>JAUBOD010001091.1:1336692-1356901 GCA_032353885.1 Nothura maculosa
CTCCCTGGATGCTCATCTGACAAACCAGAAAGACTCCTTAAAACTGCACATGATACAAAAAATGGGTCAGGTTGTTCCATTAGGGAGGGAAAAAAAAAAGAAAAAAACCTCACTATTAGGCACTACATTCAGCAAATTTCATCCTGAGCAGCTTTTGCAAGGCTGCCCAGGCTAATTACCAGGAGACCATGTTGTATTTCAGCTATGACATTTCTCTGCATGTTCAACGTATCTTTATCATGACTTCCATGTATTTCTGTGCAGATGGGTGGGAGACAGAAGAAAATGAGTAATATGTCTTCTTGCAGCATGAAATTCTGAGCATGTCCTCCGCCGAGCGCAATTACTATGTCTGTGACTCCTGTAATCTGGCTAATGCAGTTAAGTATACTGGAGATTAAGGGATTTGGGACTGTGAAGTCCGTTTCATCCGTCCAGCCCCATTTAAAAGAGCACGAGCAGAGAAGTGGCCTCGCAGCAACAGCGTAACAGGAGCAGTATCTGGCCCTGTCGATGGCAATCACACACATCTCCTCTCTCGGGGTCCAGTTTTGTGCAGGAGAGACAAGCACAGAGCTGCTCAGCGACTCGCTGCTGGTCACCATTCCTGCAGGACATCCATCCCTATCAGCAGGATTCCTGGATTACTCGGTGCTCCAGGTACCCAATGGCTCCTATGTTAGACAGCTGAGCCCTGGGACCCTAAAAACCACCCAGGGTCCCCCGGAGACTCGGCACACAAGGAGAACGCACTGGCAAGCCCCTCGCCTCCCCTGTGCCGAGCACCGTGTTAATATTCCTGGCCACTTGTCCAGCCAGCTCCATGTTTACTGCTGATGCTCTCCAAGGCGAGCGGAGCTGGCAGGGAATCCGATAAATTGGAGTATCATCTGCATAACAAGGGAGACGGAGAGGGTGGGGAACAGCAGCTGCCAACCCAAAGAACAGACAGACTGAGTAACCGAGGTGGGACGAAGGCAACAGCACCCAGATGCCAGCCCAGGGAGGAGTGCCGGGCGCACGGCATCCCCCAGCACTGCAGTGACCACCACGGCGTGACCAGCACGCTGTCCCCGAGCGCACTGCCAGGGTTCGAACGGGCAGTGACACGGTGGAAACGGTGAAGGACTTGAGCTGTCACAGCCTCGCCGCGGCGAGTGCTCTCCAGGCACCGGGAGAAGAGCCGTTATCTCCAGGCTGGAGAGCTAATAACAGCACTGGAAAATTTCTGCTCGGGCTGAAGCAAGAGGCTGTGAGTACCCTGTGGAGAGCAGGGCCTCAGGGCGCCGCAGGCAGCAGGCAAGCCTGGGAGCACAGTCTGCTAGGTGGGACTCAGGAGCCCAGTGTCCTCCGCTTCATCCCCCCTGCTGCGTTCCCAAATCCAGCTTGCGAGCAGCCTGTGCTGTTCCCTGTGTGGTCCCAGCTCCTCCATCTTCTCGGCTCTGGCTGGAAGATGCGTTCCCAGTGCAGGTCCCCCTGCAGCCACCCCAGTCAAGCCGTTAGGCCCGACTCCAATGCTTATCTCTTCCGAACCCTGCCATGCACACGCGCCGTCCCTGCCAGCCTTGCCGCCTGCCTCTGGCCGAGGCGCCGCTTCCCGCGCCACGTTCGGATGCAGAGGAGCAGCGAGCACCGGCTCAGAAGGAATGAACCTCCTGGAGCTTCATGGCAATTCCCTGCCAATTAACTCCCTGCAAATCCGCTGCTCCCCGGCCTTATCTTCCTCCACCACTTCCTCTCGCTCCTTCTTCCTCCCCTCTCAAGCTAATGGGCTTTGTGGATGTTTTAACACCTGCATAATCCAAAGAACTTCTGAGTCTGGTAGCCCTGAAGTGACCACACTGCAGCACCCACGTCCCCCTCTGAAAAGGAGAGGTTGGATTTGAGCTGCACTGATGCTGCTTCAACCAGCCCATGGCCACCAGTGCACCCAGTGATGCCCTGCACTGGAACCAGCACCCAGGGGAGCAGAGCACTCATTTGCTCTCACACATTTTACGCAGGGCTCCAAACATTAGCTTGCACAGCGCAATATACGCAGCACAAAGCCATGTTGCTGGGAGATACCCCAAAGCTATTAACACATCTGGATGCAAATGATAGCTTAAACACCCCACATGGTCCTGTGCATACGTGATAGATTTACTGTCACTTCTTGTAAAAATCGGAGGGATAAAATAAAATAGCTCAACAACAACATCTGACGTGGGGTGGGGAGGGAGGCTGGGGCGAGCGGTGTGACTTGAGGGCTCTGGCTAAAACCGGAGCTCTGGAATAAATATGGATAGGGGAGCACAGTGCCCGAGCGAGCAGCACATTTGACCCGCGAGCCCTGCAGGACAGAGGCAGGAGCTGGAATCAGCACTCGGTGAAATCAGCTGGAGACAGAGAGCATTTCAGTCCTCCACCAAAGCCACGCTGGGGGCAGGTCGGCGCCTGCGGACCCAGTCTGACCTACGAGGATCTTCCCAAAGCTCTCCTGATGGACAGGACGTGAAGGCATCGAGACTGCAGACAGTGCAAGAAACAGCTCCTGCCCACTTGATGCCCCCTCCATCATCTGGCAGGACGGCCACCATTGGGTCCCCTCCCTTGGTCCTCTCCAAAGCCAGGCTTGGAGCACTTGTTCTTCGGAAGGGAAAGTTCCCATCTTTCCCAGAAAGCGCATATTTTACATGACAAATTGAGCTTGGCTCAAAATCCTGTTTCCATCCAAAACAGTTTGCGCAGGAAATTGGTGCAGAGCCCTTTTCATCAAGCAGCACAGCTCCCTGCTTGGGGAAGGGCCTCCGGATAGCAGAGCATCCCTCAAAGCAGCAGACAAAACTCTCACTAGAGTCAGTGCCTGGAAGCTGAATCCAGACAAGCTCAGACTAAAAATAAGGCACGTTTTTAGGCAGTCACAAGCACCAGCTATTGAAAATGCTCAATAATAGTGGGATTTCTCTGCCTCCAGGAACCTTAAAAGGAATAGCCAGCCTGGAGAAGGGTAGAGAACAGTATCATTTCACTGCACCCAAACAGCACTCAGGAAACACGTATGGGTTTGCACTGGGATTCCTGAGGTCCCTATCACTTTTGCTTTGCAGGAACAGGGTTTTCCTATTGCTAGTAGCTTGCTCTCTCTTTTATTTTTTTAACTTCAAGATTCTTTAGTCAGACAAATTATACCCAGACGCAGCAAAAGCAGCAGCAAATAAAGCTTACTATGGGGCTTGGGAAGTTATTTTCATCTTAACGTGTGCGTAAGAAGGGTTGTCAAGTCTTCACTCCGCTGCGGCGGGATAAACCGTGGGTTCCCAGCTGTTATGGGGAAGGAAGAAAATACCTAAAAGCATCAGAAGAAATTACAGGAAGAAGCAAAACCCAGGGGGCCACGTAAACCTCCCTGACACGCGCTGGGGCTGACAGCTGATGGCATCCGGAGCTGGAATGTCAGTGCTGGGAGGAAGAGGGTGAGGGAGCTGGTTTTCCTTGGATGCTGGGCCTGGAGTGTGGACAGCAGGATGTCCAGATGGGAGTGGAGACCAGCCCTAGCTTGAAAGCAAGTGCCCGGTTCGGAGTGCCCTACCAGCTCCCAAGGAGGAAGGCAATCCAGGCTCCTCCTCCTCCTTGCCATCTTCCTCCACCTAGGCTAAACACACACAGGAATCCCAGGAAAATGAAGCACTGAGCAGCTATTCCGGGGTAACGTTCAGGAAGTGGGAGGCTCTCGGCATGCCCCTTCCCTCCGCTTCCCAAGGTGAACGCAGCCCGTCGCCTCTCCCTGCAATCAGTCACCTCCACGGCAGCTGTCGTGGATCGGTCATGGAGTGGAATTGCCCGGATCCCAGCGGATCACGGAGCCCCTACCCATGGCACCTGGTCCGAGGGGGTGGCACTGAGAGGATGTGCTTCCAGTGATGGATGGCACAGCTCCGGAGGAGAGAAATTCCCAGACTTGCGGGAGATGCAGCACTGCAGCCTGCGCTGCTCCCTGCAATGCTTAGGCGCAGATTTAACAGCTTCTTATTGATTTTCTGATGTTTTTCCAGGCCCTGCTACTTACTTTGCCATCAAGCCCTTGGAAGGGCGATGCTACCGGGGCCAGAGGACACAGCCTCTCCTTTGGCTGGGAAACACGGGAAACACGAGTTTTGGGCCTCCTGGAAAACACTGTGGTTTGCCCCAGAATCAGCACAGCCATCCAGATCCAGGGAAATGGGGATGGGAGTTGGCAGGGAGGCAGCTGCTGTCACAGAGACAGGGAACTCCAAGCAAAGTGGAGCAAGGGCCCAATTCCAAGCGAGAGAGAGCCTGGCAAGCCAGACTCTGGAAAGCCTGCAAGGCAAGAAAAGTCCATTCAGCACTTCTGGTGTGCCTTGTTATTTATTATTTATATATTTATTTGCTTTGCTTTCCCTTTTCCTGGGAAAAGGGAAGGAAAAGCACCAAAGGGAAAAAAGCCCTCACCGACCTTTCGGGTGAAACGACCTTGTCTGAATTGCTGGACGGTAATAGTGAGCGAAATGCCAGTGCCCTGCCTTATAAATACCAGCTTCCTCTTGGGGTGAAATGCCAGCTTTCTAATGTGTAAATGCCACAAAGAAAATGTCATCCTCCCCAAAGTGTGAAATGCCAGTCGGCTCCAAGTGCCCGAGCTCCGGAGCGGGCGCCGCGCCAGCGCTGGGACATGGCAAGGCTAATGCCTGCTGCCAGGTCCTGCCGAAGGGCTGCAGCGAGGCACGGCAGGAGGAGAACCCACGAGGGACCGAATCCCTCCCATCCCGGCTCCAGCACATGCCTCTCAGAGCGGCCACGGCCGCTGCTTCCCGCTTTCCCAGCACTGCTCCCCAGCATCCGGAGCTTGCAGCGTGGCCAATGAACCACGCTAATCAAATTGGAGGATTCCTTTGGATCATGCCAAAGCAGTTATTTTCATTTCTTTTTTTCTCAGCTAAATGGAAAAACAAGCAAATACAAAAACGAGCTGTCAGCTAAGGCGTCTTCCCAATCCGAAACTCCTAATTTCCAGCGAGCGTTGTCGCTGCTGCTTTCTGCCGTGTTTACTCAACACGGGACATCTCAATGCCTGCTGTCACCGTTCCACCAAGCAAGCACAAAGCCTTGTACAAAGACACTGCTGCTCTCCCAGCGTCTCCAACCCTTTCCAAACCCGGGATCCATGAACACCAAGTAATCCAGAGCTCCATTTTCCAGCAAGCCCTCTCCATCATCCTTCCTAGAGGCCAAGAGGTACCAAATCGCCTCTCAAATGGTTTCTAAGCCCCGTGAGCAGTTCTGCACGGAGCACCAAGCACAGAGTAATGCTGCCTTGGGGAAGAGGTTTGATCGCCGCTCAAGGGGGATGACCTGGATAATTCACTGGCTGAGTTCAATGCTTACAAGTGCTCTGCAGAGCGGGGCGCAAGGGATAATTCGAGTGCTCATGCACATTGCTGAGCTCTAAACCAGCGGTGATAACTCCGGGAGGAAAGGACACGTGCGTCCCGGTGGACAGCTTCAATGGAGCCCTTGGCTTAATGTGCACTGGCAACGCAGGAAGACACAAACGACCACAAGCGACAATACAATGATGATTAGGACGTGTGGGAGAAGAGCCCGGTGCCACTCAATCTGGGAAGGAGATGGCCTAGGATGGATGTGATTAAAGCACAGGAAGCCACATGGTGGAAGGGGGTGAGGAAGGTTCTGTATTGCGCAAACTCAGCTGGACCCTGCCCCGTTCCCAAATCCTGACACCACCTCCAATGGCCAAACCCTCTGTTCTCCACTGTCCCATTCACAGCAAACACAATTCCAGAAGCAAACCTCAGACTGTAAAAGCACTTCCTAACCCTGCCCTGCTACTTTTGCAAGCATAGGGAGGCTCTTAGCATCCCACACCGGTGGGAAGGGGCACATGCCGACGTGAATCCCACCTCACACGGACACGGCTCAGGCAGGAGAGCTTCAGCTGCACCCAGGGATCACTTGTGATTAGAGTCGGTCGGGTACCATCTGACTACATGGGTTTTCCCATTGCACAACTGTTATCGCTGGAACTGAAATGTTTGGGAAAAATGTGTCGGCTTCGATAACCCTCCAGCGGAGCAGAGCCGTGTCTTCATCCACAGCTGAGCGCCATGCAGAGCCCGGCGTAGGGCAGGCGGTGGGATGGGACGCAGAGGGAAGAAGTGGGATAGGGAGGCTGTTCCAGAGAGATTCCTGAGCACAGGTCTGTGCCAGGCACCTGGGAACAAGCAGCGAGGTCTAAGGCAAAGCAGAAACCAGCCTCACACAGCAACCTGCCCAAGGGTACCCAGCATGGAGCACTGAGGAACCTGCTTCAGCAGGAGGTTTCAGTCAAGATTTACTCCAAATATTTACTCTAGACGTAGTCCTGTCTCATGAATGCTGTGTCTGGCCTTGGGGAGCTCTGTGGTTCTTGCTAAGGTTGCTAGAGGAGCTCAAAGGGTTTGGAGCATCTTCTCGCTCTCTGCATCTTCCACCTTCTTGTTGCGTCTTCCCTTTGGGAGGAAGCCCTGACTCCGCGCACAAGCAAATGTGGAAGGGATGCTTTCCAGCTTTTGTTCTAATTCTAAATCTAATTCATTGCCGAGCAAGCTCTTCACGTCTGAGATGGAAGGGACCTGGGGATTTGTGTCAGCAGCGGCGCAGAGGGGGACCCAGGGCTGCGCGGAGGCAGCAGGATCGCTGGCGCTGCCAGCACGGCTGGTGTATGGAGCCCCAGGGAGCGATCCCCGCGGAGCGCGTCTCCATGGGGATGCACATGCTCCGTGCCAAGTCCAAAGGCTGCTTCCCACGTTGAGCAGGAGCGCTGGAAAGAAAATGCTCGCTGCCTCAAGAGCAGCAAGAGCATGGGAAGGACCCGAGGCTCAGCCAGTGGAGTAGGAACATCTAGGAGCAATGAGGAATGCCGGACATGCCAGGGAAGGTCGGCTGCTTTGCATGGGCCAAAGCCAACCTGGAATTTCCATGGGGATATCTCAGGGCAATGCGCAGTACAGTTAGCCCTCGCCTGGAGCAGAGCAGACCCTCTGGTCCCAACCCAAACTCGCATGGCGGGAGCACCAAAACGCAGGAGAGTCTAAGTCTGCAACAGGGTTTTCAGGAGCGGAATCACATTCAAGTCCAACACTGACAAGCGGGAAGCCCTGCTGGAGTCCAGTCCTATAACAAGCCAGCCCTATCTGGATTACTGACACAGCCAAACTAAGGCCAGCCTGAGTCCCTCGGCCTCGAGCAGCTCTTCAAAGCCAGCCTAATCTCGAGAGCGCTGCAAGAGCTGGAAAATGCCTCCTGTTGAGCACCTGAGTCCCAGGTTCCCTTTCTTTTCCCATGAGATGCCGCTCAGTGGTGCTGCAAGATGTGCAGTGGCCTTGCTGACATAGTGAATTCCCCACGTTTCCTTTCCAGGCTTAATGCTTTGGCTTGGGAAAGCTGCAGGGTTCGGGAGCTCTTGAGGTCGGCAGCTAAAACGCCTGCTTTGCTTTGCTTTGCTTGCACTGAGAACCTCATCTCAGAGTAACCAGTGGCAAAATTATACTGTTATTATCATAGGAAAAGTGCCCGAGGGACAAGGCACAAGCACCCAGCAGTGCCCATCACCGCAGCTGCTGGGCTGCGCTCAAGCCAGTCCCGTGATGGGGACAGCGGGCAAGCTCGGAAGAACAACCTGCAGGCTTTCACACGAGCACAGATGGCCTCTCTGGCCACCGCTTGGCTCTCTGCTGGCCAACGGACCCCCCACCCCTGGCCTGGCAAGCGGTGGCACCGCAGATAGGAAATAAATTATCTGGCATTTACGCAAAAAGGAAGAACGAGTCCCAGCTTCGCGAGGCGGGTGGCAACGGGAGCTCAATTTCCTGCAATAAGAGATGACTGCACTTGGGTATCTCGAACTTCTTCATTAATCTCTTTTGCATCCCCTCTACCTCATCACTGTCAGGCTGTAATAATATATGAAGAATGTGCATTTTTGGTCACCAACACCTCCCCCTGGGAAGGTACACGGACCCCTACAGATATTCCCGTCCTGCCTTGCCTTGACAGCTTGCAAGGTGCAACACGGCCTCATGCAATGACTAATCCTTTAAGGAGTACCAGGAAAATGCAAAACAGGGCTGAAATAGAGCTTCACCCAGACCAAGGTTCTCTTTAAGGAAAGGAGCAAGAACTAATGGATTCTTAATTAATTAACATGGACTGAAGTGTTCATAGAGGGAAAAGGTAGCGCAAAGGAAAATGAGGGAAAAAAAAAAAAAGCAGAAATCCCCAGTTGTTTCCTCTTTCATCCCAGGTTTCCTCCTCTCAGAAAGCTAATTTTGGAGATTAAAAAAGCAAGTCCCACTGAACTGATGAAAAATCAGAGCGCCACCAAGCACTGGCAACCTGGCAGGAGCATCTTGCACTCCAGTCTCCAAAGCTTTGGATGAGGCGGATGCGCATCCAAACGTGTCCCCAAAACACCACGTTCCCTGGGAGGGAGCAAGCGCTGAGCGCAGCCCCTGCCCGGCCCTCCGTACCCGACCGCAGCCGGAGCCAGGCAGCGGAATTAAGCGCAACTTATAATTAAGACTGGATGTTTGAAGAGAAACATAATCTCCGTTCCGCGGGATTCGCCGGCACAACAGTAATTAACGTCTCATTAACATTCGCCTAATTAAGCAGTTTACGAAAGCGGCGAGATTTGCATAGCGCTCCACTTCAGCTGCGCGGCATTCAGCTCCGCCTGGGCACCCTTTCGCCCCCCTCGGCAGCTCCTGCAGCCTCTGCAAGGCCCCAGGGACCTTCTTGGAGCCCCGGGACCTGCTGCGGCCGCCACGGAGCCCTGCAGGCCCCAGGGACACTCGTCATCCCAGCGCCTTAGAGATGCAACAAGAGGGCACCGCAAGGGTGACTTCCATGGATGCACATCCCAGACTGTCTCTTCCTAAGCTCTTCCGCTGTCAAGGCCAGGTGCAAAGATTAAGGACCATTCCTGAGAAATCCCAGCTTTCCAGAGCCCTCCATGCGTTCGCCACTGTTAGTACCGGCTTTCTGCTCCGGTGTTGGATGGGCAAAGCCGCTGCATCCATCACACCCTGGAAAGGAAAGTGTGCAAAGTTTGCCTGTTTTTTTTTCCCCCCCTTTCTCTCCCGTCTCCCCTTCTCCTGAAGGGGAAAAATGAGCTCTGTAGATAGTGCTTAACGCTCGGAGTCAAGATGCAACTTTGCCGCAAATACAGTGGGAGAGAAAAATTCATGACACAGCCTTTCATTGAAAATCAATAAAGCCCAGACCTGCCTGTGATATACGCACTCAATTTATTCCCTGCCTCCGTTGCTGTATCTTCACCACCAGGCCTGGCAGATAAGTCCCTCAATGGCAATTAGGGGAAGGGAGGGGGGAAGTTTTTTCCCGTTCTTTCTTTTGGACACAGGGACTGGGCAGATCCGCTTCGCCCAAAATGCTGTCATTCCAACGTGGATTCTGATGGGCTGCATTGTGTGGTCCCACCTGCTCCAGGGATGCGCATGGGGCGCGCGGTGCCTGGGCGCGCTGGCGGTGGCGCGCGGCTCCGGTGGCACGGGGCTCTGCGGCGCTGCCTGACCTACTTTCTCCCGTGCTCCAGCCACGAGCAGCCGGCTCGGCAGCGCGGGGCCGCTCGCCTCCGCCGGCACCGGCTCCTCCCCGCGCGCGCCGTGCCCGTGGCATGGGGAGCACGGTGCCCTTGCAGCCGCATCCTCGCTCCTGCGCCGAGGAATTCACAGCCCCGAGGAGGAGGATTTATGGAGCACCTTTATCTGCGCCTAAGCCCAGCCGGAGCGCTGCGATGAGTGAGGCTGGCCAAGGAAAGGGCTCCGTGCCCAAGGGAGCTGTGGCCCCCACAGCGCCCTGGGGGAACCAAAGTGTCACCCACAAGTCGAGGGGACACACCACAACCCCAGGCACTTGCTCTAATCGTTCACGAGCTGTTTAAATGCTCCTCGCTTGCCCACGATCCTAATTCCTGGCGCAACCGGAATCTCTGCTGAGGAAGGGAGGAGGTGGGGAGACATTCCCGGCACTCATCCCTGTCCCCTCTCTACACAGCAGGCAGATGGGACTCGGCCCCGCCGCGATGCCCAGCGCGGGAGGGAGGCAGCACCATCCTGCTGCTGCTCCCGCAGCTCCCATTGGCATGCAGGGAGGGATGGATGCGGAAGCGCGCGAGCCCGGCGCCTCGCTGCCGTATCCAGGTCAGCTCGCCCGCCCGCAGAGAGCCCGCGCCGCGCACGCTATAAAAAGCAAGGGCGAGATGTGGGGAAGGCAGCGCACGGAGCCCGCTCAGGCGGATGCTCGGGAGCAGAGGCTTCCCACAGGGAGCCCCGTGGGAAGCCCGGAGCTATCCCGCTCACGGCCGAATCCAGCACACACCATCACTCTTACCAGTGAGCTCCGTGCAAGCTCCCCAGAAGCTGCTCCCACCCCACAGCTCCACTGAGCTCCCATCCTCTTCGCACCAGCCCCAGCATTTGGTCATAGAGACTAAATCTCTCTACAGGATAAAACTGTTGGTTATATGGAAAAGGATTTGGCAAAGACTCCTCACTTCCTTGGTCCTGGTCTTTCCCTCTGCAAGGGCAGTTGCATGAGTAAAGAAAAAGAAACCACATTCAAACGACCCATGAGTTCTGTCACACAGATGCCAGGGTGCTTCTCCAATGAAGGATATGGGAGGAAAACCAGCAGAAAAACCTTTCCGAGCACCCCAGGGAAGACGCAATCCCTGCTTGTATGTGATCCATCAAAAGGCTGGCACAGGGGAGCTGTCAGAGCCGAGCACCACATCAAGAGCTGCTAGCACTTCACGCTGCTGTCATCCTCAAAGACAACAGCAACAACTCCTCAACTGGCCAGGCGTGCGCATGTCCCCTCCATCCATCCTTGAATCTCAAAATGCAGACCAAAATCCAGTGCTATTCCCTTTTCTTGGAAAACAAGGAATCGAGAGAGCCACCAGGACCATGTCCAAGACATATCCCCCACCCCAACATTGCCACAAACCCACCAATCTCAAGCGCGCAGGAGCAGCAAGAACCAAGGGATATGGTCAGCCCTCCTGAGCCCAACTTTTAACATCTTTGATGCTGGACACGCAAGACCAGAAGCCTCCCAAGCAGGAAACGCAACCTGCAGCACCATATCCAAAGCAAGAGCATGACTCAGTGTGAAGGCCCCGATCCCAGCTCCAGGAACATCTTCACTGGACCATGCCCACACAAGCGGTGACCATCTCTGAGCCCCAGAGATTTCCCACTTGGCTCACTATCTTGCACATCCCAACCTGCCCAAGGAGATGGCCTCCTGGTAGAGCAGAAATACTCCCAGGAGAGCAGGTTCAAGCGCAAGGCTCATGGATTCCCAGCCAAGCTCTCCGCTGGGGATGTGGATGGGTTGATGCTCTTCCTTGGAGGGCTGCCCTGAGCTGTGCACCACAGAAGACAGCATGGAAGTGCCACCAAAGTGCCATGTCCTTCCATCCTGGAGGCCAGATGTATCCTCTACCCTCCTCCTCCTGCAAGGCCATGGAGCCCGCAGGGAGAAGAGCAGCCCCAAAGCTTCTGCATCTCCTTGGAGCCACCCCAGATGCAATCTAGGAACTAGCACTCACTCAGACATAGCTCCTGGACAACTCCAGCTCCTCTTCCTCCTGCTCTGAGAGCAGGATCAGCCCCAGATGAGCCACGACCTCTGCTCACCTGGGCACCTGCTAGCTGCAGAGCAGGTCTTGGTGATGCTCAGCCCTCCAAACAAGCTCCCATCCACAGCAAGGCATCAACCCGCCGGCTCCACATGCCCTTCCCGAGCGCCGGTGCTCTGCCTGCCTCGGGGATTTTTCCTTCTCTTCCCTTTTCTTCCGGAGCGTTTTGAATGTGCAGATGCCCCAGCTTCTTAAAATTCAGCCTCGGGGCGTGGGAAGTGTTTTGGAACATGCCCAAGCTGTCTGCTCTCGGCGTGCGCGTGCTGCTAAAAACGATCCACCTCCAGCCCCCGGCTCCGGCATCGCTTGTCAAAGCGCCGCGCGCTTCCCCGGAGAAGCCAACCCGCATACACCACCCGCAGAGGAGGGCTCTGAGCCCCTGCGTTTGTCCACTCTGGGTGGGGAGAGCCCTCACCCCCAGAAATGTTGGTGTTTTAAGTCACTAGGCAAACTTCTTTTTATGTAATTCCTCCAAAGTGGTGAATGAGCATTGTGCTGTGCTGGAGTGACAGCACCGGGAGTGTTGAACTAAGGATGTAGCAAGGGCTGGATGGGAGCCCGGGTGTCTGGGGTATCCAGCCTTTAGGGTACCCTTCTCAGTGGGCATCCCAGGTCTGGGCTTTGAAAATACATATGCGATTGGCATTTCCCATCTCATCCCATCTCATCCATCTCATCCCACCTCATCCCATCTCATCCATCTCATACCATCTCATCTCATCTCATCTCATCCCATCTCATCTCATCTCATCCCATCTCACCCATCTCATCCCATCTCATCCATCTCATCCCATCCCATCTCATCCATCCTATCCCATCTCATCCCATTTCATCCCATCCCATCTCATCCATCTCATCCATCTCATCCCATCTCATCCCATCTCATCCCATCGCATCGCATCGCATCCCATCCCATCCCATCTCATCTCATCCCATCGGCATTTCCCATCTCATATCCTTCCCCAATGCCCCTCAGCCCAAGCTGCATAGGGCACAAGGTGGGCACAGCGCTCAAGATGCTGCAGCCTCGCCCGCCCGTATGGAGGAAGAAGCCAATGCTTTGGCAAACTTATGAGGATGTGTGAAAATGAATGTATTCCTCAAAATATCTCAAGTAGAGCGGCCTACCTGGCATATTTTGTTAGTCATGAAACACAAGCCGCGCATTGACTGTGTTTTGCGGCTTCCCATCTGCTGGAATGCTTTAAATACCAAAACTTTTCACATTTTTTGGACTCCAGGAGCACGATGGCAGCAGAATAGTGCTGACTCAGGCTAGTGGGGGACGCAGCCGCCCAGAGCGAAACGCTTCCAAAAACGCCCCCTCCGCTCGCCCAAGATCTGCCAAAGTTGGTGAAAAGCAAGAGGGGCATCTTGGCTTTTTGGCCATATGGAAACGCCAAGGAAGAGGCGGGCAGAGCAGGGAGATGCCACGCACAATGAGTCTTCCCAAGCGGCAGCACCAAGCCCAGTATTAGGTGATTTATGTCGGATTCGCTCAAAGTGGAAAACGCTCTCAACCCGTGTTGCTGGTTTTTACAGCTCATTTGGCTTCTCATTTTCTGCGCTCCTTTGTGCTGCTTGTGCGGGTGCCTCGTCATTTGGCTTCTCTTACAGCCACAGGTTTCTCTTTCCCACTGCAAGAAAACTCTCCCTGCTCCCAGTCCCCAAGCCTAATTCCCATCTCCAGCTGGGCTAGGACAGTGGAATAAATCTGTGATAAATCCCATTGGAGGCAGAGCCTCTGGTCCCAGGACCTGCAGGAGGAGCCTCTCCTTCCAAACTGAGATGGTCTCCAAGACAAATAAACCCCCTGGAAATAATCCAAGCCAAAGAGGTTTCATTGCATCTTCTCAGGGGCGTTTTCCCACTGACAATTGATGAGTTAGTATCTACCAATATCCATTATAGGGTTTATTTTATTTCTTGTGAAAAAAAAGAATGAAAGGCAGAACCTGGGAAGAACGAAACCAGCAACAGAGATGGGAGACTGACAGCAGCTGCCTGGCAGACAGTGAGTGAAAATGCTCTGACAAGATGAAATGTTTTTTCCTTCATTGAAATCGCTCCCATTCGGAATGACTAATACCCGGCTCTCGCGCAGCGGATATTTCCAGAGTGATGAGATGTTTTTAAAATATCGCACTCTGCCTCAAAATATCTCACTCTGGCTCAATAGATCACCCGAAACACCACCCACGGAAATCACAAATAAATAGATACTCTATGGGCACAAAAGAGCGGGGCTGTCCAGGGCCGGGTTAACATTCCTCATCGTGAGCAAGGCCGGAGAGCATCGGGAGATGCATGGAGCAGGATGCTCGGCCCCGAGCTCTGCACCCCCAGCTCTGCTCACTTGGGAGAGCAAATGAAGGAAAAATCCCCAGCAGAATCGAGACCGAAACAACTTGCAAAACCGTTCCCAGACAGCTGATATTTTACAGATTGGGAAGAGAGAGGGAAAAAAGCAGTAAGTGGCTACACGAGGGAGCCCATCAGCTGCCTCAGATGGTGGGAGAGTGCGGTTATCTCCCCTCAGAACTATAGGATGGAGCAGCATCCGGAAAGCCTCAACGACGGCCTGGATCCAAGGAGGTCCCGCACAAGCGGAGTTGAGCTCCATAGGCCCAAGGTGCGTTTAAAGCAGGTCCCTTGTGTCCATAACACAGCAGCGTGGCTGCAACCACGGGCACAAGGCAGCCAAAGGACTAGGTCATCCCTGGCTCTGTGCCACGGCCTTTGGGAGCTACGGCTGCTTTTTCCCTCCTCCAGGAACCCGCCCGCGCTTTGTTTTGCTGATTGAAGGAAAGAGAGATAATCTGAGAGGAACATTTTAGCATCTTGGCTTTGCTCAGCAAGATGGAGAATAAAAACACAAAAAGCTTAGGTGCCCCAGGCTATGTCAGCCCCGTGTCGCCTCCTCCCTGGCAACGTCTACAAAAGTGCCTATTTCAGACTTTGGGAATGAAGCGGCATTTCCCTGCAGGAGAGTCAAAATATTTTGCTTGGAAAACACCAATGCATTTCCAGGAGGGTCTGAAATGACTGGTCCAATCCAGCAAGAAACCCCAAAGCCCCCAGAGATTTCAAACACGGAGTTTTGATAAGGGTGAGCATCTTACTTGAAGGGATTTGACTCCATTGGCTATAGAGCCAAACCAGGAGCTGTCGCAAAGCTCCACTACGGAGCTCCTCTTCCAGCCAAGCCCTCCCTAGTCCTCCTCATCAGTCTCAGCCTGTCTCCCTCTTTCGGATCCTTATTCCCCACTAAAGACTGTGTTGGGGTGCCAGGGTTGCCGAGATGCTAGAGCCATCGGACAGAGAGGAATCCAAAGCCTGTTGTTGCCCATGAAGACAGCTCCAACATCTGTCCTCAGACAGGGATGCCTTCACCCACACAGACACACTCATCAGATGAGCTTCTAAAATATTTACTGCCCAAATATCAATCCTCATAAAGCTAGGCTGCCGGTTGGGCTTGGGGAGGGGGAAGGAGCCGGGCTGGATTGTCAATAATGTCATAAACACAGGCAATTTTATGTATCCCTGGAAATGGCCGAGGAACATGCAGCTTGACAGATGTGCGAGTGGGTAATGCAGGCTCCCTCGTTACGAGCGCAGGGATGTCAGGAGGAATAGATGAGCAGTAATTCACAGTGTATGGGGCTCTGGGAAGCACAGGGCGTTGCAACGAATACGTGATGGTCACCGCGGCAGAGAGGGCACCGGGGAGGAAAAAACGGGTGCAGAAATGGGTGGGAATATATCCCATTCGAGGGGAATCTGCTGATGGCACCAGAGCAAGGATGATGGAGAGGACAGATGTTGTGACAACTCTGTTTACCCCTGTGCCTTTGAAAACACTGCTCCTGTGCACACAGTGCCCCCAGAGCTTTGGTTATCCCGCACCATAAGTGCTGGACCCTCTGTAGGACAAAACCCAATGCAACCTTTCCTAGCTTCCCGCACGGCACCCAGTCTGGAGACAAGCAAGCAAATACCCAAGGGCTATAGGGAAACAAAAAACAATGAAGAAAATTCCTCCCTCCCCAAAAGACAACACAAAACCCAACCCTAACAGGTGACTCCATGTGAGCGGTTCTTCCAGGTAAACCCAGCAAATACGAATTAATTTAGAACCACCTCACCAAGAAACTAAGCTCTACTTAAAGGTTACCCCCAGCAAAATCTGGAAATGAGCATAAATCATTCAGGGACACACTTCCTTGTGGGAACTTGCCTTGCCAGTCCAATGCCACCGCACATTGTGAGCTCCAAACCAACCTTGTTTAACTGGGGAGCAGCCAGAATGGGCAGAGGACATCACCTCTGGGCTTTCCATTGGGCAACCCTTCCTGCAGCATTTCCCATCACGACTCAGGTCAAAGGGAAGAATGCCAGAGATATGAGCACTTCCTATGAGTTCATCTCAAGCATCTTCTCATTCCTATGCACAAGAACTCTACGCCACATAGTGCAAGAGCAGCAAAATCTCCATGTATTGACTAGCATTTCCCCACTTCCCTGCTGCTCCCCATGATGGGAAGCCCCGACGTGGCCCTCAAGGCTTTCACTGAGGAAGGAAGAGCCGGCAGAGCCTCTCGCGCGTTAATAAAAGGCAAATTACAGGCAATTATCCTTGGAAGCGCAGAACCCATCACAACAAGGCGGTCCCCCCGAGCCTCACTCCTGCCACCTCCTTCCCAAGCATCCTGCACCAGCCGCCTCCCCGGGAGCACCCACATGGCAATTAGACCTTCATAAGCAAAACAGCTTCGTTTTGCCCCAAAGCACACGGTCCTTACCTGGGGAGGCAGCGCTCTCCTCCCGCAAGGGCGCCTAGTGGAGCTGGGCGGATGCGAGGTGGCTCCAGCGGCTCTCCGGGTGTGGAGGATGGCTCATGGCTCGCGGTGGGCTGGGGAGGAGAGAACAGAGTGATCTTAGGCTGGGCAAGTGCAGCCCAGAGCTCACGTCTTAGCAGCGGTGCTGAGGGAGGGATGCACATGGGTGGCGTGGGCACCTCCTTCAGAGGGATACTAGCGGGATGATCCCATGTCACAAGGATGGAAGGCACCGGGAATGACCGGAGGGCAGCGTAGGATGGGCAAGGACAGCCTCATTTCAGCACGGACCACATGGCATCCACCTCCTGATGGAGAGGGAGGCACCTCTGGCCCTCCGCCACCCACTTCTGCCTTTATGACAATGCCACCGTCGCCGGCACAGTTTTGATTTAATAGATTTATTTAGCGCCAAGGTCCCCAAGGCAGCGCTTACATCCTTCCCGGCGACTCCAACACTTCGGAGCAGTCAGCGCTTAACAAATTAATAATAAACTGACTGTGCCTTGAAAGAGAGTCTCCTGTCCTCGGGAACGGCGCCGCCTCTCCCAATTACGCTAAAGGGCACTGCTGCAGACCTGGCGGAGCAAATGGTATTTAGCCACAGTCACCTTTTAATGGGCAGGAGATGATCCTACAATGGATGCAGTCAAGTGTATCCTACCTTAAGATATTCACACAGCTGCATACCAAGCGAGCAGGAGGGAGCTGGGCCTAAGCAAGCGCTGCTTGCTGGAGCTCTTTTGTAGCAGCTGTTCGTGGCCTTGTCCCAGCGATGCCCAAGGTCTGGCATCCTACCTGAAACCACCAATTACGCTCAGCATCCAAGCGATGGGAAATATTCGCAAGGTTCAGCACAGAACCTGGCAAATATTTGCCGAGGATTCGTCCAAGTCTCTAGGTCCGCGACGCGCTCGCTGCAAATTTATTTGCCAAGCGCGCTCCTCGCACGGATTTGCAAATGTAGAAGAGGGATGAAGAGTTTGTGTTGCACGTGGGAGCACGGCTGCAAACGGGGAGTGACATTCCCCAGGGAGGACAAGCCGAGAGCCAACCAGGGCTTGATAATTAACACTTGAAGCACTGGAGCATTGTGAGCTAATTAGGTACAAGGAAGGCAATCACTTGCTGAAGACGGCATGGGGGGAATAGCGGGATCCTGCTTAGGATAGTGAGCGCTGCACTCAGTGTCTCTGGATGATTCCAAGGGACATGACCATCTATGGCACAAGGAGAGGCACCTGCAACGTGGGGCAGTGGGACATTTTTCATCATCCATTACCTCCCACTCCAACCGGACCAGGACACCAAGGGGAGGTAAGGAAAAATTATTCCAAGCAGAGCCTATGTTGTTAAATGCGGAGAAATACGAGCCTGGAGCGCACCAGAAAAGGAGGCTTCCCGGCTCAGACACGGCTAACAAGCTGGTGCACAACAAGAAAATACCCGCGTGGAAATAGCCAGGCAGGATAAGGGATTTACTGCTTCCTTCACAGGAAAGAAAAGAATAAGCTTAAACACTCCATTCAGAAGCTATAAAAATAAACAAAACCACAGATCTGCAGGAAGAACATCGCAAAGCAGCAGGATTAGCGAGAGGTGACCCCCACTCCATGCAGGGAGCAGCAGGACCACCTGGACACCCAGACCAGGACACGGCTCCTGTGGCAATGGACCGAGTCCTGCGTTTCCCACTGCTCCGCCTGGGCCAGGCGACGGACGCAGACTCTCCTGCGCCTCCTCCTTCCCCTCCGTCCTCCTCCTCATGCCAGCCGGGGCCTCCGGCGAGCGGCTCCCCCGCCACATCCAGTTGTCATGCCAACATCGGCATGCTCTCCTCGGCGGCTGGAGCGCGTCTCCTGCGCTCGTCTTGCCAAGAGATCGCCCTCCAAGTTCAAATCCCTCTGCCGAGACCAGCAGGGCTGCGACTTCTGCTAGAAACCAGCCAACGAGGACAGCGCCGTAGAAACAGCTCCAGGGAAAACAGCACGAGCAGCCGGGGAAGAAATGTGTCTTTCCCCAAAGCTCCCTCCCTCTTGCGTTTTCAAACACCTTCGGAGGAGGAGGAGCGCTTGTGTAGCCAAGAGCCGAGTTTTCCAACAGAAATATTCCAGTAGGAGCTTTTTTTTTGGACTGCCTCCAGTCAGAACAAGGCGCTGCCACCAGCCAGGCAAAGGTCTCCCACTTTTCATAGCATGAAAGCAGGTGCTCCAACCTGGAGAACTCAATGCTATTAGAACCTGTCCATGGTCCTGGCGAGAAGGAAGGTGAAAGACCCACTCATAGCTCCTGGCTGAAGCAGCACCAGCTTCACCATCACCTGTAACCCCCAAACCAAAACGCTCACGGCAGAAGAGTTCACAATATATTCCTGAAACAACACGGTTGGGAGGGGACCTGCTCTTCGATCATTAAACCCAGTCACCCTAGGGTGGCTGCTATTGCCTTGTGTCTGTGGCATTCCTGATGAACACAATCAACATCTCCAGCCATAGCAAGTCCACAGCCTTCCTTGGCAACTTCCACATGGCTTAATTGCCCTGATAGTTATGCACTGCAGTTTTCCTTTTTTTTTCTGCTTTTTTTTTTCCTTTTTTTCTAAAGAGCATCTAATTTCTCAGTGGCAACAAACACTCGGAAAAGCTTTCTCTGGCATACTCCCTGTGTTGTTCATCTCCCTCACATAAAACATTCCTAATGAAGAGAGAAAGAAGGATCTTGGCTTCTTTCAAAACAATCTGAAATATTATATTAAAAACATGCACCGAGTGTTGACATATTTAGTGCGTTGCTTTATAAAGCAAATTGCCCAAGCTCGTTCAGAGCTTGACACTATTAAGACGACACACGAGCACGCAAGCGGAGGGATGGCACTGAAGGGAGGTCAGGGCATCTACCCAAGGAGCAAGGCTCCTAAAAGGCCTTGTTCAGCATCGCTCGGAAGGAAAGGAAAAAGGGCCAGGGATTCTCAAGTACCATGGAAGAGGTTAACTCATGTTGGAGGATCACAGCAGGTTTCAGACCTATTAATCCTCCTCGTCCAATGTACCCATTCCTCAACTAGAGATCTGCAGGCTTTCAAGACTGGGAAGACGTGCAACTTGGCATTGCCAAACCCTACCGACAACGGTTGCACTATGGAAGCAAACTGCATGATTTCCCTCACCATACCAATCCAACTCCTTGGAAATGGGCAGAAAATTTCAATTCAGTAGGTTGCAAGCAGGAGGACACCTGAGTTTCCCCTGCTGAAAGAGAGGTAAGAAGACAACCCTCAATGCAGGCAATAAAGAACCTGCGTGCATATGAACCATCTAGCGCTAGAGACACCAAAAAGCTGCATTTTGTCTAAGCTTTAAGTGAAAACCTTTGAAAAATACAGCAGTCAGATCTTGGAGCCATCACTGACTTCAATCCTTCCTGCTACAAGTGTGAGGCATGGGCTCAGATCTGCCTTTGCAAGCAGGAACACACAGCACAGCTGTGAGCAGCGATATCGAGGACTCTGCACAATGAGCTCCAAGGAACTCATAGGAGAGCAGGCCAGAAGTTTTAATATCATTTGCCACAAGGACATTGAAAAATATTTCATTAAAACTCACCAAACTCAGCTCATGTCCAATCTAGTAGTTAAGGGAGA
>JAUBOD010001091.1:1358944-1372383 GCA_032353885.1 Nothura maculosa
CACACAGCAGATTGGCAGATCTAACCTCTTGCATTCCCATAAAAAGCTTTTCACCTTGCAAGGACCTCCTTGCCATCAGTCATGCAGGGAGATACCTTCTCCTTATGCCTGTGGAGGATTGCGGAGCGTGGTCAGCAGTGCCTGTGGTCACTTCTCCTGCTCCTCTCCAATCTCCATGCTTTCTATCAGTGCTAGCAAGCAGAGAGCCTGCCCACAAACCCTCCTCTTCGCAGAGCCCCACCGATCATGGGGAAGGCGCCACAGCAAATTAGAGGGATCCGGAGCTCGTGCTCATTTGTATTCCAGCCCAGGCGCAGCCTTCAACATGGCTGAGAAAAGCAAGGCAAGACAGGGCCTACAGAGAATGCCTAAAGATTATTTCGCTCAGATTCCAATTTATTCTCCATCATTAATGCTTTTGAAAACCCAACACGTCCCGCAAATGAAAAGAGCATGTTAAGCATTCAGAGTTGAAAAGGGGGAAAAAAAATAGAGCGCACGCCTCGCGTGCTCGAGCATTGTACCGAGCTCGCCAGGGACTTCGGCGGTGGCACCAGGCACCTCCTATGAGCGCAGCGAAGAGCCGAGGCTTCGGGTTGTGCTGAGCCCCAGCCACTCGCAGCACGTACTCCGACATCGCTAATCCTCCTGCCCTGCTTTCAAAGACACCCATCACCACGTGCCCCGACGAGCCTCTTCCCGCAGAAGCGAAGGAGCGAGGACGTTAGCCAAGAGCGGAGCGGATGAGAGCGCAAGCCAAGGCCACGAGCGTTTCGCATCGGGAGAGCGGGGAGTGCGAGGGAGAAAGCGGCGATAGGGGCTTGTGTGAAGGATGAGGCGAGCTGGGGTTTTCCATAATACAGAGAAAATTGCTTTCGCCAGCTACCTGCAGTTTGGAAGCAATTACATTTGGGGGAAAGCTGAGAGCGCGTCTGAGCGCTGCGCGCAATGTGTGGGTTTCAAAATGGAAGGACGGAGCAAAAAATAAAGAAAGAAAGAGAGGAGAAGGAAAGCACCTTTAAACAAAGTGATGCGATAGCCATGAAGAGAACAAAAATACTGATATCTCCGGGAAGGGACACAGCTTGAAGCACCCCGACGAGCTAGCAATAGGACCACAGCATGCTCAAGAAAGAGGTTGGAGCCTGCAGGGTGCTCCAGGAGGACTTGAGGAGCATCGAGTCCCACCACAGCATCACTAGTTGCCAGGACATGCGCTGGCCAGGAACCAGATGGCAGAGCTGCCCCATCCCAGAGCAGTTAGGGCATGAGTTATGGGCACATGGAGGGAAAGCGAGTGCTATCTACCGAGCTGCCCAGGTCCTCGGGGCTGCTGCCTTGACCCAATTTACCAGCCCAATGTTCCCTCCCCTCCTCTTCATCGGCTCCGAGGACGAGGTGGCAACACGAGAAGCAGACACAGCTGGAAGAGCTCCCTTAAAGCAGCCCTTGTTGGGCTGTTATCACCAGCGCTCACCAAGCGGAATGGAGACGCAGAGCAGATTTGTGCCCGAGATAACGACATTTATTAGACAAGCTATTGAAGGGAAAACAAAAGGTAACAGCAGAGAGCCGCTAACAGCGGCGCCGGAGGGAAATAATCCATGGAGAATACAAAGCGGAGCAGGACTAATGGCCCATCGGTGATGGGGAATCTTGGGCGGGCTCTTGCCATCACGGAGGAGGAAGGAGAGAGTCAATGAGGATGAGGAGGCAGAGGGACACATAAGCTTCTCTCTCCTCGGCTCTTCATGCAGAAACCACCACCTTATGTCCCGACCACCACCTGAGATGCCTCCTCCAGCAGTGACCCAAGGAAGGTCAATCCGACGCATGTTCTTGCACCCCACAGTGCCACACAACGGAGCGAGAGAAAATAATCTGGTCCTGGCGGCTCCCTAGGAAGGCCGAGGCCCTTCATTAATGCCAGATTAATCCCATGATTAATCCCGCAGAAAATGCCTCGAAAATCGCCAATCCACTTAAACTTCTTTATTAGATTAAAGGGAAGGGAGCCCTAGCCACACTGAGCAGATATTCCCACAAAACCTTTCCGTGAAATTGTGTTTCTGATGGCGGAAAGAAAATAAACAATAGTAAAGTCTTCTCTTAAAATCCCCCAGCTTAGGCCATTTCACTGCCTTTACACCCATCCCAGGCAGGCCCAGAAGCATCGTTTTTCCCTTTCCGTGCAAAAATCAGCCCAAGATTCTCGAGTCTAAGCAAGAAGCAGTGGGGTAGAGGAGCTGGCTCCGATGCAGCCTGCACAGACATCAAGCTGCCACACCGGGTGCTGGGAGGGCTTTAAAATAAGAGGCTGAATTTCACAGCTCCGAGAGCGTTTTGTTTCCCAGCCCTTGAGAAAGGCCCAATTGACTTCTCTGAAGTGGCATTTTCTGCTACAGGAAACAAAATAAAAATAAAAACTATTTTTAAGAGCAATTTTTTTTAAGGGCGCAGTTCTCCTTTACCGGTTAAGCTGGGCTGAGGGAAGCTTTCCCGTTCACTTTCCCAGATTTTCTTTTCCCAGGATCCTGCAAGGGAGCCTCTTTGAGCAAGCCAGGACTCTGTAACCACTTCCTACCCCACTGAGCACCAAGCAAAGACGCCTAGAGCCCAAGCATGATCCATGAGAGCAGACTGGCAGCGCAGGATGAGCCTGCTTTTCCATCCATAGGGAAAGCGGAGCAAGAAGGAGCAGCCTGCTCCGAGCAACCAAGCACTGCCCGAGCCCCGCTGCCAGGACCACAACAGCCCCACGTGCTGCCCAGGACCCATATAGCCCCACAAGGAGCCTCCCAGCTATCCCAGATGTCCTCCTGAACACCCTTGCACAGCTGCAGGCTGATGCCCAAGTTGGGTCCCCATCACTGCTTCAGGGTTAGAATGGGAGGGAGCAAGGAGCAGGTGGGTCTGGCTGACCCCTGTGATGGCTTTTTCCCAAATTAAACACTAATTGAGGTGCTGCTCCTGTTTTCCCAATGCTGCATTGGTGGCTGCTCCTGCACAGTTATGCCAAGGACGTTTAAAACGTGATGCCGTGAAGCTCCAGGTGATCCAGACTGGCCCAAGCTGCCCACCGCGCCTGCCCCACCAAGCTCCGCTCCATGGCACATCCATCATTCCCACTGCTCTCCTGGCATCTCGACACTCCCCTGGCCCTGCCAGATGTGCCCTCCAGCCCTCAGTGCATGGCTTGGCTCAGCAGGCTTAGGAGCAACCTTGTAAAGCCAGGCTTGGCTCAGGGAGGGATTGGGAAACCGCTCCGGGCTTCAGGAGAGCATTGCCCAGGGAAAGCTCACTTCCCTCCACCCTCACTGGGCTCCAAGCAGCTCCTCAACATTCATTGGGAATCATTCTGCTTCCCAATCTGGAGCAACATCTCTGGGTGGCGAGTGGTCTCCCTTCCGTCTTTGATACTGGTTCTGGTGCCTCCAAAGCACCAGCATAAGCAGAAAGCCAAAACCCGGCTGCTTCCATGAGCAAAGAGCAAGGCGGATGCCAGGGCCGGAATGGGAGCATCTTCCAACTCAATACGGTCGTGGGGCTTTCTGCCAGCTGAGCTCACAGCTTCCCCTGCTCTGCTGATTTACTGAGGCCACCCTTGGTTAATTTTGCCTTCCCAAGGCGAGGATAAGCTCTTGGATTTGCAGACATATTGAGGATCGTGGGTTTAGTTTCTTTTTTTATGATAAAGCTTGCTGCAAGTTGATTCTGCTTCCGCTCAGCCCAGCTCATGTGAGGGCAGCGTGGCCTCCACGATGGGTCTGCATCCTACTGGTGGCACCACTAATGTCACCTAGTAGGAGAGCATGACACCAAGCTCAGGACAAGAGACAGCCGTGGGTTTGGAGGGGCTGGACAGCACCCTACAGCGATGGGGCTGGAAGGACTGGTGACCAGGAGGGACAAGAGGCCATTTCTCATGGTGGCCTTTAGGAACACGTGTGGTTCCATACTGGCTGCATCAGGACCACACAGACCCCACCATGGGCTCACACACATGACAGCCTCCAGCTTTCACTGATGCCAGTTTGGGAGGAAGGACGTGGCTTTGGCAGAGCAGCAGCACAGAGGTGCACGATGCAGTGGCACATGAGTGGGGACACCACCAAAGCGACAGCGTCCTAGCAAGATGATGTGACATCCAACCACTAGGTCCTCCTGAACACCCCATATTCACACATCCACCCAACTCACCCTCAGCCGAACATTTAATGAACAACCCCAAAAACCCGCACGAGGAGCAGCAAGGAGAGCAGCCAGAATTGATGTAAGGCAGTGAGATGCGGCCACCTCCAGCCCTCCAAGGCCAGCACCATTGCACGTTGAGGAGAGCGAGGGGGTGCAGAACTAGGTCACTGTCATGGGGACACAGTAAGGAGCGCTCAAACCCTTCTCTGAATTACCCCCATGAGTTATGAAATGTCCACATTGCAGCCATTTGGACCTATTTGGAGTGGCTTTTCCCCACGGAGACTGGGATATAGGATTCCTGCAACGCTTATCGCAAGCTCCTGGAGCACATTCCAGAGATCAGAGCAGGACAAGGAAAGGGAAACTGTGTTGTTAATCCCGAGGCCACCCCAAAGGACACTCAGCACCCTGGCTAAGCAATGCACCCATTCCGGGCATCCCAGGTATCCCACGCAACATGACCTGCCGCATGACAGCCAGTCCAAGGATTCCCTCGGGAATACCAGCAGCAGCACATGGAGCAGCAAGGGAGATGCCTTGGCTCTTCAGTGAGACCATCCACAGGAGTTCCCACGAGCATCACCTGCTCCACGCCTGGGAACACCAAGGAAATGGAGCCCTTGGGCATCCACAGCTGCAGCGCCCGGATTGCCGCCGGAGCCGGCACCATCCCATTTTCCCTTCCCTGACACAAGCCCTTCTTAGCAGCCGCCAATTAAGCCGGAGAACTGTTCTCAGCTCCATCTCCCATGCATGAAAACACCCTGTGATTTCGCACCTGCCAAGAGCTGTGTCCCAGCAGATTCCTCCGGAGCTGACACTTGAGGATAATTAAACCCTGCTCGCTCCTGCGTTTGCTGCGCAGCAGATAGGAGAGGTGCCCTGGGGCCCTGCAGTCCCTGCTGCGCTGGGTTCCTCCTGCCCAAGCCAAGTAACACGAGAGGAGACGCAAGAAATGATGTGTGTGGGGGGGGGACTTTTGCAATTTGCCCTAATTCAGGCGGCGAATCACTCCACATTGAAGATGCCTGCAAACAGCTGCTCCAACAGGGAGATCAGCTGGATGCACCAAGCTGGAAAGCCAGCATCCAAGCCAAATCCCTTCATCCCTAAAGCGGCGACACCAGCACCGAGCCCGTGTCCCTAGGGCTTCCCTCCATCCTCCGGCCGAGCTGCCCGGTGCAGGCAGCGGGTACCAGCTGCCCCTCGGGAACGAACGAGGCGTCCCCCCCTTTTCCCAATGCCCCCCTCAGCCCGGTACCTGGTTGCGCCGCGTTGCTGCTGCCGGGCTCGGCTCGGGCGCATCCTCCGCCGCTCCCGGCCCCGGCCCCGGCGCGGGCGGCCCCGCGCTCCGCGGCTCCGGCCTCTGCGTTCCGCTCGCCGCGGCGGCGCCGCGCAGCTGCCCCCCCCCCCCCCCCCCCCCGCCCTACCTACCGCCCGCCCACCCCCNNNCCGCCCCCGACCGCCCCCCGCTCCCTCCTTCCCTCCCTCCCTCCGCCGGCACCGGGGACAAATCGCGGCGCGGAGCCGCTTCCAAGGAGCCGCCCCGCCCGCCCGTCAGTGTCATGAGGTGCCAGGGCTCAGCTGCGCTCCGCGCCGCGGCGGGGACTCGGCTGCGCTGCGCTCGGTGCAAGGGCGCGATGCGCCCAGGCAGGTGAGCGCAGGGGATTCCTGGGGATAAACGGTCCCTCCCGCCACGCAGGGAGGCTGGAGCGGGACAGAGCTCGTGGAAATCCCTGGGGAGAGAAGGGCCGCCTGGGTCTACGCTGCGCAGATCCCCGCTGGCTGCTCCCATGCCTTCTGGAGCAGCAGGATCCACGCCATCCCCAGCATGAGCCCATGGGAACACTAGCGGCACTGGCTCCTTGGAAAATTCTCTGTCCAAGCAGGCTCTGCAGAGGGGTGAAGAACATGGGTGACACCAGGACCCTGGGTAGGCAGGAGGAACCAGAGGTCCTTGCACAGATCTCCCCTTTCCCATGCTCCACATAGCACCAGAGGTTTCCCCAAGGCCAAACCCTCCCCGAGGTCTCCAGAAGGACCTTGCAGGTTGGTGGCTTTTAATCAAAACTCGAGTTCTCTTCACCTGCTCGTGCTCTCTCTGCTGCTCTCCCCAGGATGAAGTAAAGCGGCTCCTAAAGCATCCCTGCTTTTTTTCCTGGGAGCGAGGGCGGTGTAAAACTGCCCCCAGCGCTATTGCCTGGGCTGCAGCAGCACCCAGTGGCCAGAGCTGGCACAGGGACCCACTGAGCTGGGTAGTGCTGAGGGTCCCTGCATCCAGACTTACTGTTTTTCAGCTAAAACTGGAATTCTGCAAGACAGGAAAAGGCACCTAGCAGGATGGTGAGGAGGATTTGGGAGCAGAGATGCTCTTGGTGCAGCTCCACAAGCCCTCCCGTTGGCCTCGGCGCCTTGCTGCGCGTGGCAGCTCCCTCCCAAAGCCTCTTTCCTGTGCGGAGATGCTCTCTAGCTGAGAAATTACCTGCTCTCCACACTGATTAGGGTGCTAATCAGCGGATGCTTCACCACGGCTGTAGACAGGCGCTAGAGTCTATGGGGAATCAAGGAGGATTTAATGCACTTTCCCCATGCCGAGGTCCCCGAGGGGATGCTGGAGAAAGCGGGAGCTGGGATGCTGCTCCTTTCCTGCACTGCTCCAGCTCCAAACGGGACAGTTTTCTTCCTCTGCTTCCAAAGCCTCACAACTCCCCTTACTACAACCCATCTCTTCCTTTCCAGTCTGCTTAAGCTTATTTGCTCTTGTGCCAGCGCTGTCTTTTAGCTTAAATGGCCCTTTTCTGTACCTGGTGTTTACCCGCTTGATGTATTTATGGAAGGTAATAACCTCCCTGCTCTGCCTTCCCTTCATCAGGCCGAGCAAGCCAAGAGCTCTCAGTCTCCTCCTGCAAGACAGGCTCTCCATCCCCCTCGTCTCTAATAGCCCTTCTCTGCTCCCAGCCCGTCTTATGGGAAGCCGGGCGGCTCCGTGTCGGGATCGGGGCTCGGGGATGGCATCACCATGCTCCGATGGTCACTAATAACCTCACCTCTCCTGTGCTATTCTCAGCAGAGATAAACCTCCAGTGTGTGATGAGCCAGAACAGGAATATCCAATGGCTCTCCTTTCTTTTCTATTTTTTGCTGCAAGCTGGTTAACCCTGAAATCCAATTATTGCTCATTATTCAGTGGAACTTGCCTCTTATCAGACGGACACATTGCAGGGCCGCCGTGGCGCAGGCTCCGGGCGCTAATGGAGCTGCAAATTGTTCTTGCTGCCCCATGTTCAGCAAAGCAGGGACCCGGCTGCTGCTCTGGCTCCGGAACTCACAGAACGGCTCAAAAAGCCCTAAAAAATCCACATCTGAAGCCCAAGGCCTCCACCAGCCTGACACGTAATGGGGCAGGGAGAAGGAAAGTGGGTCCAAGCCGGAACGCAGATGGAAATCGGCCTCCTCTTCATCCCCACAAACACAGCGACTTGACAGACTTAATAGTATTTGATTTCATTAATTTAAAGCAGGTGTCATGGGAAAGAGAGAGAGAGAGGGAGCACATTGTTAATTTTAAAGAGCTCCCTCCCAGAAGGACACTGAAAAAGAGAAATGTTAGGAGAAAAATGGGGTATTTTTGCTTTCCCTCCTCCCCATCCACATGCACCTTCCCTGTCCACCTCTGCTTGCTTGGTGGCACAAGGGGACGTGAGTGCCAGGGCTGCTCACACCAAACGCTTCAGGTGCCTGCAGATGGTTTAATTCCATGTATTTTGCCGGATTCCTCCAAGTCCTGCCATTGATTTTGCTGCCAGGTCCAGCTGAGCGCTTCTTAGCACTGTTCCTAATGCAGAGCTGGGCTGCATGGAGCGGGCATGGCGTGGTCAGACCTGCTGGCTTGGACCTCAGGTGGGAATGAGGCAGTGACCCAAACGGCCCTTAAACCCAAGTGTTTCTTCAAAGAAACGTGCTGGGCATTAAATCCCTTTCCTTTGTCATCCCGGTGCCATTCTGCACGGCGGCAGGACGAGTACAAGGAAAGTGCATTAGCTGCTAGCAGGAAAGTGAATTATTGAAGCCAAGGGAAGCGGTGCCGAGTCGCTTACTCAGGCTCTGCTGGAAATTCCCAGTTAATTATTCAAGGCTTGATTTTAAGCGGTTCCTGAAATAAAGATGATAGGGATCAGGAAGCAAGAAACAGGACCTGGGCCCGTTCCCATCACTGGATCACCTCTGTGCGATCTAGGTGGCTCTGAGGATACCTGGAGCCCTATGGACAGAGATTTCATTAAAGGAGGAAAGAAAGAAGGAAAGAAAGAAAGGGAGGAAGGAAAGAAACTTTAAAAACAAGAAACTAAATAAAAATTATCCACAACTAAGCAATGCCCAAACTTTGCTTTTGTTGTGGAGCTTAATTTGGATCTGCAAAATAAAATAAAAAATCAATAGCCATTTAGGAACAGAACCGCTTCGACATAACGCAGGCAATACATCTTTTAATGATATTTTGTTCTAAAGGGCAATGGCTCCAGTTGGGCAAGTGCTGCGCCCGGCCGGGCACAGCCACTGCTCCAGGGAACACTGCCCGGATGCTGCTTGATCCCGGCCACAAACCTGCCTGGAAATTGCCTCACGTGCCTCAGAAATGTCGAAAATACCAAGGAAGAGCCGAGTGTTTTTCTCGCATCCCTTTGAAGCAGGGAAGAGGCAGGAACGAGCAGACACCAAACTGTTCCGCTTGCCGGCGAGCGCGCCGCTGAGCCTAATGGGATTTTAGATTAAAAGATTTAACAAAAAATAACAACCACCTCCACAAATAGAGCTTTATAAGGTCAAATAACAGATGCACGGTAGCAAAAATATTGCCAGTTTTTTTGTTCTGCTTCTGCGGGGAGGCCTTTTCAAGCCTAAGCCCCCGTCTTCAGGTCCCCGCGCCTAATTCCTCGCCTTATCCCTGGCAGCCGTGTTTCCAGCCGAGGATGGCTGGATCATAATCCTCCAGGATCCTATTCCAGCTGCCTTTTCCGTGCAGGCATTTGGCACCATGGAACAAAGGCCGCACTGGCAGGATTGTTGGGAAGCAAAGCCTGCAACTCACCTATTTCCGCAGGCATCGCCCATCACCTTGGCCTCCAGCGTCGCGACCTGCTCTCCCAGCTTGGAAAAGGGATGTTCCGAGAGAGCTGGAGGAGGATTTGGGATCCTACCATGGGAACAGGGCCAGGTCCGGGGACTGCGCTCGTGGCGGGCAGCTCCTCAGCACGTAGGGAAACCTTGTTGTTATTATTATCCGGCTCCACTGACCTGGCAGGATGTGGGAAAAAAGGATTAACGGGAGCAGGCTGCCAAAATATCTGCTAATTAGCTTTGTTCAACTTCCACTATCAGCCCGAGCAGGATGAAGTTTCAGGCAATTAGGGGGCCTCTGAACTCCACGAGCTGCTTCGTTCCTAAGTGCTCTGCCCCAGGCGGGCGACTTTGAAGCCGGGGATGCACTGGCACCGCGGGCCATTCCCATGGGATGCGTTTCCGCAGGGGGCCCGGAAAACCCTTTTCTGCCCCAAAACGCTGCTCCTTGATGTCATCACTCACTCTCCTCTGGCGCATGTGCCAGGCTTTCCTTCTCCATCGCTCCTCACGATGATCCCGGGCCTTGCACGCCCACTTCCGTGCTTGGAAGCGGATCCTCTCCCGCGGCCGCCGGGTGATTGGGGAGCAGCCGCGGCCTCTCCAGCGCTCTCAGCCCCAGCTCCCCTGCTGATTGCAATCAACCCCTCATTCACACGCTTCTGTTTACCAATTTGCCAGGAGATATCATCCTAATGAGGAGCCGGGCAATCAAGCAGCTTCCCAGAAGTGGGGAAGGAGGAGGAGGAAAGGGGAGGAAAATTACACAAGAAAAGGGAAGGGGCTCTAAGCTGAGATGACTCTGGCTTTGGAAATGGGGAAATTTACGTGCCAGCGTCCATGGTTTAGAATGGAAGTACCTAGATGCTGGGTACTGCATCACCAGGTCGCTTCCCATCTCCAGGGCTTCCCATTCCCACTATGCACAGCTGAGTTATTCCAGCTGCAGCACAGCACCATTTTACGGGATACCTGCTTTTCCCAGACCCTCCATCTCCAATGCAATACAATTAATAGTAAAACAATGCTGGATAAGGGCTGGCCTGGCAGGAGGGAGCACGGGGCGCCCGGAATTGCACGCGCTTCCTCACACTGGCATCAGCTGATGAATGGGCTCTTGAAAAGATGGATGGCTTTGACGTTGTGGAACACGGTGATCAACCTGGCACTGGCAGGTTTTAATAAGCGCGTCTCGTGCAGGCTCAGGACAGTGGCATCATTATCACTATTAACTGCATTGTTAGCGGCTGATCCGCGCAAGGGCTTGGGCTGCTCCAAGCAAGCTGACAGCTGCAGTAATGCAGACCCTGGGACAGAAAAAGGTGGTTTTCTGGGATTATCCAAACCTACTGGTTGTAGACGGGAGCATCCTCTGGACCTGCTCTCTTGATTGTAGGTTTTTCCTTAAGAGAAAGGGGGAAAAAACCCTAAACAGTGGGTCTCCTCATAGGAATCCCCTAGGAAAGAGGCCAAACAGCTTTGCTGGCAGCTGATGTTCCCAGCCTGCAGTAGGGAACTTGTGACCCCCAAGGTATTTGGATGCATTTGGGCCACTTGAGCCCAAACGTGGTGCTTGGAAAAGCAACAGGACAAGCAGGGAGCCTGCAAGACCCGTATCTGGCGCTCGAATCGAGGGATCATTTTGGGAATGATTCATTAAGTAGCAAACAAGGCAAAGGGAACTGGAGCTAAGGGGGAAGGCATGGCAGAAGAGGAGGGATTTAACATGGGAGTAAAAATAGCCTAAGAACATGGCAAATGAGAAAAGAATGCCAGCACCCATCACCTAAAAGCCTGCCTAGGGTAATTCAGCAGCGATCCTGGGAGGCTGGTGGTGGTGCAATAATTTACAGTAACTACTAGACTGGTTTAATTTAAATAGCTGGGCTTTGTGAACACCGAGAGTGAGTGAGTGTGCGTCTCCTTAGAAGAAAGAGAGGCAAGTTTGGGAAGGTTTTATTTATACTGCAGCTTAGAAGCTGCTTAAACTGATTTGGAAGCAGGTGAATAATTAATTGCGTCTTTAAGGAACCGAGCTGTTAATAATACTCCCCACAGTGGCAGTTTATAAATGTTGCTGTCAGGGTGGAACAGGGAACATTGGCGAGGGAAGGGGCGAGGGAAGGCAGGTGGGAAAAGCCTGGGGGGAAAGCGTCCCCCCCGCTCGCCCCGTTGCAAAACGAATTAAAGTTGCAATTCTTCCTGTCATCCAGCTGTTCCTGACACCTGGATGTCAAATCAATATTATAATGACAGCAGCAGAGGAAAAAAAAAAGTCCTATTACTACACAGAAAATATTTATATTACCTCCCACTCTCCAAGGTATAGCCTGTTAATTGAGCACAAAGGGTAGGATTTGCCTGCAGCCTGCAGAACCCATTAGAGAGGCAACCGATAAGGCTGCGATTAAACTGGGCAAGTCCAGCCCTGGAAGGAGCCAGTGCCCACGTGGAGCCACAAGCCCTGGCAGCCTCCATCCCCATGGCCATTGGTGCAGCTGCATGCTCCGTGGGATGCCAAGATGCCACCTTGACAGGATTTTAACCCACTGGGCATTTTGGGGATTCTCATCATCCCTATTTATGGGATGGGTCCCAGAGATGCTGAACTAAACCCAGCTCCATGTCCTCTGTGCTGAGCCCGAGGAGCCGGCTCTGGGTGCAGCAGATGAAGTTTCCCCGGTTCCTCAGGAGCAACTTGGTGCTTTTGTGCATCTCTTGCGCTCGGCCAGCACGGAGCTCTCTCCCGGGTGGTTTTCTGCCTGTTGAGGACAGAAACATCAGCCCTCAGTTCTCCTCCATCACGTGGAGATCTGACTAATCAGATAAATACCTTCACAGCAGCCCCAACAACTTTTCTAAAACACAGTCTCCCTGGAGCTCCTAATAATTACTCCAGACATCAGAGCGGCACTACCTTTAAAAAAAAGAAGTCTTTAATTAAAGAAATATTTTCTGCCAGGTCCGCTGATGCTACCTCAGCACAGCATCGATCAGGAGGGAAACAGGATGGATTATTCTGCCCCACTCAGAGACCTCTATAAGGTAAGGGGCAAAGGGATGAATGACATTGAAGCTGAGGGACAGCCAAGGGGGTGCTAAGCAGATGACAAGTAGATCTTTCCTCTTGTGTCCCTTTTTAGGGTGTTTTGCACCTCCTTGGGGTCCCAGCTCTCCTAGACACAGCAGCGTGTCCACCTCCATTAGCCACAGCAGCAGCAGTTCCATTTATCAAGAGTTGGTTTGCTTCAGTCTCAGCCCCATGGTGGTGGCCCAGCTTATGGCCAGCATCGCTGCTGGGTGCTCAGCACAGACAGCTCTTTGTGTTGCTGATTACACAAACTGATCACGAGCAGGGGGTGCAGGGGCCCCAGGGGGCATTGTAAGAGCAGGATGACCTGTTTCCAAGCTGTCCCTGAGCCCAATGCTCATCTCTGTGATCCCAGAAACCCAGTGACATCCCACATCATTCTACCACCTGCACATCCATCCGGCAGCAGGTGCTGTGTCCCTGCAAGCAAGACCCTTCTGGTGGGAGCTCTCCAATCCCAGCCCCTCCTGCAGGGAGGTAGGATGAGACCTGCAGTCCATGCCCTCCCTGCAGGCACCTGCACCATCCAACCAGGCTGCGTTGGCTCTTCCCAGGGGAGCAGACGGGATGGAAATAAAACACGCTGCCAGTGTGAAAAATTTCCATTACCTCAAAGGTGTTTGCGATGGGGAAGAGGAAGAAGTTTCTGTTCATGTGGCCCCAGTGGCAGCTTGATGAGTCGCATGGGGAGCAAGCGAGCAAGGCAGAGCTCAGCACTGTGGGTGAGACCAGTGCTCCCCCGGGCCCAGCGCTCTGTGCTGTGCTGGTGAGGCAGCCAGTGGGGAGCATCGTCTCTGCTCAGCACGTTCCCTGCTGCCACACGTGCTCCAGGGCCTCATCCGGCTCTGTCGGGTGGTGTTGGTTCTCCATCTCCGCTCCAGACTCGGACTGGAGTCTGTGCCACGTGCTCTAGGTGTGCCTGCTTGAGCAGGAAAGTTGGGCTAGATGATTTCTTCACTGTGAGAGTGACAGAGCAGTGGAACAGGCTGCCCAGGGAGGTTGTGGAGTCTCCTTCTCTGGAGGTCTCCAAACC
>JAUBOD010001091.1:1372483-1395540 GCA_032353885.1 Nothura maculosa
CCACATGCTCTAGGTGCCTGCTGGAGCGGGAAGGTTGGACCAGATGATCTCTAGAGGTCCCTTCCAACCTTGAAGATACTGTGAGTACAAAGCCAGACCCGAGGCCCCCATTCCTCCATCCTGCTCCAAGGAGCAGCACAGTCCCTGCATCCATGTACATACACACATAGAGCAACCTCACTGCAAGGAGACCAGATCTTCCTGTCTCCCTCTTCCACTGTGAAATCACCAATCCCATCCAAGCCGCTGGGACCGAGCAGCATTTTACTAAAAGATTAGGATTATTCCTATTTATTCCTATTCCTTTTTCTATTCCACATCAACATTTTTAAAGCCGATCCTAACATCGTTTGAGGTCCCTGTCATTTGTCCTCCTCTCTCTGGCTCCCTCTCCCATCAGGAGGGCTCAGGCTCAGCTACCTACACAGGACATAATGAACCTCTTCCCTTCCACTCACCGGCAACAAGGTTTGCAGAAGACAGTAATGAATATTTTTATATAACAGGTTCTGCGAATGCTTCACACAGGCTTTATAGAGCAACACAGCCTGGCGGCGAGTCGCTAACAAAAGCCATCTTTATTGCAGGAAGATAAAAGGCAGGACACATTGAGGCAGCACGATACTTCAGTGGCATCGCTTGAATTAATTGGATGTGGGAGACACCTAAATATATAAGTGGGAAAGAAGCAGAGTGACACTTGTGCAGGATTGCACCTGGGAAGAGCCAAAGCAATAGGATCAGATAAAGATGAGGACAGAGAGATCCAATTTCTCTGCTGGAACAAGGCCGTTAACATCACTGGAGCATCGCCAGCAGGGAAGGGAGTCCTGCGCAGGCGCAGGCTCCCAGAAAAGCATGCTAGACTTCAGGAAGCATTGCGTGCATGTTCCCAATGTCAGCCTGGATGAGGAAACATGTGGGATTTCAGCCTGCCTACTGCACCTACCTGGAGCTGGCTGGGCCAGAGCAGAACCCTATTCCCAAACTGTCTGCCACCGTCTGGGATGCTGTTGGCTCACAGGGAATCACTTGGGTCTTTTGATGCCCCTGATGGGATAGGTTGTGACCATGCACTTGCCTTGAGAGCTCCTTGAGCTTGAGAGCTGGTGACCTGCTGCTACTCTCCTCCTTGGAGGAAGACTCCAGAGGCAGGACTGGAGGCCAGAGGGCCTCCACTAGAAGCCACCTGGCAGCTGGCCATGGTGGTCAAGGTGTCAAAGCCCCAGGAGTGCGGATGCACAAAGCCCCTTGCCAAAGGATGGCTATCCTTCATGAGCATCACATGGACACCAACATCCCACAGAATCCTCAAACATTTCTGCTTGGCTTCCCTGGAGAGCACAGGGGTGAGGAAAACTTCAACCATGGAGAGCAGCAATGCTTCCCTCAATCACTCTGCTGACCTGCAGCAATTTGAGCCTTTCTGAGATGGAGATGGCTTTGAGTTCAGTAGGTGCAGATGACTTTCCTTCTCATAAACAGGCACAGAAAGGTTTCATAGTCCACCCTGGAAGGGATGTGGACCTTTTGCTTCAGCACTAAAGGGTTATGCTCTCTGCTGGAGAATGTCCCTCAATCTCTGCTCAGGGGCACAGGTGCACCAAAGCAAGCATTTAATGCAGAGCAGAGCAGCATACAAGGGACATGAGCCTGGCAGGGCTCAGCATAAAGGCACAGAGCAGCTGTAGCTGTTGGGGTGCTGTTTTCTAGGGGACACACTACTCTTGAAGAAACCCAGCTCGGAGGTTATCGTTCTTCAATGCAAACCGATGGCTGTCACATGCAATATCTCAGTTCCCATCAGCGGGGCAAGCCCTGCACCCCTCACGGTCATTCCCTTGCTTGCTCTCAAATTCCTCCTCCTGGGGTCCCTCGGAGCAGCTTTGACTGGTTTCATGCAGGATTCTGATGCACGACACAAACAACTTGCCACCAACTAGAAGTCAGCTGGAGCATGCAGGCTCATGTCTGAGCAGATACATCAGTAGGCTCAGCAGAAGGACAAGTCCTGCCTATGTCTGTTAGGAGCAGCAGCAAATCTCAGTCCCTCAATCTCCTTGGAGAGCCAGGAGGGAACATATGCCGGAGTGGACACGTTGCAAGGCTGCTGCCTGGTTGCTTCTGATCGGGGAGAAGCAGAATAGGTTTCATCCCAAGCTTTGGATGCTCTTTGAATGCTCATTTCTTCCAGTGTGCTGTTTCACTTTTGTTTCCTTCCCCGCAAAGCAGCATCACGTCTCTGCAGCCTGGGTGAGCTTGTCCTCCTGCTCCTCGCCAGCTGCTCCGCTGTATGCGACATCTGCAAGCCATTCCCCAAGGGCATCACTCGCCCTCTGGACACCACGTGCCCAGATGCTGCCAGCAGAGCAGGAGATGGACAAGGGCAGTGTAGGCTGTTGGCTCACCAAGTAACCAACCTGCAGCTCTACTATCCTTGATGTTCATCTCAGGTGCTTCCTTCAGCAAACTTCTCCCTCATGTCTGGGTTTGGAGCCCTCACTACTGCGGGGTTCCCTGCCAGGAGGACCAATCCTACTTGAGCTCCGGCTGCCATGTCTGTCCAGAGCCCTAGATTAGGGAACAGGAGGCCAGGATTAAGATTTGAAGCTCCTGGATTCAGGGTTTGGAGGAAAAGGGAAGATGGCTGATAGAGCAAGGGTTTGGCTAAGAAACACCTGCAAGAAAAGTACCTGCAGCTGAAGCAGAGGGTTTAGAAACGCAGGTTTGTTAATTCTTGCCTTTCTTTGTGGTTATTTCAGTGATTAAAGCCCTTCGAGACCTATGGTCCATCATTCCACCTTCCCATGCCTCACCATGTCCTCTGTGGTCTAGATCAGACATCTTCTCACCCTTCCCTAGCGTTTTGAGGCTGCCCACCTATGTCTCCTCCTGAGGAGCAGCAGCAGTGCAATGGTGCAAACAGCCCTGCACATCTCCTGAGTGCCAAACCTGTTGCGTGTCATAAAGGCCACAGTTTTGAATAAAAAATCAGGATGCAAATGATTTAAGAGGCTGGTAACAGACTACGAAGCCTTTCACCTGGAGATCACGGAGTTTACTCCAGCCTTGCTCAGCCGTGCCTGAAAGTCATGTCCCATCACCATCTGGGCTCCACAGCCCATGTGAGATGAATCGGAGATGTCAGGGAGCTCCTGCAGGACAGCTGTCCAGCTTGCAGCAGCACATGGCCAAGGCACCACCACAGCAGCCAAGGACACAGACACTGCACCCTTGGTGTCCCTGTCCCCTTCAAGAGCCACGCTCAAGCACATGAAACACAGAGGGGATGCAGCTATAGGATTTGGGATGCCATTGTACAACTTCCACCTATGCCATGTTCATCCTACACATCAGGCTTTAAAGGGAAGGACTGACGGAAGAGTTTCAAAATCCTTCCGGACACTCGGGCCTCCAACTTGGCTCTGCCATCTCCATTTCTGTTCCCAGCATATCAACAGATGATAGCACAAGAGCAGACAGATGTTTCGAGCCCTCCTTGGATTCAATAGCCATTTCCCCAGGTGAATGGGGACACTAATCTCTCTGTGCATGAGTATTTTGCCAAAAATCTGAAGCCAGCTACAATATACGTCTAAAATACACATTTAAGCGGTATCATCAATACCAGAAACAGGTACCAATTGCGGGGGGAAAAATAATCACTCGAGATCATCTTAAATCCATCAGGGGAAGAGTTTGCATGTTTTTCCTCCATTGTGAAATACTTAAGCTTCTCTCCCACTCTCCTTGAGCATCGTTAAGCTTTTTTTTTTTTTTTGCTTTTTTTTTCAGCATTCACCAGAGACAGAGACTTGTGCTAAAATAAAACAAAGTTGAACAGGAGTCTAGTGTGTTTTCTTGCTTCCTTAGAAATAGGGAAGCTGGGCAGAAGGGACAGCTGGCTCTTCAAACAAGATAAGACTCACAATAAGCTCTCTGCACTGGATAAGAGTCCAGTCTATATTTTTTAATGACTGATGGGATCACCACCGACTCCTCTCAGCAAGATGAGATTATTTCTCTCGGAGCAGAGGATCTCCTAGTAATGCATCATGTTGGGCAAGTCTTTTACGAAAGAGCAACCAAGGCATCAATGTTCCTTTGGGGCAGGAGAGCAGCTTTGACCGTGTTCACCTGCATTTGGCAGTTTGATCTGCTCCTCACAGGGCTCAGCTCTGATTCCCTTGGACTCATCTCAGGAAGCACAGAGCAAACCCAGCACTGCAGTGATACACCTGGCATACATGACTTCCATTTGAGCTGGGCTTTTGTACAAAGGACTTTTCAAAGAGGCTTAAAACAAGCACCAGGGACAACACAACATTATTTAACTGCACTGGTAAAGCCGAGATATCTATATTTAAAGCTATCAAATGTGAAATTACAGGCAATGCCAAAAGCCTCAGCTCCAGCTGCTTCCCCTCACCTGGGCCTTTTCCCAAAACAAAGATTTCTTTGCTATGCAAAGGGGCATATTTACATGTGCGTAGTGCACACGACTAAATATTTTCCCACAGAAGAGATGCTCAGATTAATCTGGAAAAACAACCTATTGGGAAACTCACAGGAAACGGGTTGCCTCATGTTTGTAATAAAGCAGCCGATTCCTCTGCTGGCTCACAACTGACATAGCAGCCAGAAGCCCATATTAAACACAACCCTGCAACAATCATGGGCCCCAAATTCTGCTGACATTCCAGTTTCACCCTTTTTTTCATACTAGTAATATCTGCATTAAAACAGGGTCACTGATTCTTTGACAATCCTCTGCTGCTTCTGCATATTCCTCACTTAAAAGCCAAGGGCCAGCCTTGTCCCTGGGGCAGCTTCAACCACTCGTTGTTCATTGATAGAGTTCAGGGCATGGCACAGAGGCAGGCCCTGATTAGAATTAAACTCATGCTATTGCCTCCATCCAAAGGCAGGCAGCTGGGGAAATGGGAGGCTTTGAGGAGGATTTTTAAACCAAATTGCAAGAAATTACTTGGCAGATGAGAATTTCCAAGGCGCTTCACCTACATTGCAGCAGGCAGGGATTTATTAAGCTGGAGATATCAGTGGGGTAATAAGAGCCTAAATCTGGCCCTGACTGCTTTTTGGGCCAGGTGCAGGAAGAAGCAGAGAGAAGCAACGCAAACACTGGGCTACATCTGCTCGTCGTCCTCCCTGATCCCAGCACAGACATCAGCAGCACTGAGCCCTCCGCCATGCAACCACCTCCCACAGAAGGCAGCAAAATGGGAGGATTTCGGCAGCGAGCCCTTACATGGGCAGCCTCATTCCCCTGCAGACTGTGCTTTTTTATTTTTCCCACAAGATGCCAAAAGAAACCAAATCCTTAGATGTGAAGTTTGGCTCCAATCTGGCCTCTCCACTCCCCAGTACAGATTGCACAGGCCTCTCCAGCTATCAGAAATTTCACATCTGGCCAAGCATCTCAGCCAATTTCCAGGCCTCAGTGACTTTTTAGTATTTTTTTTTTCCTGGACACTTGTGAAATTAAATGTTGCTAATTTACTCTGCAGAAAACTCTGCGTCCTGCTGGTACTTCTGCCAGCTGTGACCTCATCCCCCACTGATTGTATTTGGGAGCAAACTAATAGAACCAGTCAATTAATTAATTGTGAGTAACTTGTGCAGTGAACTGGACCCATCTCTCATGTTCACAGACTGTCCAGGAACAGCTCCAGACTCCTGCTCAGAGAGTATTCACTATGTTTTCATCTCAACTGAGTGCTTTGCATGGACACTTTCCAGTGCATAGGTCATTAGCAAACGGCAGACCTTTAATTATTCCCCATTTGAACTGAACTATTGTCTCCCCATCCTGAACTCCAAGGCAAAGGAGGAGCCCTGCTAGAAAGTGCAGAGTAGTGAATATTATTAGGCTTTTTTTCCCCCCTCCTTCCCTCTTTTTTACCCTCCTTTCTCCTTCTAATTCTTCTCCTCCCTGGAAGGATTTAATAAATCTTCCACAACAATCAAAAAAAAAAAGCAATGCAGCGTTCACACTTAGCACATTTTGAGTTGCCCCCTGGCAGTATAAACTGAGGCTGCAGAGGTGGACGCTCCCATTGCACAAAACAAGACCAAACAACACGGTTTGGGGCAAAGCGGGCTCAACGCAGGCCTCACAACAACGCTCCCTTTGGCTGGCTGCTGCCTGGCAGAAGCAGATTCAATAACCTAGTGCATGCCAGTCTCCGTCACCTCCTTCCCCTCCCTTTTTTCCCCCCTTTTTTCCCCTCCCCTCTTTCTTCCTTTTTTTTTAATAAGGCTTTATTGCGGATTTGCAGAGCTGCGGCCCAGGCAGGCCCGAGGCCAGCGAGCCCTCAGGGTACAGCAGGCAGTGTCGCCATGGCAACGGCGCCAAAAAAAGGAAGGCCGCAAGAGGGGGACACGGCCCCCCAAGCTCCCCATTAAATCCATGACATCCCCTGCTTCGTAGGGCTCACTCTGCGAGTGCAGCCGCATAGTAGGGCACAGCTATCAGTGAATTAGCTTTTTTTTTTAAAAAAAAAAAGTGTTTTCAGCATTGCACCAACGCATGCCCTCCCTGCAGCCCCTCATTCCCACCTCGCCTGGCACAAAGGCTGCTGCACTGCGAGGGTTGATGTCAGCCTGTCTGTCTGTCCATCCATCTATCCACCATTCTGTGGTCTGTCCATCCCTCCCTCATTCTGTGCATTTAGGGACGGCACCTAATCCTCCATCTTGAGCACTCTCCTCCAGCACTGCAGAATCAACACAAACCCCGACCACGTTTAACCGCTTATATTGATTACCTTGTCATCTCATTTGAATAATTAAAACCAGATGGAGCCCTTTTATGTGGTTAAGGGAGCAGCAGTGGGAGCATCCCTGGAGCTGTTGGGGACATTGGAACTCCATGGTGATCCTGATTTGGCTTTGGGCTGTAAGTGGTGCTTGTGCCCTATCAGGTCCACTAGCCGTGGCTGTTTTTCAGCCTAAGCAGGAATAAAAACCATAGTGCCCCTCTAAAAGGCAATGAGATGTAATTGAGCAGAGGAGAAGCAAGGAGCATGCAGAGAGGCAAGTGCTTGGGCTCCATCCTTGATCCGGGGGACCAGCACCTCTGAATTTGCACCTTTTACTGCTTGCGTTTAGCCCAACACAAGTTACCCTTTGAGTCCCACCTCCTGCTCCAAGCTCTTAAATCCTCATCACCAGATTAATCCCTGCAAAGCACCTCTGGCTTCTTAAAATGTATGGGCAATACCGGCAAACCTCCAATTACTTGTTATTCCATTGTCTTTTCAAAGCCAGTAAAATATTCCTGGCATGGCTCTGGTTATGCACTCCTGCGATCAAACAAGGATGAGTTATCTTTACAGAAAGAAGCATAGATTAATATGTCAAATGAAAATGAACTATTGTCAGATTGAGATGAGAATGTGATGGCCAGTGATAGGGAGAAAAGGAAAATAAAGGCAGCAGGGCTTCTCGGGAGGGCAGGAGCACTAGAAATTGAGTAATTGATCCATGTTCATGGCACTAGATGGAGTTTCAACATGCTCACCCATCCTCATATACACTCTATGTTGCCCTTGCAGGTTCCCACTCAGTCATGTGTGGGTCACAAGCAGCCTTGCCCTCATCCACAGATCCATACTGCCTGTGCTTTGGCATAAACTATTAGCTGGAATTGCTCAAGAGGGAGGATGGATCATCCTGGAGAAATCCTGTGTGTGTGCTATGAACAACCGATTTGGGAAACAACAGCAAATCCTCCTCCTAGAAAGACAGCCCCAGATGGACATAATCCTGTAAGAACAAGATGCAAGGAGCAGCTGGTTGATGTTAATGCCTGCTCAAGCAGTTTGGCAGGAAAAAAAGTGCTTTACCTACAATCCAGAGCCAGGAGTGAGGGTAACCAGAGATAGTGCTCGCCATCCTCCCTGGCTCAGCACTGTGGGATGCTTTCCCTCTGCCACTTGTAGGAAAACTCGTCAGAACAATTAGCTGACCCTGGAAAGAGCAGTTGTCTCAACGAGCAAAGACATGGGAAGTGGCAGGGTCTGTCACCAAGCACATGTAGACCAGCGCAGGAGGGAATGTACTTTTAATCGCCTGTCGTGGAGGGGATTGGCCATGTCTGAAATGCAGACAGAGCACATGGGCTGATTCCAGTTGAAAAGCTCGTCCCTGGAAACGTGGACACAGCAAGAAGCAGATCCCAGCTACGAAGCCCATCGCTCCAGTGTCCCCCATCCTTGGAGGACTGTCACAAAGGCCAGGCAGCTCCTTGGTGCTGTGGAAGAGGCAGGCTGCCCACCACTCTGAGAAGATCCCTCCCTCCTGGGAGCTCAGCCTGATGTGGGTTTTCTCCAGGTATCCCTTGGAGGGAGCCCCAAGGCCCAGCACAAGGAATTAAGAGGCTTCCAAGCTTGGAAAGGAGAAAGCAGCTTCCAGACAGGCAACAGATCTTGTGCTGGAGAAAGCTCTTTCTGTGAGAGGGGCTGAAGTGCTCTCCTGACTCGCTGGAGGCATCTAGAGCTGTTTTCCTTTGGCAGATGTTATGCAGCGGGCGCTCCCCATGCCCTTGGCTTTGACAGAGAAACAAAGTTTTAGTTGTTCTTTTTCCAAGCCGAGCTGCCAATGGGAGGCACCAAGACGTCCTCCCTCCGCCGGTCGGCCAGCACCTAGCAAACACCTCAGCCCTGTTTATGACCAGACAGGAGATGCTAGAGCAGAATAAGGGACAACTCCCTCCAAAAATCAATAAGTAATTTTGCTCGCGGGGCCAGAGAGCTGCTGCAGCATGGAGCGATGGAGGAGATAAGCCAAGGAGCCCACGCCGAAGCATAGAGAGATGCCTGACAGGCCACCATGCTCCATGCAAGGGCTACCTTGGGACTGCAGGCCAGGGAGGTCTAACAAGGTTGTACTCTGGTGGCAATGAGGCATCTCAGGTTGACAAGGACTCACAAGGTGGCAAAGAAAACATGGAGTATCCTCCGTGCCAGCTCTTCTGCTCTTCCCAATGTGTCTTCGGGCACTGCAGAGGAGCATGCCTGTGCTGGTGGGTTCCTACAAAGCCTCCTGCTCCCACATGAGAAGTTTTCCCCTTGAAGACCTGGTGCTCCAGCAAAGAGAGTCTAAGCTCCTCCTGCACCACCCTGTGCCCTCTGCCCTGTCCTTCCCTGCCCAGAGTACCAGGTCCATAAAAGGTTTTGCTGAGGGACTCGCCATGAATCACAGAATTTACAACCAGGATCTGGAAAAGGGAATTATATAACTCACAGAAGACGAGCTGGCATGGAATGAATATCTATCAAGCACAAATTCTGCGTTATTTACTGAGCCTGGATCTTGCCAAGAGAAACACCCCCTGTCCTGGACAGTCTACAAGCAGATTCTGACACAGGGACAAATTCAGCAAGCGAGAAATCTCAGCTGCCTTGTGAGAACTGAGTGGGATGTTTATTTTCACCAGAGTGCCCCTTGACCACAGGGTGATCCACAGCATCTCTGCATAGGGTGAGGACCCTGTGCTGCAGCAGCATCCAGGCCTGGGATCCTGGGTCACACAGTGGCACTGAGTGACACTTTTATGATTATCATTTAATTAATCGCCCTTTTAAAATGTTTTGCAGAATAAACCTTGGATGGTGGCTAGGAAGCAGGAGGCATAGGCAGCTTTTCTGCTGCTTGTCCTCATCTTGCGGGCGATGCATTTGTGTATCCTCAGCTGGGCAGAGAATTTTCTAACCTAAAGAAATGAAATGGAAAATTGGAGAAAGCAACAGGTAGAGAGGGATAATGGAGGGTAGTCAAGACCCTGCAATACATCCAGGACAGAGATGTAGGAAAAGCGCCTGCCTATTAATGCTTGCATGGGCCCATCTCCATCTAGCTCCCAGCTCCTTCCTTCCACTGCCAAAAGGAAGACGAAGGGGAAAACTCACCCGGCAGGAATCAGAGTGACATGTCCCCACTTTGTGCTGATTTAGAGGCTGCTCAGGAAGATTTAAAGAGGCGAAGCATGAACCTCGCACATACATCATGGCCATCAAGATGGATGGGATTACAGGCACCTTCCTGGGCTGAGCTCTCCGCGTGGAGAACTAGACCTCCAGGGGCAGCACCAGTCCTGAGACTGCAGTTCAATCCAATTGCAAAACTCTTGTGCTGGCAGATATGCCCTTAGCTGCAAAAAAGCCACACCACCATAGGCTTCACCTGCTTATAGAACTCCCTTTTGGTCTTGTTACAGATGTCAATAAAGATGAACAAAGACCCCCCTGCAACAGCAACAGCTTCAACCCGCTGAGCCTCCGCTGTGGCACTAATGAGCCTGGGGAGGTCGACGTTGGAGCCCTGCACACACCACGGACAGGGTGCCAAGAGTGGGTAACGAGCCTGGCGAGAGCAGCCCTGACTGGCGTCCAAGCCTAGAAAGCAGATAGCGCTTCCGCTGAAAGCAAAACCAGGGCGGGAATCGCTGAGCTGGGAATAGAATGAGAACGGGGCAAACTCATGGCAGCAAAACGGAACCAACTTTCCCTGCATGATGCTGCCCCTTCGTCCCATGCCCAGGAATGTATCCTATGCTGACCATGATGAGCAGACACCCCAAGGAAGTCTCCAAGCAATTGCAATTAGTCTGGTTTCTCATCCCTCGCCGGGAAGAAAACAGATTTCATCCACCAAAAGGGTGTTTTCTTAACAGGCTCTTGGATGTGCTCCCAACCTGGATAGCTTATATTGGTTCTTTCTTTGCTGCTTTCCTTTAAATTGGTAGTAAAAATTCAAGGAGACTAGAAGTCTGTAATTTGTACTTCGCACATGGGAAGCGGAACAATCTTTTGTTCATTTACTGTGACAACCACTGCTCGGATTTAATTATTTACAATAATGTTCCAAAGCACATTAGGGAATGTGCTGTTAGTTCGTAAAAAATGATGACACCCGAGTGCTGAGTGGCATCTAGCTGCAGTCCCTGCTATTGCTCGGGCACAGGCGACCTGGCATCCCTGACTCTGCTAGCCAAGCACAGCGCACACAAATAGATAAATTTAGTAAATTATTTCTCCCCATCCTGCCTGGTGGCTGAAATTCTCCCATCCCACTGCTGTGGCCAGACCCAGCCCCTTGGAGTGATGCCTGTGGGCATGGAGGCGGAGCACGGAGGCTCTTAGGATGTCCAACCAGTAGCTTTATGGGTTTCATTTGTCAGCAGTAAAGGGAACATTTAATTCCATGGTTTTAATTGTTCCTGGCTTGTTCATGAGCGCCCCATGAGCTGGAGCAGACAGCCCCAGCAAGCTCTGAGTGTGACGATCGACTTGGCTGGTATTTATCCTAGTACCTGCACATCTCCAGCGCTCTGTCATAAATCCCCGCAACAGATAAAGTCTTGGGAAAGTAATGGAAAAGGGAAGTTGCCTCCATGCATTTATTTCTATAGGGGCATTGCACAAGATTGCTGGGAGAAAAAGGGAGCAGGAGGCTGGGATAGCTGAAAGAAGCAGGAATGCTCTTCTGGGGAAGTGGGGATGGGGCAACAGGGATGGGAGCCTGCAGAGCCACCAGAGTGTGGGGACATCATTGCACACATCCCACTGATGCTAGACACGGTTGTCAAGGAACGAGCCTATCCCTTGCTCCGTGGAGCTATTTTCATCTAGGAAGAAAAACACCCGGAGGGCTCCAAAACCTTTTGCTGGGAGCTTTTACAGAGACCTTAACACCAGGCAGTGCAGAAGAAGCGGAGGGGAGGAGAGGCACGCTCTGCAGAACGCCAATCCCCTTGCACCCCACAATGAAGAGATGCTTCAAAGCAGCCCTGTGTGCAAAAGAAGAGGCTTTTTGCAAGGCCAGCCCTGTTCTGCTGCGGACAAACCTGGTGCAAACGCAGGCCTGGGGCTCGCAGGCAGCAGAGAGCAAATGCGAGCGGCCTCAGCAAGCAGGTGCAGACGAGCACGGCGCATGGCACCGTTCGCTTGCTGATTTATGGGCACTGGGCAATTTGCATAGGAAACACAAATCTAAATATAATACTCGGCTGCTTCCACAACGGGGAAATCATTGCCTGACTGCGCTAGGTTCCTCCTTCTCTATCCCTTCCTAGGACAAGCAGCCTATTCCATAATGCTGTGGAATTTAATTGCCCTCCTTGCACATTAAATGATGAAGCCAACATCTGCCACGCACAGCTCATTTTTTCCCCTTTCCCTGGTCATTCCAGCTTTCCTGAAGCTCTTCTCCTACAAGGAGAGGGATTTTTCCCTGCATCCCTCATCCTTCCCATTGGAGACCCAGCTGCCATCCCCATGCAGAGCCGCGGGCAGCCTGGAGAGGCCTGGCTGAGTCACGGCACATTTGGCTCCCTGTCCCTTCGTGCCACATCAACGCTCATATTCCCCATCCTGGTATTTCTTCCGGCGCTTGCTGAACCCTCCTGTTCTCAGCGATACTTTTTACTATGTCCTTCACTATTAGTCATAGGGATTAGGGGAGACAGTTGGTATTTCATCATTAAATATATCACATCCAGTGAATGGATCGTTATTCTCTGCTGATTAGCGGCTCCGTTTCCATCAGTTCGGAGTAATTCTGTTTTCTCCCAACCTTCAAGGAGCAGCACACCTTCTCATAAGATCTGTTGCAATCAAAGAATTAGATCTGTGCAAATGTCCTTTGCATATGTAGGAAGATTTTTTTTTCCCTTCAGATGCAAAACCCTGCTTTGAAGCCCTGCTAATATTGCCTAATATTGCTTATACTCGACCTGTTTTAAGCACCGTCTTACCTGCTGTGAGCTCGTTTATTTATAGCACCAAGAGCTCTCTGTAGACCTGGCCTTAGGGCAGCTCAAATGTTCTTATTGCAATAGCCAAGTGAGCCAATGTCCTGCAATTCCGACCTGGTCCTGGGGGCCAAGACTCCTTCCAGGTCAGGAAGGAGTCCCCTCCTGTATTTCTGGTGCTTTTGGATGGGAGGAAGGACTTACACCACAAATAGAGCTTGCCCTTTTTCACAGCCCCCCATCAAAGCACTGGTGCCAATGGCAACGTTTGCATCGCATCCTCAAATCCCCAAGCTGCAAAGAAAATCGGAGGTGGCTGCTTCCTTTGGGGACATTTCCAGCATTTCTGACTCGATGAGTTGCTTTCTAGCAAGAACTGCCCCTGCTGCCCATTTAAAGCCATCACAACATGCACAATTTGGAGAACTACGGCAAATATTCATTCAGAAACTTGCTCAAATATTCCCAAGGTAAATTTGACCCTGCATTGGTGTTCATTCTGCACGCAGACAAACTGCAACTGTGTAAAATAAAGCAGCTTGTGGTTCTGTCTGCAGTAGAAAAGGAGGATTTAACTGCCCAAGCTGAAACGGCTCCAAAGCAGGGAGTCAAGGGGCTGTATCCCGCTGTCTGGCATTTCCTCCACTGCTCCGGGGACAGGCGAGCGCTCGGTCAAACTGTCACTCCTACTGCTGAGCGGAGCAGGACCTTCCCTGCCAGCGGGAATGGCACCTGGTTGAGCGATGGCCTTGTGTCCTCATTCCCATGGGAGTCATGTGCGTCCTTCAAGCCGTCCTTTCCGCGAGGATATTCATCAGGAGGGACCCGAGCACGTTGCTTAGCCACGGGGTTGAGCGCCGCTGCAGAGCCATCGCTGTCACACTGGGTCACCTGGAGCATCCTGTCCATCGGAGGGTCCCTTCGGATGATCCGCATGGACAACGCTGTTGCATGGATGCTCTTCCCCAGTGCACAAGCCACGTTAGAGCAGAGAGACTATGCAGGCAGCTAATGAGATCTGTATTCTATTAATTAGGAGACATTTCTTCTCTGGCTCCTTGCAGCTCCACGCTGCTGTGGCTTGCTCTGACGCAGCAGGAATGCCACTTTGGAAGCAGCTCCATCTTCCTCCCGGAGCAATGCTCCTCCAAGACTCATTCCAGACCTCTTTGGGGGGCTGCAGAAGGGCAAGTGCCACATCTCGTCTAACCGGAGCATGCAATTCCATTACCAAAGGGATCTCCAGTGCTCCAGAGGAGAATACGGAGGCTAGCAAAGACACAGCAGTGGGCTCTTTGGCTTTGCATTTTTCCGAAGGCTTTAGAAAGGCACGCTCTGAAAATAGCCGTGTAAATACCCTCTCTGGAAATGCAATTCAATTAGTTGCGCTGACCTCGGTGGCAGCCCTTGCAAAAGCTTTTGCGGAGCCTCACGTGTAACGAGGAACATGGCAGCGTAATTAGCCATGGGAGAGCTCGGTGGTGAATCCCGGCGGGAGGCAGCGGAGCAGCGAGCGGGCCCGGCAGCCCCGGCTCCTCCTTCCCTTCAGCATCTCCAGCTTTCAAGCTCCTGAGGTCACCGCTCTCTCCAGCAGGCCAGAGCGTGTTCCACTTCAGAGTCATTTGCGCCTCTTTCATCTGTTCGCGTTCTCCAAACGCTTTGCATTTCTTCGCGGGCTCTAATTGGAAAGACGGCTGGATGTATTTGCAGCAGAGCTTGTCCTACCCTTCGCTTGACAATGCAAGATCCACGCGTCTGCACGCACACATTCATCATCCCTATTTACTGCTCTGGCACTAATGTCCTCGCGAGTGTCACTGGGTTGCTCAGGAGATAACGATTTCACATCTTTAGCCGCTCCTTAAATATTTGCAACTTGCTCTGTCTTCGCCTGGGCTGAATCTCTCCTACCTGGAGGTCTCCAACTGTGGCACGATCAGTCGGTTCACCCAGCTGATCACCAAGCATTTTGCCAGCCAGATCCTCCAAATGGCACCTGGGGACCGATTGGCTTCAGTAAAATCCCTGCACATTCCTGGTAACCGGCTGGTGCTCAGGGGCAGGAGGAGGATGGACAAGGATCACAGCGTCTCCAGCCCTTCTGCAGCTGCCACGGCATCTTCCAAAGAGCAGGAGCTCCCACAGAACCAGAACGCCAAGAATTGGAGTTGGACGATGGCAACAAGCATTAGCAGCATGCCAGTTTAAAAGAAGCAGCAGAGCATTGGAAATGCCCCAGGGGATCCCTGGAAAGGCATGCACACTCTGTGTTATATTAAGCAGCTTTTAATCTCTAGCACCTCTAAATAGGCCCTGGAAATCAATCTCTTTCCTGCTCTGGAGCACCTGCTGCTTGACCTGTGCTAATTCACTTAGACTGCAGCCCGTCTCTTTCCATCCATGTCTGGGACAGGAACATGCTTATTCCATGGTGCAGCTCAGCTGGCTTCGCTTAGGCACCACTTGAGCGCTGTGTTGGAGCCTCTAGTGCCACACAGTGCTCACCGTTTCAAAGGGGTGACTTCCCAGACGGAAGATTATGCTGGGAAGAGCAATTCCATGGGCACCAGAAACAGCCCAGGAGCTCCCTGCCCAGGGAGTTCCTCTCTTCTCCCTTGCCACGGATTTATGGAGCTTCTTGCACTGCCCAATTTGCTAGACTAGGGTTGGGGAGAGGTTTATTCCCTCCCGGAGGACCCCCACTCTGGAGATGCAGAGAGTGCCAAGGAAAGCACAGAGCAGACGGCAGGGAAAGGGAGCTAAACCAGGCACAGGTGGTTGAGGCTGCTGCTCCCCATTGCCTTTAGAGGCTGTAATACAAAGTAGTCCTTGCGAGGCAGAAAAAAACAAATCCAGTCCCCTGCCCCAGGGGATGCCCATGGAAACTCATCCCGCACCAGCCTGCCCCTGATGGGCAGGTTTAATTGAATGTTTCTCCCTTTACATTCCTTTTCCAGCAAATAAACCTGAGCCGGATAAAAATATATGATGCTTAAAGGGGAAACTGCCAAGTAATCTTTATTGTTTCTAATTTGTGTTTCACTCCTCATGTGCTTGCGACACTCTCTCCAAGCCTGGGAAATAACTTTTCCCTTCCTCGCTCTCAATCCTCGCCTTCCTGGATTTGGAATTTTGTTTTCCATCCCTTGAAAAAGAAAAACCCTCCTAGGGGTGAAGGGCAAGCGCTGGTGGGTCCCCATGTATCTACCACCTTGCAGCATCAGTGTGGCAGGGACACCCGGGAGCTTCCTAACCCAGGGATGGCTCCAGGCACAACAGCCTGAATTTTAAACAGAAAAAGAAATAGCTTGTCCCACTCTTGTGATTATTATGGCAAGGCTGAAGGCTTAATTTATAGCGCTGCTAGGGAGTTAACAGCAGGAAGGAGAATGTTAGTTGGTGCTTAAAAGCCGGGGATGGGCACCCCAGTGTTTTGGAAAGTCCTGCCACACCGCCTGGAAAATCCTCATGCAGTTCCCGTGTTGGGAGCCCAAAGTGGGAATTCTGGGCAGCATAAATCCAGAGAGGCTCAGGGATGAACTCCAGGGGGATGTGCCCCCAGCAGGTCTTTACCTTCCAGAAGCCCACGGGATTTGTGAGCCAGGGAACACCATCCCACTGGGTCCTCTCGCCAGGCCAGGCTAATGCACCAAGTATAAATTATCTTTTTTTTCTCCTTCTCACCCTGGGAATGGCAGAAATCTCCCCGACCTTTACCTGCATGGCTGGGACAAACCCTGCTCCCTCCCACCAGCGCTAATTTTGCCAGCTGCCTTGACAAATGGCTCTGCCAGCCAAGTGACATCTTTCTAATCTGCGCCCAGACAGATGGGTCCTGCTGCGGAGGGAAAAACAGTCACTGCTGAAGCTTGACCAGGAAGGAAACAGACACATCTGATTCTCTAAGAAACAGGAAAATTGTTTCTCAGAATGAGATGTGACTTTTTTTTTCAGATTTTAGTGAAGTTTTGGCAGGTTTTGGCTCGCTTTTCAGGATTCTGCTCACCTGGCATGGGGCACAGGGGACACATCCCCACTTTGCCAGGCCAGCTTAGGAGCTGCCATCAGCCCCAGGAGGACTCATCCCACTTGTTCCTGTCTCCAGCCATGAAGCTGGTGACAAATTCACCCCATTCAGGAGGTATTTCCTCACAGGAACCCTGGAGATCCCCAGGAGGGCCTGGGAGCCCTGGACTGACAGCGCATAGGACAGCAGCACAGTCCCATAGTGCCACCTCCTGGACAGCTCCACCATGGGCAGCAGGGGACAGCTCTGCTCACCTGGGGACTGCTGTCCCTCCAGGGAAGCGCCAAGCCAAGGGAGAGCACCGTGGTGGCCACACGGTGCTGCTGGTGGCCACATCCAGGTCAGCATCACTGAAGACACGCAGGATATTGCACCCAGATGAGACAGGCAACCACAGGACAGCGGTGGCTCCTCTGAGGTGTCCTCATCTCCTAGCTATGCCGAGGGTGACCGGTGCCCCATCCTCAATATTGGGGGATTTAAGGCTGGGACACAGCCTTATTAAGAGGGACTTGCCACTTACTTAGAAACATATTGGTCCATGGTCCAGCATGGACTGGACCACGGTCCAGCATGGACTTGGTCCAGCATCAAAGTTCTGCTTGTTGGACAAGTCCAAGGGGACACGGAGAAGCTGCTGGCTCCAAGTCGCTACTCTGCTAAACCCCAGCTAAAAACACCCAGGCTTTAGAGAGCTCCTCTTGGAAGCGAACAGTGGGACATGCTCCACACATAGACTGTAGTGAAGGGACAAACCCACCAGCCCTGACCATGAGATGGGGGACAACACAGAAGTGACCTAGCCCAGGCAAGAGGCAGAGGTGCCTGAGCTAAAAGGACAGGCCAAGGGACAGGGTGGGGGGCCCAGGTGGGCCATGAGCATCACCCAAGGCCCTGCTCATCATTGCACCCAACTGCCTTCCTCCTAGAGCTACCGGCCATGCAGGTCCCTGCCTGATTCCTAGTAGTTGCACAGGGACAAGGGGGACAGCGGGGATCATCCCTGCAGCAGGCAAGGCTGAGCCCCAGCACAGCTCATGACACAAGCCACCCAAGTGTCACCTCCTGTGGGCTGTGGCCAGGCTGGATCAGAAGGTCGTTGGTTGTTTTTTGGTTAAATCACTCGAGCGCTTGGGAAGACAGATGCTGAGCACTGGAATCCCAGCAGCATTCGTGAATGTGCCGCTCCCTGCCAGGACCGGATGGGATATTCCTTCCAAGTGCTCTCGGCGTCCTCCAAGCGCGCTCGCCGCTTCCCTCCCGCTGTACGGGGGAGGCTGCGCCGGATTCACCGCCCCGGCTGCAGCCCTGCACCGGGGGCCATCGGGAAGCCATCGGGAAGCCGTCGGGAAGCCATGCACACACTGGGATGCACCCGCTTCCAAGGGCAGCTAGGATATAGAGCTCCCTGCCAACTCGGGCACATAGACCCGCAGGATGCCATCCCAATGCCCCAGCATCGTGGGCACCTGTGCCAAGGCCATCGGCCTGAGCATTGACTAGGAAAGGGGAAAACAAGTCCCAGGTGCCTGGCTGGAGAGCAGCAAATGTGCTCTGCAGATGCGGGCACCAGCACGGAAGGAAAGCAGGGGGACGGGGAAGGACTCGGCCATAGCCCCGGTGCCCAATGTATTGCCACTCTTGCCCTTCCTGTGCTGCTGTACTCCTGAGCTGTGCCTCCATTAAAAAGGAGAAGCTTTTGGGATGGGAATCCCGCTGGGAGCGAGCGTTGGAGCTCACTGAAGCTCTGTGTACGAGCTTGGAGCTTTGGAGAGCAGCAAGGCGGCATGGAAAATGTGTGCCAGGGTTGTGGGGTGCCCACTGGCACAGTCCGGGCTCATGGGAACTTATAATGAACTTATATGTGAACTTATCAAGCCCCCGATGATCACTCAAAAGAAATCATGGAGAAAACAGTGCCATCATGGTGCCAGGGTGTCGGAGCGCTGCTCATTGGGGAGAATGGCCATCCCAGTATGTCTGGGAGGCAGCACTGCGTGCGGAGCCCCCTGAACATCCCCATCCCGATGGTGTCCGGGCTGCGGAGCGCGCGGGAGGCCACTGCTGGCCGCGGGCCCGGGGCGCTCCACCCAGCGCCAACAAGGGCGCTTTGAGGAGCAGGGGGCGGCGGCGCCGGAGGCCACTAGCCCTTTAAGAGGGGAAAAATTTTCTGTGTAATCGGAGCGAATTCCGCCTCAGCAACAGGCGGGAGAAGTTGCAGGGCCCTCCCTCGCGCCGCTTTATTAAATATAGTAGTAGGGAGCGGCAGCTGGCGGCTGGTCCCTGCCTGGCGCTCGCGGGGCCACCATGGGCTACCGGGAGCAGCCGCTCACACTGGTGCTGCTGGTGCTGCTGGTGCTGCTGGCCGGTCGGAGGGCCCTGGGCGCCGCGGGACCCCCGGGCGCAGGTGAGCAGCGGGATGGTGGGAGCAGCTCCGGGCTGCGGGGCTCGTTGCGGGATGCTTGGCCCCTTTGCCGGGGTGTCCGGGCTGGAGCAGCTCATCCCTGCACCGGGATGGGGATGAGTGGAGGCTGCTCTGAGCCCGCCTTGCTCCGCGAGGCTTGTCTAGCTTGGGATGGGTCTGTGTCCGAGCCTATATGAGCTCTGTTCTTGCTAAAGCTCTTGGTGCTCGGCTGCCGCGTGCTTCGTTAGCAGCTCCTCTGTCCACACCGCCTCAATGCCATCCAATGGCCAGCACAACTGAGGGCGATTAAAAAGGATGAGTTTTCCTAACTCCAAAAAATAACATTTCCCCGGGCTGTTCCTCACTGTGGCCCTGAGGACCGGGACTGGTGCCAGTCCCTGGGGCAGCACTGGCACTGGGGAATTGCAGGGACACCAGTGACCAGGGCCAGGAGCACAAAGCAGATCATAGTCTCAGACTGTCCCAGATGGGAATCTGCACACCAGCCCCTTGGAGCGCATCCCGCATGGGCTCCATTTCCATGTGCTGGCACCGAACTGTGGGGTGCTGCTGCCACCCACCTCGTCTGCACCATCTGAGGGGTCAGGGCTGCTTCCCAAATCCATATCCCCTCATCCCACGCTTGCAGCCCAGCAGGTTCCTGTCTTCCGTGACGCCCTCCAGGCCCTTCTGGCCAGCAGAAATGTCAGCAGAACAAATGGGACCGTTCATCCTCCCCTTGCTGGAACTGGAAGCACTTTGGGGGTTAGTGGTTAGAGAAAGCTGGGACATTTGGAAAGCAATTAAAAGCTTCCTGCAACATTTTGCAGAAGAAAGGCTGCCTTGAGCCCCCTTTTGATTCATCCTTTTCTAAATGAGTTCTTGATCCTGCGCCGTCCTGTGCTTTCCATTTTCCCATCTGGGCCTATGTCAGCATAGGGACAAGGATCACGCCTGTGCCTTAGCACCTGGGCTATCCCCACGGATATCCCTTCCTGGGACAAGGTGACCTCCCGCACATGCTCCTCGCGCTCTCTTTACCTTTCTTCCTTTCTCATGCACCCAAATATCACGACGCCTGGCAAGCCAAGTGGAAAAGAGTCCGTTTTGCTACTGAGCAAAGTGGTCCCCATCCCCACAACACTGCCCTTCAGCTCCCAGGTAGGGATGTTATAGGAAGCGCTGGTGCCCACCGCACATCCCAAGGGATCCCAGGGGATGCCTGGCCCCCTTGGAGATGCTTCATCCTGCAAACAATTTTGCTGTCTCCAAATCACACACCCTGGACCATGCAGCAGATGTCTAAGCAGTACGTGTTATCCTGGCCATCAGCATGGCCCAGATGTTACCACTCAAAACACACTCTTCTTTCAATCACGGTGCCACCATCCACTCTGACTGTGCCATCCCAACCTAGCCCTTATGGATGCCAGTATGGGCAGCACTGGGACCAGTGCATGGGCTCAGAATGATACCTTCAGCTAGTCTGAATCTTGCTCAGCAATGCGTGGGACTTGGTGAGGAGATAAGTGGCACCCAGGGGCTGTCTCACATATTCCTCTCAGCTCCTTTTGGAAGCCCAAGCGGTTTATTCATCCTTGCGTGTTGTAAAGGCGCCACATGTTTCAGGGTCAGAGTTCCAAGCAGCTGGAAACGTTTCCAGCTGATGGGAAAGAACAGGAAAAAGTAAGAGAAGCGGGGAGAGAATGCAAACTGGTATCGTGGGAATTGGTAGAGGAATATTCTGGTCTCACTCTTATATTTAGCAACTGTAGGGCGCGGGTAGAGCCCTCATAAGCGCATGGTTCCAAGGGAGCCGCGCAGGGTTAACCTCGGCCACGAGGATCGGGACGCGGGTCGGGAGCTGGACGTGATGCGGCTCTGCAGGCTGCAATCGCACGTTGTCTGAGTGCCTAAATTAAGCTCAAAGCACAGACTGTTCGCGGCCGGCGCTGTCTCCGGCCCAGCGGCTCCCAGGGGCCCTGCTCCGAGTCCTTTCCAGGTGCCTCAGGCAATCCAGGCTCGGATTTTCTCCTTTTTGGGAATGCAGGCGCCCTGTGCGCTAGCGCCGGCATGGCTTGCGTCGGCCCGCATTCCTCGCCTGGGAAAGTCCTGCAGACTCTGTGTGTTTTCATTTCCATGGGTGCCGCCTGGGTGTCCCATGGCAGGCATGGGAAAGCATCCAGGAATGATCCCCGCCGTCTGTCTCTGCTGGCTTGAGCTCAGTCCAGGCTTCATTCACAGGACCCCCTTGCTGTCCTATGTCCCCTGCAGCCAAGGGGACATCAGAGGCCCCTTACTTCCCAATTCCGACCATCTGCATCCCTCCTGGTGGTGTGGCTCCATAAATACTCCTAATCCTTGGAGATTCCCATAGCACTTCAAGGGCTCAGCCACACTCCAAGGCCTGCGCTGGCCATGGAGTGTCCACAGCAGTTTTGCAGGGTAAATGCAACAGGAAAAAAATGATATCAAGAGAAAGACGCTAAAACCTTTCCTTCCTGAGCAGTGGTGAAGGCTGAAGGAAGACAGACCCCACAATGTTTATTTTACTCGCAAAGTTTGCAAATGGACAGCTGGGAGCTGTCGCTGCTGGTGTGCAAGCGAGCACACACGCACATGCGGGCTCGCTGCCTCCCAGAGCTTGTGTGAGCGGCGAATGTGCCGTGTCCTGCTCCGAAGATAAGGGCTGTTGTGCCGAATGGAAACCAGGGGCAGGGCACCCGGGATGCTGCAAAATTGGGTTGAAAAGCCTGCAGAAACCATAAAAGTGGCATTCATCCTGGCGGGCCGCGCTGCCAGCAGCGCGCCGTGACTCACCGCTGCTTAAAGGAGCCTTTATGGGCAGTGAGTCAGTCCGGAACGGGGCTGGGCACTGGGTTTTATTTTTCTTCTTTTGCCCAAATCTTGGGGTTTGGAGGGTGGTTGTTATTCCTTCTTCCCACAGGGCAGACAGGCAGGAATATTCTGGTCTCACTCTTATATCCTTCTGGGATGGGCACGTAGGGACCCCACCAAGGCCACAGCACCCGGCTGTGGGCAGGGATGGGGATCATGGGCTGGGTGAGTCAGTACCTCCAGCAATGCTATTTTGGGGGGATTTGAGCTAATTTTCACAGTAAAGGTGACTCAGGTGTGTGCTCTCCCTCCTGTGCCTGCAGGAGCGGGACTGCTCCTGTGGATCTGCGACACGGGAGCCGTCAGCTCCACTGGTGATCCCTGCATCCGCTTATTCCCAGCACTGTGAATGCTACTGGTGTCACGGGGCTACACGATGCTCTTGGCGCACATGAGAACAGGCAGTTTCGGGGGCTCCTGGCCCACGGGGACCCGACAGGAATTTTCCATTTCCTCCCTGCCCAGTCCTCAACGACACATTGATCCCCCCGGCATCTCCGCAGCCCGGCATGGAGCTTTTATATATCCTGTCCCACACAATTTCTGGGTCTGCTGGGTCATTTCCTCTGGGAACTGGGGCGGAGGAGGCTGGAGAAGGAGGATTTTGGCCCGAGGTAGTTGTGGCTGAGAACAGCGGCCTGCGCTGCCCCGCGGCCTGAGACGGGCCTAGCGCGCGCGCTTCCACACCCCCGCAAGCTCCTCCGCCTGCCTCCCGAGCACACACGTCCCCCCCGGCGCTATTAATAGAGAGTGGGTGGGCAGCACTTATTTTCTCTATAAACACGACCCCTTGGCTTGTTTCTCCTACTCGGGAAAGCCACAGGAATAATGTGTTGTGGGCCTGGGAGGACCAGGCAGGGTTAGGGAGGAGACCTCTTTGAGGTGGAGAAAGGAGAGAGAGGAGAGGAGAGGAGAGGAGAGGAGAGGAGAGGAGAGGAGAGGAGAGGAGACGA
>JAUBOD010001091.1:1395640-1406448 GCA_032353885.1 Nothura maculosa
GAGGAGAGGAGAGGAGAGGAGAGGAGAGGAGAGGAGAGGAGAGGAGAGGAGAGGAGAGGAGAGGAGAGGAGAGGAGGGGAGAGGAGAGGAGGGGAGAGGAGAGGAGGCTCCTTCCGTATCCCTGCCCATTGCTTCCCTTTTTCCAGTTTTCTGCCCCTGCCCCAGCACTGGCTGCTCCATCCTCCCTGGCTTGGCGCTTCCCCGGCATCTCGCTGCATGTAGGGCTGGGAAAGGGCCGAGGCAGGGCCAAGGCAAATGGAAACGGGCCCTTCTCCAGCGCCTGCTGTTTGTTTACTGCAGGCAGGATCGCTCCGGTAACGTTTGGCCATTCCAGGGATACTTGCGAGCATCGCCTGGCTTTGCTCTCCTGCTCTACAAGCCGTGTCCTGGGAGGACACCTTCCTGCTGGCCACCACATTGGGCAGCAGAGACGTTGGGGACCAGCCTCCTGAGAGCAGGATCCAGGGGCAGGCAGGATGGCTCCAACAGGGCCTCTTGGCTGCCTCTCTGCCGAGCGCACAGACACAGGCCGTGCTGCAAGAGCGCAGGGTGGAGCCGGGAGGGAGAGCCCTGCGGCCAAGAGGAGCGCGGACAGAGAGAACTACCGCGCCGCGGCATGGCTTGGAAACCACGGCCGCCGGGGCTGAGGCAAACTTTCCAGGCCAACTCCTGCTGCTGGCAGCCTGCGTGCGCCTGAGTCACGCTGCGGGGGATGGCACAAAGCCCCCATTTAGCCCGCGCTGCCCCAAAACCTCCAGCTTCCCCCCTGCTTCCTCTGGAGCGCCGCTTGCAACGCAAGGCTGATTCCCAGTGTCTCCGCGGAACCCTCTAGCCACACAGAGCTGCACTGGGACACGTGTGCACGACCTGCTCGCCAGATGCGAGTTCCCTTGCAGTCTTCCCCGCCTCCTCTTCCTTTCCCCACAAAATGGCCCGTTTTGTTTAACCCTCGAGCTGCCGCCCGAGTGGGAGGTCCAGAGACACCCGGAGGTCCCAATGCTGGCGGAGACTGGGCTAGGCTGCACCTGCAACATATCTCTGCTTTTAAGAGCTATTGACCTTTGCAAGGGTGTCCAGGCTCAGCAGCTCCGGCCAAACATCCCGGGTCTCGCTCTGCAGCGGGTGCATGGGGCTATGTGCTGGGTGCAATGGGCGCTCGCATGTTGCTCTCACCCCAGGTGGGCTGCAGGGCTCCAGCCAGGGGCTTCTTTTCAGGCCATCGGAGAAAACAACGTGGGCTGCAAAGAGGCTCTTTACTAGTTCAAGCTGTCAGGCAGCAGCCCAGGAGGCTGGGAAGGAGAGTGGGAGAGGGAGCGCAGCTGGGGAGCGCGCGGGGGAGAGCGCAGCAGCCGTGTGAGCAGCGGGCGCAGCAGCCAGGGCTAGTGGAGGAGCCGGGGGGCCAGGGAAGCTTTGCACGATACTCCAGGGCCCTGGCCAAGGTGCCGGCCACAGAGCTGGTGTGAGGGCACGCGGGTTCTCACCTCTCCACGTGCACAAGAGCGTGGCCCTGGTTTCAGCGCAGCGTTTGTGTTTGCCTTAGCTGCCTTGCGAGCAGCTCATTTCCTCCCCTGGCCAGAAATAACCCCCTTGCATAAAGCGATGGGAATGCACAGCATAAGGAAGCCTTTCTCATGCAGCCCGCGGGCCGGGGGACTGCCCGAAAGGCAACGCACAGCATCCCAAGCGCGCGCTGCGACGCCCGGGCACAGCGGCTGCTCGCTACCTTATAAAGCCATAGGGAAAAAAATAAGAGAGACCTTGGGAGCAGGCTGGAAACACGTTCCTGCTGACAGCGCCAGCCTGGAATGCCCCTGTGTGCCCATCGGGCAGCACTGGGGCTCCTGCCCTGCTCCGCTCCTCCCGGCTGGCACACTAGGCTCCTTGTTGGTGGAGTGGCGGCCGCACAAGCCCAGGGCTGTTTGCAGCTCCCGGGAGCCTCCGCCTGTTTTTCCGATGGGAGGAAAAGGTGTGCAGTTGGAGCAGGAAACCGCTGTGCGCAGCTGGCACTGTGCATGCGTGCAGCCGCCCCGGCGCCCTCTCCAATGCTCTGGGTGCAGCTTTAATGAATTGCCTTCCCCTTCTGGCAAGCGTGCACATGCCCGGAGCCCCGTGTTTTCCCTTCTTCCCTTCTCCTTTTCCCTATGCAAAATACAAAGACGCAGCCTCCAATCTGCTGGCAGCCGCACAGCCCCTCGGAAAGTGTGAGCAAGCGCCTTCCTGGGGTCTGGCAAGCAGGGGAGATTCCCGGCGGCGGGATGCTCGCAGCTGGGAACAGGCTGGATCAGAGCTGGAGCTGCTCTCCCGTTGGGGCCAGGATACTCCTTGGGAAGAGCCCAGTGTGCACCAGCCTCCTGCAGACTGAGCTCTTGGGCACTTCTTTGGGGGTGCGAGGGCTGTATGGGTAGCATGGTCCCTACATCCCACTCCTCATCCCCTTGCGTGTCAGGGACAAAGGAGCACCGAGCAGGTTAGGTGCTGGCCGAGGCACAGAGCAAACTCGTCCCTGCACAGCTCCCTGACAGCAGCTCTGCAGCATCCAGCTGGAGGCCACATTTTCCAGATTATGAGAAGCCACAAAGTAAAAAAAGATGAAAAATCACAGTGTGAGCGGAGCAAACATGGTGCACATGGATGCGCCTTGGGGCCTGGCCTTGCAAACGCCCCCTTGCAAGACGGCCCTGCCTGCAAAACGTGGGGCTGGTGGGTGCCATGGGCAGCAGAGCAGCCAGCGCCCCTGCTCATCCTCACCGGCACCCACGGCAGCACAGGGTGGTTCAGGAGAGGACAGTGACCTTTATGGTTTGCATGGATAGTAGTGAAGCCCCAGTGATTCAGGAGGCCGCCGGTGACACCCGCCAACCACAAACACTAGGAAATGATGAAAAATGCCCTGGGCTGGCCCAAAGGGCTACTCTTGGAGCCAGCTCCCATTTCCACGCTGCAGGAGACTCCATGCATGGAGTCTTCCCATGCCACCCAAAGAGGGGAAAGGCAGCATCACCAAGTCACATAGACCATGTCCAGGCCAATTTTGGAAGAACTCATGCACATGTATAAACTTGAGCACAGAAGGCTTTGCGGGTGGTTACCATACCCATATATTCACCCCTCAAAATGTCCACTCTCACTCTCTGCATCTTGCGGGACTCTCCAGAGCTCCTGCCTCATGGCACAGCTGCAGAGTTAACTCCACCGTGGATCTCTCCAGGTTTTGTGGTGTTCGGAAGAGCACGTAGCCACGTGTCATGGACACACACACGTGCTCTGGGAGCGTGCACACAACGTGCACATGGGCGTTTGGATGGTTAAAAGATGTGAACACTAAAATTGAGCTGTCCCAGCCCTATAGCTGCCCCATGCCTTTAATTCTGCCTAGGCGCTGTGACACAGCCTGTCATTACACGACCACATGCCATTGCTCTGAGTCCCTCTAATTCTAACGTATACTGGCTGCTGATTCCTGGCCAATGACAGCATTAAACATTGTGCTGGAGAGGTTTTTCCATGGCGTTATATCCGCATATGGATCTTGGGCACACACCTCGGTGTCTCCAAAGCATGTTGGGTGAACATTGGCAACGAATCCCTGTTCAAGCCATGATGAAGTAGGGAGCAGGAGGAGCGCTGCTCACCTACTGGCTGGGGGCTCTCCGTGCAGGAGAAAACAGGGATTTCCACCAGTTGGGAACTCCAGATAGCAATGGGAAAGCAGTGCTTGGCTAGCAGATCAGTCCCAAGCACTTGGAATATGGCCACATGATGGCTATGGCAACTGGCCAGGCAACGAGAGGGATAATCTTCCAAACAACAAGGCACACAACGCTAGAAACCGCAGCGACTGATGACAACCCTCTGTATAGGGCCAGGATGGGGCCATAGCAGGGATCGGGGATGGATTCGGGATAGGGAAGGGATCCGCTCGCCCCATCTTGTGGCCATGGACGGCAGCTGCAGCTCCTGTGTCCGCTCCTGGAGGTTGGGAAGAAGCGGGACAATAGGAATTGGCAGTCAGGGCTCCCAAATTCCATTATTAATGTGCAAAAGCTCTTTTCTTGCAGTGCCTTGTGCAAGGGGGAAGTGGCTTTGGGCACAAACATCGTGGGGAAAGACCGATAACTCGTGCATCCTTCCTTGCCTGACCCTCTCCTTCCCGTGCACAGCCTCTTTCTTTGGGGATGGCTACGTGGAGATGCCGCTGGCGGACGCCTCGCGCACGGTGCAGCTCCACCTGCAGCTCTACACGAGCCAGCGGGACGGCCTCCTCTTCCTGGCCGCAGGACAACCCGACCATCTCCTGGTGGAGCTGCGAGCCGGCACCTTGCAGGTTAGCGCTGTATCCAGCACGTCCTCAAGTGGCAATATTTGCTCCAGGGCCAAAGCTTGGGGAGGTGGGGGAAGAGGCAGAGTTCACTGGAAACAACCTGGGTTGTTATTAAAACTCGTAGCAGAGCAAGCAAAGAGTTTCAAGGGGCATCAGAGGATAGTGGATGTAATCCTGGGAGAAGATCATCTCAGGGCCATTAGATGCACATGGAGACACCCAAAACCTGAAACCCGTGTGCTTGGCACAGCCAGGGTCATGCAAGAAGGGATAAATCAAGGAGAGGTTTTACCCAGAGATGAAAGAGACCTTCTCCACAGACCAGCCAGGGCATGAGAGAGGAGGAGGAGGACAGAAGAATAAAAGTATCTTTTGTGTTTATGGCATTTGCGATGGAATGGAAGAACAGGACACATCTAGCAGATGTTTCCTCCTCTCCCATGGCATAGGAGCCACCCGGGCAGGGTCATATGCCACATGGAAGCCGAGGATGGAGGTCCAGCTAGGGAGCTGGACAAGCAGCTGGATGCAGGTTTCTGTGGTGCAGGACAGGTTGGGAGAGTTCTTGCCTGGCCCCTCTGCTAACCCTCTACTTAAGCAGGCTCCAGGACTGCTCCTTGTGGGAATCCATCCCCGCCGAGGAAGCCAACCTGCTATTTCCCTCACTGGTTCCCAGGCTGATGGCCTAGAGGGTTACGGAGAAGGGCCAAGGCATAGGAAAGGAGGGCAGCAGGCCTGGATGGGCAGGGAAAGCAGAGTCAGCACTTGGCAGAGCTCCCATGTGGGAGGAGAGGAGGCAACAGGATGGGAGTGGGAGGAGAACCACAAAGCGATAGGTCACAGTGTGGAGCTCATTGAGAAAGAGGAGTGAGAGGAACATGGAGAGTGATGGGAGAGGGGTGCAGGCAGGTATAGAGGTGGGCTCTTTGGATTTCACTGTTAAGGTTTGTCCAAGTCCTGGGGATGGGGACCTGCTCCTGCTCAGGTACAGGGACAGGTCTATGAGGAGCTCATGGTCCCAGTTTTGAGGCCAGGTCCTCGGAGATGGGGCCAACCTGCCAGGGAAGGGACAAGTGAGAGTGGCCCTGATCTCGTAGTCCTACAGAGCTAGGCTCAGCACAGACACTGGTGTAGAAAGAGAACCTCCAGGCTACCTCCCAAGCTGATTTAGAGCTGATGTTCTGCAGTCTCAGGGGTCTGTTCTGCAAATGGGGTCCTCAAGACATAAGCCAGCCAAACCATCTTTGTTTCCCCAGATACCATCCTGCTTCAGCTGACGTTCTGACTCCCATTTTTCTTGCTGTCCCTTGCAGGCCAGGCTGCGGTTGGGCTCAGAGGAGGTGATGTTACAGTCCCCAGCAGAACTGCAGCTCAACAACCTGGCAAAGCATGATGTGGTGCTGCTAGTGGAAGATGGTAGGATGATGCTGACCATTGACAGCCTCTTTAACAGCTCTGTGGACATTACGGGACCCGTACGAGAGCTGGACATTCAGTATGGCCTCTACGCAGGTGGGACGGGAATCCTTGACCTGCCATATCTTTCTGGGTCCAGTTCTCCCTTCAGAGGTTGCCTCTACTTGGTGACATTCAATGGTCTGGATGTCCTCTCCCCTCCCACTTCTGACAGCAGCTCCAAGATATTCCACCGGGTTCAAGAGGGGTGCAGTACGCAGTTCTCTGCTGACCCTGATGACCCATTTGGGTTCCTAGGACCACACTCTTACATTGCGTTTCCCACCTGGAACGCAAAGGAAGAAGGGACCATTGAATTTGTGATAACAACCAGCATAACCCAAGCACCGCTCATCTACCATGCTGGGCTGGAGAATGACTTCTTCTACCTGGAAATCTCCAATGGACGCCTGAGAGGTTTTGTCGAGAAGGGGAACGGCATCATTGTCCTGCACAACAACATCTTCATCAGCGATGAGCAGCAGCATTATGTTAAAGTCCACACAGATGTCCACAAGCTTGAGATACTAATTGACTACTATGCCTCGGCCACATCGAACCGGGGCATCAACAACCATCTGGACCTTCAGGGAAACCTCTTCATTGGAGGTATGGATGAAAAGGCTTTGCAAAGGCTGAGGGAGCACCACCTTGCCTTCATGTCAGTGGGGAGCACAACAAACAACTCATTTGTTGGCTGCTTGGAGGACCTGAGGATCAACTTGCAGAGGAGGAGTCTGCAAGATGCTGTGATCACCAAGGACATTACACCTGGCTGTGGAAAGCAGGAGCAGTACTGGGAATATGATGAAATATATGAACAGGATGAGGCACCCACCTCCCCTCCTCCTGATATGTGGCAGGGAGCACCTGGCCTGGTGGCAGAACCATGCAGGCCAGACAGCAGCTTCCCTCCCGCCTTTGCTAACATCAGCAGACTGCTGCACGTCAGCCCCCTCATTGTCTCGGAAGGAGGAGCGGCCTTCTTGGAGTGGAAACATGCCCAGCCAACGATAGACTTGAACCTTGCAAACATTCGGCAGTCCCAAATCCTCTTTAGAATCACCAACGACCCTCGGCATGGTCATCTGGAGCTGGACGTCCCTGGATCCAGGAGCAGAAGGAAGTTTACATTACTAGACATTGTGAATCGGAAAGTCAGATATATCCATGACGGCTCTGAAGGACCCATGGACCAGCTGATGCTAGAGGTAACTGTAACTGCCCAGCAAGGGATCCCCGAGTGTCTGCGGCAAGGACAGATGTACCTGCTGCCCATAATGATCAACCCCGTCAACGATGCCCCTCAGGTGATATTTCCTCACGGGGATCACATGACAATCCTGAAGCACACACGGAAGCATCTGACCACCGACATCGTGCAGGCCTTGGATGATGACACCTCCTGTGATGATCTTGAATTTCAGCTGCATGGAAGCCGGCTGATGGAGGACGGTTACGTAGAGTATGACTTTCACCCCGGAGTGCCCATTGAAGAGTTCTCCTGCAGGGACTTGGAAGCAGGCAACATAGTCTACGTGCACCAGAGTGGGACAAACTTGCAGCTCACCTTTCAGGTGAGCGATGGGTCTGTCCCGAGCCCCATGGCCACCCTGAAGATCCTTGCTATAGAGCCCGACATCCACGTGCACAACAACACTGGCCTCCTCGTCTCCCAAGGAGAGGCTGCACGCATTACTTCAGCCAACCTATCAGTGGAGACAAACGCCGTGAAACAAAGCGTTGCCATCCTGTATGGTCTCATGGAGCCTCTCAGGTATGGAGAAGTCCAGAAACAAGGGAGCGTGGGAGGGGAATGGAAAAAAGTTGAGTCCTTTTACCAGCAAGACCTGGAGCAAGGACGCATCCAGTACTTCAGCACGGATCCAGAGCACTGGCTGGAAGATGTCGTGGAGAAGATGAGATTCAAAGTTCAGGTTGGACAGAAGATTTTGCAAAACAACACTTTCCTCATCAGGATCAAGAGGGCGACCATTAAGATGAGAACCATCGTCCCTCTCCAGATGAAGAACAAGCGGCACAAAAACATCACCAGTAAGGAACTGGAGGCAATGTTGGAAGATCCAAATGCTCCCCCAGTCTCTTTCCAGTACGTAGTAATCCAGGCTCCCAAAAAGGGAAACTTGGAGTTGCTCGGCAACAGGCTAACTGAGGGCTTTGGATTCACCCAAGATGATCTGCAAAGAAACCATCTAAGCTACAGCGCAACCATCAGGAACTCCAGGCAAGCTGAGGACACCTTCCAGTTTCGTGTCCGTGCCGGGGACCAGCACTCTCCTGTGTACACCTACACAATCAGTATAGGCGGGGACCCCGACGCACCAGCCCTGACCAATGTCCTTCTGTCTGTGCCAGAAGGTGGACAGGCCGTCATCTCCAGGGACCACTTGTTTGTGCAGAGCCTTAATAGCATGGACTATCTCTACGAAGTCATTGAAGGGCCAGCGCACGGCAGGCTGGCTTGGGCCACATCCCAAGGCTGGGCCTCCAGTGAGGAGATCACAGAGTTCACCAACGAGGACATCCTCCGGGGCAGGCTGCTCTACCAGCATGACGACTCGGAGACCCTGGAGGACGACATCCCCTTTGTAGCCATCAAGCAGGACGAGGGCAGCACCGAGCCTGATTCAGAGGAGGTGAGAGGCGTTTTCAGAGTATCCATCCAACCTGTCAACGACCACCCTCCTGTCCAGGTGGTGAACAAGGTTTTCAATGTGGTGCGCAATGGACAGCACCTCCTGACAACGGATGATATCGCCTTCGCCGATAAGGACTCCGGCTTCTCGGATACGCAGCTGGTGCTGGCAAGGAAGGATATTCTGTTTGGCAGCATTGTCTCTGTTGACGACAGAAACCACCAAGTCTATAGGTTCACACAGGATGATTTGAGGAAGAAAAAGATTCTGTTCATCCATTCGGGGGCGGACCGTGGCTGGATTCAACTACAAGTCTCAGATGGCCTCCACCAAACTACCGCCCTCCTGGAAGTTCAGGCTTCAGACCCCTATATCAAAATAGTCAACAACACCGGCCTAGCCATCCCCCAAGGGGGCCAAAGGCTTATTGACTCCTCCGTCCTCAACCTGGAGACCAACATGGACATCAGGTCTGATGAAGAGATACGGTTCCTGATAACTGCTCCCCCGCGGTGGGGGACTGTGCTGAGAGGGGAGCAGCCGGTCATGGCTTTCTCTCAAAGGGATCTCCTAGCAGGAGAGATTGCTTACCGCCACAATGGGAGCAGGAATGCCCACGATGAGTTCCAGTTCACTGTGGAAGCGAACAAGGTGGTGGTGGATGACACGTTGGCCATCACTGTGTTCTTGGACACCCATCCCAGCCCCCTGCGCGTTATGAACCTAAAGGAGATACATGTCTTCCAAGGAGAGGCAGCGGAAATCAAGGAAGAACACTTATCAGTGAGTATCCTACTTTCTAATCATTCCCCAAGCCAGCACCTCCACCTTGGTTACAAAGCAAGGGCAAGCCACTTCCTGCTCATAGACCCTGGAAAACCTTCCTTGAAGGCTAAAACATCCTGCTGATGGGCTGGAAACCCATCAATGCAAGCAGATCACCCAGAACAGAGCACTGACTTGCACAAAGCACCTTCAAAAAATTGAAGAGAAGCTCCAGGGGCCAGAGCAGGCGTTTCCAAACTCCATCCACGCTCAGGACTGGAGGGCATGCCTTTGATGCAGCCTGTGGTCCCACTCTGTGGTACCTGCTTGGATCCCTCCTTCATATGAGAGGAATGCATGAGAGAAAGGCAGAAGTAGCTCCGTAGTTCTTCTTCATCTCTTCTTTATAGGGCTATTTATTAAGGTAGAGTCATGACCTGAATGGTGAATGTCCCTGCACATGACTCTGCACATGGTGCAGAACAAGAGCAGGTTCCCATGGTCATGCTTCCCCAAGGCTGCTCAGCACTTCCATTTCTAGGATGTCTCTGTCACTGCAGTAATTCCAGGACAGGCCTGGTTTAATTTTGCTCTAGGAACAGCCAGAGCAGCTGAGCAGAAGCTATATCAGCTTCTTAAGGACCTATGTGGTCATTATGAGGTGTGAGTCCCAGAGCTGTGGCAAAAAAGGATGGTTCTCATCTTTGCACAGCTCTTACTGGAGAGGTTTATATGAGGTGTTTATGGTCACCTCCATGGCTGGGGAGGTGCATGGACCCACTGCTCACCCTGTGTCTCCTTGCACACTCAGGTTGCCCATGAAGAGATCCCTCCCCAGGACATCATCTACCTGGTGAGGAGCCCCCCAGCTTCAGGCTTCCTAGTGATGGTTCAGCATGGCCAAGATGTGGATGAGCCTCCCAGCTTGGATCCCATCCAGTCCTTCACCCAGGATGACATCAACAGCGGCCGCGTGCTCTATCTGCACTCCAAGCCCGAGGAGCCACGGGATCGCTTCGTCGTGGACATCATAGCCAGGGGGGCAGATTCCCTGGAGGGGGTCGTAGTGAGCCTGACCGTGCTGCCCATTGCGGTCCCCTTGGATGTCCGCAACTTCACAGTGCCGGGGGGCAGCTCCACCACGCTCTCCACCCAAATCCTCAGCATTCCCAGCGCGTACTTTGCAGCTCTTGGTGTGGAGTTCAGGGTGCTGGAGCCCCCCAGGTTCGGCACCTTGCAGAAGCGCCAGCAGCCCCAGGAGCACGGGCTGCACATGTTCACTTGGAGCGAGGTATGGGAGCGTTGACACCGCGGGGCTGCACTGCAGACAGGGCACGTGGGAACAGTTTGGGGCTTAGTAGCATGGCCAATGGGGGTTTAGATGGTTCTGGAAGAACCAGAGCAGAGTTGGTCCTTGTGCATCCCATCACAGCTGGCTTAGGATGCAGGGAAGAAGGCAGTGTGCAGAGCACCCATGATGGGTGGGTGTCAGGAGAGGAATCCTCCCCAGCTTTGCACCAGACCAGTCCCTCTCAGAATCTACAAGGTTGGAAGGGACCTCTAGAGATCATCTGGTCCAACCTTCCCGCTCCAGCAGGCACCTAGGGCAG
>JAUBOD010001091.1:1476882-1489706 GCA_032353885.1 Nothura maculosa
TTGTGTTGTCACACGTAGGTTGAGTGGAAGGAGGCTCACAAGTTCCTGAAGGTGGAGTTCCCTGTGCAGGTGCGGAGCACAAACGCCACCTACGAGATCCAGTTCGGACACCTGCAGCGGCCAACGCACTGGAACACATCGTGGGACTGGGCCCGATTTGAGGTGAGAGGGAAGGACCGGGCTCGTCGTGCACAACGGGACTATTTTCCTTCCAATGATGGGCCAGCCAATGTCTGCATGGTGGAGCTGCTGTCATTGCCAGGCAGACACCTTGAGTCCTTAGGCAGTACCTTTATGTGGCAAATAACTTCCATGGTGCCTTCTGCAGGTGTGGGCTCACAAGTGGATGGATCTCTCCGAGCACGGCTTCGGTGTTGCGTTGCTCAACGACAGCAAATACGGTGCATCCGTCCACAGGAACGTCCTGAGCCTCTCGCTGTGAGTATGATGAGGGTGAGGGCAGAACTGAAGCTGCCCCTCTGGCCTCACAAGTATCTCTTTGAAGTCGAGACAGTGCATTGCCCTACAAGATCACAGCTAATGAGGAACTAATCTAGCATTAGTCAAGTTGGCTGCTTGTCTCTTAAGAACTTCTAGCTAACTTAATTAAAATTGATTAAGATAAGCCCTGTGAATTATGCTTAGATCATTCAGGAAAGGAGAGATCAGAGGCGTGTTTGATCCATATAATTTCTCTGTTGCTGGGCAAGACACACCAAGAGGGAAGACATAAAGAGAAGGAAGGAATTGCAATGTTAGGGATACCCCCAAAGCTGAGAATATCACCACATATTCCAGTTTGAGTCCATCAGTACAATTTTGTAGGACACCACCCTTCAAAAGTCATTTTTAGCATCTCAATGCCTCGTCCAGGGTCTGTTTGCTACTTCCCACAGCTAAGGGCATGTCAGTGTCCAAGGAGAGCTCAGCCTCAAGGCAGAGGAGGGAGACAACTGACTTGAACCTCTGCTTGCCTGACACCAGACTGGGTGAGGCAGGATTAAAAGCAAGTCTAGGGACACCGATCTCACCCACCTCTCACCTTAGGCTGAGAGCACCCAAGTCCCCTGATGCCACGGCAGACATTGCACAGCACCAGTTCACCTACGCTGTGATGCCTCACCAGGGTGAGTGTTGGACCGAGCTGCCAGGGCAGAGGAGCTCTCAGTGATCTTGAGGAGCAGCGTCTCAGGGTAGGGCTGATGAGAGGCTGGCTGATGGTTGTCCCATTGCAGGTTCCTTCCAGGATGCCAATGTGATCCAGTGCGCCTACAACCTGAACTTCCCTCTTCACGCCGTCCCAGCCGGCTCTGCCCCGTGCTCATCCTGGAGCGCCTTTTCCGTGAGCTCGTCTGCAGTCGTGCTGGAGACTGTCAAGCAGGTCAGTGCCCCAGCAGAAGAGGGAGGCTGAAGCGGGGGCTCTTGGACATGCATTCGTAGCAGCTCAGTCACTTGGATCTGACTGGATCCAAGATGTGATGCTCCTGTCTTGTTGCACAAACTTCCTTGTGCTCCGTCCGCGCAGGCTGAGGACGGAGGCGGCACGGTGCTGGTGCGTCTGTACGAGGCCCACGGCAGCACGGCTGTGGCCTGGCTCCACACCTCGCTCCCGGTCCAGGAGGCGATGCTGTAAGTACCCACCAAGCTCACGGGCAGCCAGGGGAGATGTGGCTTTCACAGCAGCAGCTGCTTCCTTCCCTTAGCTGTGACCTCCTGGAACGGCCCTGGAGCTCTGTGCCGCTGGAGGAGCGGGGCCTCAAGCTTTCCTTCACGCCCTTCCAAGTGCTCTCCGTCCTCCTGCTCCTGAGGCAGTGACACTGCAACCTGGATCCATGAGCTCGGATTGCAGCCTGAGGCGTAGCTCACGGTGGACCTGTGGAGGTGCCACCTCCTTTCTCCCTGCTGAATGAGGGATTTTCACTCATGCAGCCCAGTCCAAGACGTGCACAGAGGGCAGCAGTTCCAGAGAAGGGCAGTTGCCCTCCTGGCTCTTCCCTCTAGCTGTCAAGCAGCTGACAAAAGCTGAGAACAGCCACGTTTTGGCAACATGGAAAAGCAATAAAGCTGCCCTGCAGAGCAGGGTAGAGCTGCTCCTTTCTGCTCAGTGGTTTTAGACTGGTCTGCAGGCCAAGCAGCAGCAAGCTGCAAGCAAGAGAGCAACTACCAAAGCACAGGACTTCCTCCTTCGCCTCTTGTCTTCTGCCCCCACGAATTTCCTGCCTCTTACAGTGGTCTTACAGATGAGACCTAAATAAACAAGAGACTTGCACAAACCCCATCAAGTCTATTTTCTTACCTTATTTGCAGATGCCTGCAGTGAGCAGTGAGTGAACATCAGCGGTTTCCTCTGCCCGAGGCTTTCGGGGTGGGTTTGCAGGGGGGACAAATGGGGTTGCCCCAACCCATAAGCGAAGACGGGGGGGAAAGGGAGGCAGTCAGAGCTCCGTTGGGTACAAAAATGCACACAGGGCCATTTCTACACAAAATACTTTATTAGTCAGTTAAAAACCACTTGTGGCTTTCTCTGTAATGCCAGCTCTCAGCCAGGAAAGGCAGAAAGGAAGGGAGCAATCCACGAGGCCAAGGGAAGGGGCAGAGTCCAATGCAAGGTGCAGCCTTTGGCCCTTCCTCTCTGTTCCATGCAATCCCACGTGGCTGTGGCTTCCTGTCCCAGGCCAGCCTGGAGCAGCTGCTTTTGCTGAAAGAGCAAGTCCTACCAAGCAACTGACCTAAAAATCCACACTGTGACACCAGCGAAAGGCAGCAAACCACAGCTTTGAGAAAAGGCTAAAAAGAGAAAGGACTGGGCAGCTCCCTCCACGTTGGCGAGGCTGTGAGGGACTGCAGCAGGCTTTGGAAAACAGGCTGGAGGGTGAGGAAGGTCTTGAAGCATCCTGAAGCATCCCCTGACCCAGGTAGGCACTTCTGCCACTACAGCAACACGCCTGGCTCCACGGGGCTGTTCCATCACATGGCAGGGGCTGTGCCTGCAAGGAGACACAGGACAGGAGTGACATAGGACAGGAGTGCCTGGCTCTGCCCCGTGAAGCCTCTCCCTGTGCCCTGCCATCCCCCTCAAGGGCACCAAGAGGTGCTGCCCATTGGAGGTGGTTGGAAAGCCACGGGGACAGTCTCACCTGTGCCTCGCCGTGCCGCCCCCCGGCCTCTTTTCACCCTCACTGGTGCCTCGGGCTCCGCAGTGGCTGCAGCAGCAGCAGCAGCAGCTTTTCTCCTCCTGCAGCCCCGGTGCGGCCCCGGCTCATCAGGCACCACCTTCTGCTCCTCTTCACTGGGCTCTGGGGGGCTTCCTCCTCCCCTAGGACAGCGCCTCGAGGCACGCCTGGTGACCTGGGTGCAAGTCAGAGAGGGAGCTTGGTGTCCCAGTGAGGCCGCATGCAAAGCAGCATCCAGGCTGTGTTCCTGCTCAGACCAGACAGGCAGAGCAGGAGAGCTCGGCAGCTTCGTGGGGCTACGATGGTCTCAAACAACTTTGTACCTTGGGGGTCTCAACATCAGGCTCTGCCTTCAGCTGCTCGCGCTTCTTGCGGGTCTTCCCTCCTGCAAGAGGGGACACCAGCAGGTGAGGTGGGTCAGGAGGACACGGTGCAGACCCTGCCCACTCCCAGAGAACCTGTACCCACCGAAAAGAGACTGGAGGAGGTGACCTTTGGGGACACCACCTGGCAAGCGCACTCAGGTGGGCATGCACAAGGCTCCAGGGGCCTCCCTTCTGCTCCCAACAAACTCCTCCAGGATACAGGGACTGCCACATTCCCCCATCGCCAGCCCCAGGGAGCTCCACAGCCCAGGGCCACCACACAGGGGCCTCAGGAGGTCTTGGATCCTCTGTCCCCGATACAGCAAGCACCGAGTTTCTCCCTTCCCACTCTCCTGCAATCGCAGGTCCCATTGGGATGGGGGGACACTCACCTTTGGGAGCCACGGGAGGAGACTCTTCCTGCAAGGAAGGTGATAGAGCGTGATGGGTGATTGACTGGATTGTGGTCAACCCAGAGGCACCAACATCATCACAAGAGAGCTCTCTCCCAGCATCTGCCCAGCTTAGAGGGGGAGAAGTGACCCCGAGACAACATCACCTGCCCGGATCCTCAGGTGGGGATGAAAGAGATGGGCTCAGGACACTGGGAACTCCTGCCCTTCCTCCCCAAGGCTCTAAAGCCCCACAGCTCTTTGCTGACAACCTGCTATCCTTCCACTGCCTCCTCCTCCTCCTTGCGGGGCTGTCCCACTTGTTTGGAGGGATGGGTGGGAAAAGGAGGGTTGAGTTTCAGGCTAAAATGGATTTAAGGACCATATCCAAAGTGGCATAAATGCTGCTGGAGCCCCAGGTGGGACAGAGATGACCTCTTGCAGCCCTGCTAGCTCCTCCAGCAGCAAGGACAGAGCCTAGGCTGCCCAGCAGCAGAAGGAAAGGAGCACGGAGATTCATCCAGCCCTTGGAGCAGCGGCTCACATGAAATTATGAGGAAGAAGCCTCCAGGAAACACAAGACCAGCCTGAGCAGAGGGGCAGGGCGTTGGTAATGGGGACGTGGGGGGGTATCAATCATGAAGCTTTGTACCTTGAGGGTCTCAACATCGGGCTCTGTCTTCAGCTGCACACGCTTCTTGCGGGTCTTCCCTCCTGCACGAGGGGACACGACCAGGTTAGATGGGTCAGCAGGACACGGCGCAGACCCTGCTCTCTCCTCCCCAGAGAGCCAGCACCTCAGGAAACAGAAACTGTAGGAGGTGACCCGTCCTTTTGGGGACACCATCCAGGACAACATCTGGACTCAGCAGGGCTCAAGGAGCCTCCCTTCCCCTCCCAGGACACAGGGACTGCCACATTCCCCCTCACAAGCCCAAGGGATTGTTCCCAGGGCCACTGTGCTCTCCCGGGAGCCTTGGGAGGTCCTGGCACGCTGCTCCTCTGAGCTGCTCTGGTCCTCCACACTCACCTTTGGGAGCCATGGGACCAGGATCTCCCTGCAAGGAAGGTGACAGAACATTGACTGGGACGCGGTCAACACGCAGGAACGAGCTCCACCACCACAAGAGCTGCCTTGCAGGTGCTCTCAGCTAGACCGCTGGGTCCCCTCTATGCCCCTTCTCCACCCCATATTCAAGCAGGCCTTAGGAAAGCAGCCCCACTGCTTCAAGACACCAACATACTCTCACATAGTGAATGAGGTTCACAAAGGACCTAGACCTTGACGGCTACCAGACCATCCTGCGAGAGCTGAGCCCCTGCTCCTGCCCTAGAGGGAAGATGGTCCCTGGAGATGTCAGCTGTGGCACGGAGGGTCCCTGCAGCCCCATCCGTACCAGTCCATGGGACAGGGAGCTCTGCAGACAGCAACCTTGGGCTCCTACCTGGAACCAGATGGTCCTGCCCTTGCTGTCACGCAGACAGTTCATGCCAGGCACAGAGTAACACTGCAGCCAGTTCCTGAAAGCTGTGTCGTCATTCGAGTGCTCGGGATCATAGCCCTTGCCTCCTAAAAAAAGGGAGACACGAAAAGTCATAGAAGATCAGAGACAAAGCAGAAGCTCTCCAGGACAAGGGGGAGCATCAGGGATTTGCCTGCTGCCCTAACTACCATGTTGGGGCTCCCCACTCCAGGGCTCCTGCTGCTGGGCACACAGGAGAGGCTGGTGGGTGCCCAGGTCTCCCTGATCCCCAGATGTCCCTGCTCACATCTCCACCTGCAGCCTCACCCAGCTCAACGACCTCCATGGGCACCGAGTGGCAGAGCTCCAGCAGATCCGGGTTCTCCCGCTTCAGTTTCAGCTTCTTGCTCAGCGTCAGGGAAGGGTCCTGCCAGGGTGGACAAGAGAAACCAGGTCACCCACCAGTTCTGCTGGCCTCGCTTGGGTCTCTCCTCCTGCATCCCAGCCCAATATCCCATCACGTCTGGTGTCCTTGGATTTGTCCTTGCTGACTCCTTAAAAACAGCCACCCAGAGCCCCAAGATCCGAGTAGTCCAACAGGAACTCAGCTGTGGGCTCTGCCACGGCCTCTCACAAGATCTGAAGCTCATGAGCTGCTTGTTTTCTTTGTCTCTTCTTCCCTCTCGCCCCTCAGCCCCACATCTGATGGTTCAGATATGCTGCCTGCCTTTGATGCTTCACTAGAGGGGCAACCTGCTCACACACGGCTGCCTATGGCCAATGACAGCAAGAAGCTCAACAAGGAAGAGCCCCTGCAGCAAGAGTTACTGGAGCAAAGGGAATATTCCTGCTGCCAGGCTGGAAAACCAGACGCACACAGGGAGTTGGAATATGGGTGCGCCCTGAGCCGCATGAAGACCCATCCACAGGGTCCTCAGGGCAATAAAATGTCCTAGCAGCAGGACAGGGAAAGGTGATGGTGACATGAGCTCTCCAGGGGCCCCGTGACACCGTTCTGCCCCATCAGAGCGAGGAACCAAACGTGAACTGAAACTGCCCTGGAGCCTGGGCTGGAACAAGAGCAGAACTGAACCAGAGCCAGGTGTCCAGCTGAGCCCAGCCTGGGATCTGGAGGCAAATGGAGCCATTTCCAGCACTCCTGAGCCCAGAGCTCAACTAACAACGCTCCTCGCCTCAGTCCTGCACAGAAAGTGAGAGGCTCTAGGGGCCTGGGACAGCTGCTGAATCCTGCAGGGCTACAAGCAAACAAGTCCCAGAAATCACATTTTTCTGGAAATTCGCCCTTTCCTTGCCCAAGGCAAACCAGGCAGCACACACACTGGAGCACTGCCCCATTCAGGAAGAGCTGGAGAAGGAGCAAGCACTCGTCCCTGCACCAGTTTACCCATGGCAAGAGGGATGTACAAGATAAGGGCCGCAAACTTCCTACCTGCTCTCTGAAGAAAAGTCATTGTAAGAAATTAACACACAGCCTTTAAATCACAGCCCTGGAACAGTTGTCCCTGAAGAAATCCCACGGAAAGTGAAGGAAAAAGCAGGACCTGCGCTCGCATGGATGCCGAGGCTTGAAGAGGCAGAACCACCCGTGTATCCCCATTCCTCACCTGCTCCCGGTGCTTCAGGGCGTCCAGCACAGTCCGAGCCTTCTCAAAAGGAGGGATCTTGAGCCTAGGAGAGCCCGTGTGTGACACACGGCCCCGTGTGCGTCACACACAGAGCCCGGCCAGCGCCACTCACCTGTAGAGGATCTCGGCACGCAGATAGTTCCCAATACCATTGAAATACTTCTGATCCAGCAGGGCCTCGCAGATGGGCCGGTCGAAGGCCTTGTCCTCCAGGTTCTTGAGCACGTTCTCCCTGCAAGGGAGCACAGGGCGCCCTTGGAGGAGCCCCACGGGGCACACGAGGCACACAAGGCACCCGCTCTCACCTGAAGGCCTCATACTCGGCCAGCACGCACGGCCCGCGGCTGGGCTGCCAGTCGGCGCCCAGCTGCCAGCGCCCGAAGCGCCGCGCGTCCACGAAGCAGAGGGCGCGCGGCGGGCGCTCGCGCGTCACGAAGCGCAGGTGCGTGTGGCGCGGCGCGGCGGCGGCCGCACACAGCCGCAGGGCGCCCGACATGCCGAAGCGCAGCACCAGTGCCACGGGCGCCGCGTCCTCGGCGAGCGGCGCCAGCGTGAGCCGCAGCTCCTTGCCGCGCGTGGCCGCCGAGATGCGGTAGGCCGGGCTGGCGAAGGGCACGGCCGGGCTCTTGCTCACGGGCGAGCGCTCCACGGCGCCGGTGAACACCAGCCCGCCGCACTGCGCGTTCACGTAGCGCCCGGCCAGCGCCAGCTCCGGGCCCTCCGGCATCACGGCCTGCGCTGTGTGCGCTGTGTGGCGGCGTCTCCGCCTCCCATGGCGGCGGGGCGGGCGCCGCCGGAGACACATCCTCCGCTTCCTGCCCCTAATGGTACTGGCTCCCATGGCGGCGGGCGGGACCGGTATCACAGGGAGCCACATCCTCCACTTCCTGCCCCTAATGGCACTGACTCCCATGGCAGCAGGCCAGGAGTCACTGGAGCTTCATCCTCCACTTCCTGCCCCTGATGGCATCGGCTCCCATGGCAGCAGGACGAGCACCACCGGGAGCCACATCCTCCGCTTCCCGCCCCTAATGGCACTGGCTCCCAGGAGCCACGGGAGCTGCATCCTCCGCTTCCTGCTCCCAATGGCACCAACTCCCATGGTGGCAGGATGGGAGCCATGAGAGCTCCATCCTCTGCTTCCCCCTCCTGATGGCACCGGCTCCCATGGCGGCGGGACGGGAGCCACGGGAGCTGTATCCTCTGCTTCCCGCCCCTAATGGCACCGGCTCCCATGACGGTGGGACAGGACTCATGGGAGTCGCATCCTCTGCTTCCTGCCCCTGATGGCACCGGCTCCCATGGCAGTGGGATGGAAGCCATGGGAGCTGCATCCTCTGCTTCCATGGGAGCTGTATCCTCTGCTTCCTGCTCCCGATGGCAGCGGCAGCCGCAGGGTCCCCGAGTCGCTTCCCGCACCACATGATTCCAGGACGCAGCGCTTGCTCTTCCCATGGCTTTATTGGAATCCTCTCACACAGCCACTGTCCCGTAGAGCTGTGGATTGTGGCCTGACACAGAGGGACGGGAGGGATCCCTGCTGCCTGCCGGAGGACAAGGGATCTCCCCCAACAGGATCTTAGGGGAAGGCAAGGAGCAACCCAGAGCCATCAGGCAGTGGCCATGAGGGCAGGAGGCTGCTGGAGCCCCAGGAGTCATGGATTTGTGTCCCTTCTCCCACCAAGAGTGCAAGGCAACATTGGCAGCTGCAGGCTGCCCAGGCACAGAGCTGCCCATAGAGGAGCACCCAGAACCCTGCCCAGCTAATGCTGGTTGCTCCTGCATGGGGGAGGGCACCTCTGCATTAGCCCTGGGCAAGGGGCTGGTTGCAGGGCGGCTCTGAGGAAGGAGGTGGGCAAGCAGCAGCAGGGAACGCTGCCTCCAGCACCTGCCTGCGGGCAGGAGCTGGTCAGACTCATCCTGCCCGTCTCCACTTGGGCAATGCCCAGGACGGTGCACAAGTCCTGGCATGAGATCCACTGGAGCGTAGCTCCTGCAATCTCTCCTTCTTCCGGCTCCTCACAGGAGGGTCTTCATCAGAGCCTGGGCCTGCTTCAGCTCTGGGAAGAAAAGTGGAGAGAGGAAGAAGACGGGAATGGGAGCACAGCACTAGAGATCTCAAGGATGGCAGCAGCACTTTCTCTTTGTAGGAGTCCTTCCTGCACCTGCACCCTCTGCACAGAGAGGGGAGGTGTTTGGGCAGCAATCAGCACAACGAATCAAAAGGCGAAGCTGCCCATGCCGAGGGGAGGACACAACCCATAGGGCGCTGTCCTTGGCCTTGTCTCGGTCCCCAAGAGACCCAGCAATGGCCAAGGGCACCCCCTTGTGCTCACCTGCCAGCAGCACTCGGAACTTGTCAGCCGACACGGCCATGGGGACAGTGTCGGTCCTCCCGCTGTCCCTGTCCCGCACGGCAAACATGAGGTGCACGAGGGGCTCGTTGACCTCCCGCAGCTCGCTGGAGCTCAGCGTGTAGTCCACCCTCCAGGACACCGAGTCCAGCTGGCTCACTGCGGTGGGCAGACAGCAAGGGAACCCCTTGATTTGGGCAGCGGCTCTCAAATATGAGCCACACTTGTGGCTCTCAAATACGTCCTCGTGGCAAACAGGTGAGCCACGCTTGCCCTGCTGCTGTGAACGCAATGGCAAGGCTGAAAGTGCACTCACATCTCAGGCTGCAAGCCCTGAGGTTGTCTTGGAGGGGACTCTGCTTCTCCTCGTAAGATCGGCATAGCCCCGTGGCATGTTCTACCCAAGAACAGAAGAAAAATACCAAGTTACCGCCACTTCCCAGTCCTGGGATAGTGAAGAGCCAGCCCTGAGGAAGCAGGAGGCAGCAGCCAGCACCTGCAGGACAAGCTGGGACAGGCTGGAATGGGAGGAAATGCGGGAGCACAATCACCACCTGAGGCTCCCGGCTCAGCCCAGCCTCTCCTCCTACCTTTAGGCAGCCCCAGCTGCTGCAGCTCACTGGAGAGGGACTCGCTGTCCACGTTGTGCTTGGCGGCGCTGGACAGGATGAAGCTGAGCACGGCGATGGTGGCTTTCACGTCGCCAGACTCTGGGGGGAGCAGGGGACTGAGCTCAAGGCAAAAAGGAGCCCTGCCCTCTCCTCCCTTCAGGAGACAGCACCTCTTGCAGGGCCAAGAGGCAACTGAAGCTGAGCAAAATTCCCTTCTTGGAAATGATCGGCAAATCCCGGCAGCACCCGCCAGGAGCAGCACTCACCTAACTTTGCGTCCGACGTCAGCTTCAGGATCTTCTCATACTGCAGGAGGGAGGAGCAGCCCCCGATGGGGTGGTTATGGGGAGCCTTGTCGTGACCCCCAACCCATCCCAGTCGTGCTGGGGTCCTCCTCCACCCGCCATGGCTGCAGCCTCTCCATTGGCAACACCCATGTGGTTGGGTGGCTGTGCGAGGCGCTCCAGAGGCCTCCCCACCAAGGCCATACCATATCATTTTACTAACAAATATCATGAGTGATAAGTGACAGTAACACCAGCACCGTTAGTGCTAGTCCAGCCCTAGCACCGACACCAACAACTTGAGCAGCACCAGGACGACAAGAGCGTCGCCACGAAGCTCCGCGCAACTCACGTCCATGGCCTCGCCCAGCAGGTCCTTGAGCACCTGGGCACACAGCAGCTTCAGCTTCACCGAGGACTGTGCGGGGTGGGGGAGAAGCACAGCGGTCACCCAGAGCCCCCCACGCCCTCCCTCCCGCCTGGCCCCGGGGGCGTGCGGGATTCGGGGAGGTGCAGGGGGATCGGGGCAGGGGGATGAGGGTTCTGGGGGTGCTGAGGGCTCGGGGGGTGGGTTATGGGTTTGGGGGGTGCTGAGGGCTCAGGTGACAGGTTAGGGGTTCAGGGGTGCTGAGGGCTTGGGAAGCGAATTAGGGGTTTGGGGGGGTGCTGAGGGCTCGGGATGCAGGTTTAGGGATTCAGGGGGTGCTGAGGGCTCGGGGGGTGGGTTAGGGGTTCTGAGGGCTCGGGGGGCAGGTTAAGGGTTCGGGGGGTGCTGAGGGCTCGGGGGGTGTGTTAGGGGGTCGGAGGGTGCTGAGGGCTTGGGGGGGAGGGTTAGGGGTTCAGGGGGCGGGTTAGGGGTTCGGGGATGCTGAGGGCTCGGGGGGCGGGTTAGGGGTTCTGGGGGTGCTGGTCTCGGCACTAACGATCTTGGCCAGCGTGCTGATCTCGGCCAGGACCCAGTCGGGGCAGTCGAGGTCTCCGCAGAAGCGGAAGCGCTGCGGGGAGAAGGTGCCATGAGCGCCGGCCGTGCCCGCGAGCCCGGGGGGGTCCCCGCCGCCGCACCCACCATGGTGCCGCCGACACCGGGAACCGCCGCCGGGCCGCGGCACGGCGCGTGCGCATGCGCCGGGGAGCGGGGAGGGGGAGCGCCGAGGGTCTTGCGGGAGAGCGCATGCGCGGGAGTGCGCGGTGGAGTGTTATGCGGAAGGGCGCATGCGCATATGAGCAGGGGAGCGCGGAGGGGTGTTGTGGGGACGTGCGCATGCGCCTGTGAGCGGCGATGCGCGGTGGGGTGTTGTGCGCATGCGCGTGTGGACGCGCGGTTGAGGTGCTGTGGGGACGTGCGCATGCGCCTGTGAGCGGCTGTGCGGTGCGGTGGTGTGTCGTGCGCATGCGCTTGTGGACGCGCGGTTGAGGTGTTGTGGGGACGTGCGCATGCGCGTGAGCGGCGGTGCGCGGTGGGATGTTGTGCGCATGCGCTTGTGGACGCGCGGTTGAGGTGTTCTGCGGACATGCGCATGCGCCTCAGCAGTTACACGCTGTGGGATGTTGTGCGCATGCGCACACACCTTGGGGGCGGTTTTGCGGACGTGCGCATGAGGGGCTGCGCGCTCTGGGGTGTTGTGCGCATGCGCGTGTGTACGCGCCGTTGAGGCGCTGAGGGGATGTGTGCGTGATCCCTAGAACCACTTGGTTCCTACGAAAATAGACTTTTATTTACACCTTTGCCACGGCACCCAGCTCTGGCATTGGGGATTTAGATACTTGCCGTGAAAGCCTGAAAGGTTTAAAAAACAAAGCAACAACTGCCAGTGGTTTAAAAGCAAGCTTTATTAGCTGGTTGGCAATGGACCCCTTAGAGCTTGTCCTGAGATCCGTGCCATCGAGGAGAGGTTCATGCCTTTATAGACAACTACAACTTCTTTGTTAAAGGTTATCTACAACCACCATTGACTAATCCTCCCCTGCCCTTCACAATCTCCTTTCCGCTTGGCAAGTTGGGAGTCTCATCTCGAGGTCGCAGCCAGAGCACGATATGGTATCCTGTTAATCCTTGTCCTCGATTGTGGCAAGCAATGTTTACAGAAGGAGATGGCAAGGTTAACTTTAGATTACAAAGCCTATGTCCTATACTTCTTTAGCATGCGAGCTTTTTACAGCAGCAGAAAGCATGCTACTCTGTTAACCCTTCATAGGCCTTATACAACAACAGAAAAAAGCCAACACACAATCCTGTGCCTTTCTGCCCCTAAATAAAGGGCCTTGAGCCTCCAGGGTACTGAACTTTGCCTAGGGCAGGAGTCTTCTTCCATGGCTTCTGCTTCAGTCCATGAATGATTTAGCTTTTTTTAATAAGATCTCCTCAGCTCATAGCACTTAGCATGTTCCACTGCCCTAGGGCATGTGTCACTTCTGGAAACTGTACCTTTGAGAAGTATGTAACAAAAACTGCTTCCCCCTAAAGCACAGGACTGGCCCATCCATACCTCCTTTCAGCCTTGTATTCCAGGAGAGGTAGCATGCAAGCATAGGTCTC
>JAUBOD010001092.1:0-18252 GCA_032353885.1 Nothura maculosa
GAATATCTGGATGCTCCAGATACTAATGGCTTTTGAGGTGTGTGTGTGTGTGTGTGTGTGTGTGTGTGTGTGTGTGTACATCTATATATTTGGTATACATGAGGCTTGACCTCATATGGCACTTTACAAAGATTTTATATGAACAAATTAGCTTCCTCTTAGATATTCAAGCCCAAATATATTAGGTATTCATACAGGCCTACAGCAGAGAGAACTGGAACTTGCATTGCTTTCATGCCTTCCTAGGGTACTAAATACTTATTGTAATCTGTCTCTCCCTTCACACACTGCAAGCTTATTACAAACTCTTCATTACAAAATCAACCTAAAAAATGAGGTTTACCCAATCATGCTGTGTGTCTACACTGGTCTGGAAGCCTTTTCTCACTACCTTTCTGGACCTGAATCCTCTCTACAAAATGAACTGGAAGACATTTTAATGCCTACAAGCACTGAAAATTTGTGTTTGAGTAGAGGGAGGAAAATCTAAATCTAGAAAGCAAAGGCCAATAAAATTAAGCCATTTTGTATGTTTTTGTAAACAGCTGATGAGCTTATGCATAACTGCATATTAGAAAAGCCACATACTAGCTCTTGTCTGATTTGCAGTGTGGAGGGTGAGATTCAAAGAATTGCAATGGAGCAAGAGTTGAAAGACAGTGAAGCATTAGAGCTATCCTATATAAGATAAAACCATAAGAAATCAGAAATCATTACTTCTGCATTCACCATTTTAAAAAAGCATGCTTATTATGGTTTCTGAATCCTTTTTCTTTCCTTTTCAAATATGAGATTGTGACCAATCAAATGACCAATTAAAGTGAAAACCAGTTAAGAAAAGTCAACTGTAAATTATCAAAAAGCATATGCACTTTGAAAAAAAAAGCTAGCGTGTACAGTGCTTTTCCAAGTGAATAAGCATCCAATTAAAATTGTTATCTGCAAAGAATCCACCCCAGTGGGGGAAAAACAAATTCAAAACTTTGTACAAAATGTTAACACTCGCCTTACAATCTGAAGCACTCCTGTCAATAAGCCCATCATGAAGACAGTGAAGGTTATATTGACCAAATAGAAACATTTTCTGAGAACTCACTCTCGGCAAATACAGGTGGCTATAGCCTGTGCTTCACCTGCACATTCGAAGTGCTGTTACTCAATGAGTGGTTGGCAGCGTGTGGCACAGATGGCACAGACAACAGATTCAGCTTGTATGAGCTGATACCCTCTCTGAGAATCAAGCGCTGCTAGAAACTAGATCCATATAATCAAGTGTGTCAAAGCATTGTTTCCAACCGGGTTCCCAATCTGGGGAGGAAAACTTTAAAATATAAATAATGAGGGAGGGAGAGGACAACCCACAACCACATGAGAAAATGGTGGATTGATTGACAAAGAAAGGGTGCATGAAGATGTGGACATGAGACCTTCAAACACAAAACAGGGCAGAAGGGGGCCCACTCCAGTTGTATGCACACAAATTAGAAATGACAAGGAAACAGCAGGATGGAAGAAGTTCTTACACTGTGTCTGGGAAATGACCATTACTGCACAGCTCTCCAAAATGCCTGAACACTAATGCACACTGCTTGGGAGACGGAGAGGAAACATCAGGAAGAGGTTTGGAATCACAAACATGTGATGGGTTAGCACATATGCTGCCGTGAATACGTATGGGCTCTTCAGGAAGGGTAGGCTACAATGGTGAACAGCAGGAGCTGCCTTTTATGTGGGAGAGGAGCTCATGAATGCATGGAGCTCAGCTTTTGAATGAGTGATGGGCCATTTGAGAGCATGTGGGTCAGGATTAGCAGACAGACCAACAGGAGTGACACTGTGGGTGTCTGCTACAGACCACCCGATCAGGAAGTAAATAGCTGTTCTACTGACTACAGGAAGAAGCCTCACATGTTCAAGTCCTACGCCTTGTGGGAAATCTGAAGCACTCTAATGTCAGCTGGAGGGAATACAAGCAGTCCAGGAGGCTGCTGGAATGTACTTCTGATAACTTAGACACAGACAATCAGGGAGTTGAAGGCAGGCTGTTTGCTGGACCTGATGCTCACAAATATGGACAAAGTTGTTGGGGATATGAAGGTTTGGGTCAGCCTTGTTTACAGTGACCATGAACAAGAACAGGTCAAACAGCAATATAACAACTGTGGACTTCAGGAGACCAGATTTGGGCCTGCTACAGAAGAATCTGCTTAGAAGAATCCCCTGGGAGATGGTCCTGGGGAGAAGGATCTAAAACAGCTGTTATTTTCAAGCATTACCTCCTCTAGGCTCAGGAACAGACCATCCCAAGATGATCCAGGGAGTCAAGCAAAGGCAGCAAGAAGCCTATATGAAGCCTCCAAGAAGCTCTTGACAAAACTCAGACACAGAAAAAAAGCAGATAGCAGATGGAAGTAAGGGGAGATGATGCTAGAGGAATTCAGAGATACTGTCTGAGCAAGCAGGGTAGTGTTCAGGAAGCCAAAGTCCCCTCGAAACTAAATGTGAACATGAAGGGCAGCCAGAAAGGATGCTACAGTTATATCAGCTACAAAAAGATGATTAAGGAAAATGTGGGCCAACTGGCAGCAGTGTAGCATTACTGAAAATCACTAGATGGTGCTAGTAGAGACTGTTTTGCTCTTGCCAGAGGGAAAAACTTTGCTTTTGAATGAAATACTCAGCGTTAGTGAAATTAGATCAGCAATCAGATCTGCCTGCTCTCAGGCTATCATTTCATAGGTTCAGAAACTGCACAAAGCAAATAAAATCAGTGTTGTGATCTGGAGCTCTGCTAGTGGAGAAGGGGTATGTAAGCATCCCTTATATTATGCTTTCTGGAGGTAGTAACATGCAGCTACAATTTGAACTACTACACATTAAAGTATTCCTTCTACAGGTCTTCTAAGGCTTGTTAACCTTTTACATTTCATACTGAAATGATCCTTCTGTGACAGAAATTAGTTCCCCTAACTTAATTATTTTTGGCACCTACTGGGGGCTTCTGTAGGAGTCAGATCTATTTTCCAAGTGGGTAATCACAATTGGTTTCACAATTTATTTCATTGAAATGGGAAAATTAACCATATATTTTGGTATATTTTAAACTCAAACATTGTGCACCTCTTCCCAGTACTTCCTGCAGAACTCCTACAATAAACATATCGATATTATAGTTCATAATCTGAATATAAACTCATTATCTGGCAAATAAATTAAAAAACTCACAGAAGATCTGGTAAAACTTGCTTCTCCTAGCTAGACACATTCATATGTTTCACTCACATTGCTTTTTCATTTCTCACTTTCTCTCAGGCTACTGTAAAAATTCATATCATGAAAGAAAGTAGTTGCAGACTTCTAGACAGGGAAGTTGTTTTATTAGCTCTATTCTGAGATGCCAAGCAAGCAGATTTGGAAGAAGTATGTTGGAAGCAAGCATGAAGAACTGTGGAGTTTTGTATAACTTCACCTTCATTATAGTCCCTAGTAAAGTAATTAAATTACAAATAAGAGTAAGTGCAAGATTACATCAAGTTTTTCCCTTAGCATTATTTAGTTAAGGAAGCTAAGCAGTCTGGACTGGACATTTGTGGTTTCTGGCAGTCAGAAGTAGTGCAAGTATTTATGCAATCTCTCCAAATCAAAACACTTTCCAGTTTGCCTAATATAGGGTAATAACCTCTAAAGCACAGTATTCAACATATTTGCTTAAGCTGATGCTTAAATAAATGTATGACTATTGTTACTTTACTGTGAAAGAAAACTCACTGGCCAAGTTCGCTGGAATTTCTGCATATATCTGCAATTTCCCCAAAAAACAGAGCTGTCTCAATATTCTTCAAAATTAGATGATCTAGGAACAAGAACGTTTTCATCTTTCCATTTAGGTATTAGCATGCTGAGGTCCAAAATTCAAATTTACTATTTGGTCATTTTTTAGGCCAACTTTATATTCTAAGCAGCAAAAGAAGCTTCAAAGCAGGAAGTTAACGCACTCAGCCTGAGTCATAGCATATCAAAGAGCAGTGAGAGCAGAGCTGCTCCCTCAGGGAAGCATAGCCCAGGCGGAACTGGACTTTCACCCACCAGGACACCGCCACAGCACCGGAGCTGTGTTAGCAGAGCAAGAGCAACATCAGCAGCAAGTCCCATCAGCCATCCCATGATCATCAGGCAAAGTAACAAATAAGCCCCAAGTCAAGCCAGGAAATCTTTGCAAGACAACAACCACAACCCCTAAAACAAACAACTTAGTAACAAAGAGGACTAAAACCAAGCATACCTACACCACTGCTCAGAAAAGTGCTAGTAGCTCAAGTCAGGACTTATATGGAGCTCCTGGGCCAGTGGGTAGCAGGTGTGTGGTTGGAGGTCCCAGGTGAGGCTAGTCAGGACAATCATCACCTATTAGTGCACACAAGGCCTTAAGAGAGGTACTAACTTGCACTCTTCATACATGGGGAGAACTGTTTTTGTTTTAGAATTGCAGGCAGCTTGCTGAAAAACAAAAAACACACCTCAGAAATACTGTCTTGAAAGTCTCAATTGATATAATTAAAGAACTAGCCTGTCCCTAATATTTTTTTCAGAAGGAGAACTGACAATTTCTTAAAAGGATAATAGGGCATAGGTATATATTTGTAAATACTTGCAACACCAGCTGGAACAAAGGCTGTGAGGAGAATATTCACTTATTTTATATTAATTATTGTATACATTGTAGCATAGAATGCCACTTTTAGTTTTCAAGAGATGAGCAATTCTAACTATGAATAAAGGGTAGTAACTACTGAAAGTATTTTGCCAGAAATGTTGTAGTTGTCTAAACCTGGCCTTGTTATCTGTTTGATAAATACCAACTCTATTAGGTATAGTTTGTGGCTTCTAAATAATTTTATGAATTTATATGGCTATTATTAGCTTCCTCATCTGATTGAATGTGTTTTATTTTTAATATTTAGTCAATTCTTATGCTAAGCATAAAGGTAGAGCCTTCACTGGAAGATATAATGCTCTAAATTAGATCTCCTGGGGCTTGTATGGGAAAGAGAAAGAAGATAATGTGATTAATAAAAGACATTCCGGCAGATTGTTATAAAGTTGGCAAAATAAAGAATCTTAAGATATTTCTGCACTAATGTTAGAAGCTTGGGAGAGCAGCAGAAACTACTACAGATTTTCATGAATAAACATAATTATAATTGGATTGACAAAGACAATGTAGGGAGCACTTTTCAACTGAAATGCACATCACTGACACTCAGTACTCAGATTCCAGGAACTGCAAAAGTACTGTGGAAATGACAAGGTTACGGTATTATATGCTTGGAGCTATACATTAAAGGCTCATCTCTGGATACAGATCTAGGAAATATGATCTGGATTCACATTAGAAACTGATTCAGAAGCCTGTTCTTCTTGAAGATTTGTTGGTATTCTACTAATTAGAATCATATAACTAGAATCTAATTAGAATCATACAATTAACCCAATATCACATTGGGAGCCAATGCCTTATGCTAAAAATTATGGAATTCAAAAAGAAGATGCTCAGAATTACTTTTAACAAATGCTCATGATTTATATATTAAAAACAAGAAAAAATATGGACGTCATGATTTTAATTTAATTTTGGCTCTTTTCTGTGCTCTTTCCTTACAAAATGAGTGTTAGAAAATGGTTGTTTAAATTCCCCTTCTGGTAGCTTCACAATCTAGTATCAATTACAACCACAATGTTGAGGTTGAAGGTTGGCAGACTTCCTTAAGTTTAGTGAAAAAATGACACCTGGGGAAAGAGGAGAGACACTATTAATAATGCTTGAAAGAAAAGTATGAAGAAGACAGACATTTTCTATTCTGTTTTTCAGAAGTCACTTGGCCAATTTCCTTTTCCTGCCTGCTAATCAGCATGTGCATAACCCTGAGCTAGTCTTAATAAACGCTTTGTCCTGTACAATACACTAACACTGATCTGCCCTGCTGGCAGGTCAAATAAAGTGGATTTAGGATTTTCTAGGGGCTAAGGAGTTGAGGAAGCATTTACAAAAACAGAAGGACTTTGAAGATGTCAGAGAGGAGGTCAACTAAGGTCTTGGAGAAGACCAGAGTTCTTCAGTGAAGATACTGAGGGGACCTTTGGGGACCCTTAACTCTGGAGGCCTGGCAGCACTAGGTCTCTCTTAGTCTATATAGTTCAGCCTGTGAGTTTACAAATGAAAACAGGCAGTATTTACACATCTATCTTTAGATATTTAAAACATTCAGACCTCTGATTGCAGAGTCATATTTCCTCAGATTAGGATCTGGGATCCCAGAGGGAGGCTCTTGGGGCCATGGGGGTGGAAGTCCATGCATGCTCTGCTTGCTTGACTGTACCCATGTGCCTGCAGCAAGCAGCTACATGGGTGGTGTTCACGCTGGGGGTCTTTGCAACCCTTTAGCATTTTAGCAGTAGTTTCATGAAGCCAGCCAGGCTTAGGTCAGGAACACCAAAGGCTGCATGAGAATGGAGGACTTGGAAACACTTCCAAGGTTGGAAAAAACAGAGACATAAAATCATAGAATCCTTAAGGTTGGAAGGGACCTTTAGAGATCATCTAGTCCAACTCCCCCTGTACATGTGGGGTCACCTAGAGCACATCACACAGGGCAGCATCCAGGCAGGTTTTGAAGATCTCCAAAGAAGGAGAGGTCTCCACGACGTCTCTTGGCAACCTGTTCCAGTGCTCTATCAAGAATTTTTTCCTCCCTTACTGTCAAGAAATTTTTCCTTAAGTTCCTGAAAAACACTTGGTGCTTCGTTTTGTGGTCATTTCCTCTAGTCCTGTCACTGGCCACCACTGAAGAGAGGCCAACCTCTTCCTCCTCACTCCCTCCCTTGAGGTATTTATACACACTGATCAGGTCCCCCTCAGCCTTCTCTTCTCCAGGCTGAACAGGCCCAGCTCTCTCAGCCTTTCCTCATAGGGCAGATGTTCCAGGCTCCCGATCATCCTGGTAGCCCTGTGCTGGACTCTCTCCAGGAGCTCCACATCCATCTTGTACTGGGGAGCCCAGGACTGGACGCAGTCTCCAGCTGTGGCTTCATCAGGGCTGTGTATAGGGGCATGATCACCTCCCTTGACCTGCTGGAGACGCTCTTCTTAATGCACCCCAGGATCCCATTGGCCTTCCTGGCCCCCAGGGCACACTGCTGTCTCATGGTCAACTTGTCGTTGTCCACCATGACACCCAGGTCCCTCCCTACGGGGCTGCTCTCCAGAAAGTCAATCCTCAGCCTGAACTGTGTCTGGGGTTGTTCTTCCCCAAGTGGAGGACCTTGCACTTGCACTTGTTGAACTTCATGAGGTTTCGCATCCCCCAGTTATATGCATCTTTTAAGATGTAAAACTTGAACTTAGAGCTTTGCAGAATCAGCTCATGATTGCACAATCAGTTTAATGTGGTTATGTCCATGCTGTTGTCAAAAATATGGCCAATGCTTCTGGACTTGTTGAATTGCTCCCTCCTGAAAGCCTCAGTACTTGTAGCAGCACAAGGACAGCCAGGAAGACACTGGTGACAGAGAATTTGTGCAAAATTGATGTGAGTATGTAGCCACGGCTGCAAGATTTTAGCAGCAGAAATATAGTTTAATTTCTATGAAGCATTCATCATTATTATGAAGAAAGTACATTTGTGACCCCTGGATTTAAATGGGAAAACTATCAAATGAGGGCTGATGCTTACCCATCTCAAAGCCAACCTTAAGACATTTTGATGATCTATATCCCAAGTTGTGCTTTCTCTTTTTCTTCTTTAGAGGAAAGGCCTACACCTAATACTTACAAAGTCAGTGGAGAACTAAAATCTGCACCTCCTTCAATAATCTAGAAATGTATTAAAACTGGAATCATAAAAAATTTTGGTTTTATGTCATGCACAACAATAAATACATTTTTACACATTAAAATTGAGAGGGTACAGGAGAGCAGATAGCCTATTCTATGCCTCAAACACTGAAATTTCAAGTCAGTAATTATCATAGTAGGAACATGCACCTGAACAAGCAAAATGATATCTTAAAAAACTTCAACTCTTAAATGTCATTTCTAATTGGAAAACAAATCAGAAAGTGCCACTCAAACTATTTTATTCTGTACATTTAAGAACAATTTTCCTTGCATCCCTTTTGCAATCTTTTAATCAGCACCTGTTTACTTTACATATATGATCAGAATGTTAAGTACAAAACAAAATATTCTGTGGAAATAGGTGTATTTTCTTCCTTCCAGTGAAGCAAACCAATTCATTCCAGATTCATTCTAATTCATTCCACAGTTGCACTTTTTCAGTACATAAAGATTAAAGAAAGTATTTTATAAACTATGGCAGCTCTGTGTAACTAACTATATACATTCCTGTGAATAAATTCAACTCTACTGGCAATGCTTATCTAAGGTACGAAAAGAAATTTATTTTTATTTCTTATCTCAGAAATTAATCCAAAATTCCAAATAAAGCACCTTTCAATAAAAAGCTAAAAATTATATCACTAAAATACATTTTACACTCTGTTTGTTTTTTGTGGAGTTAGGAGATGAGAAAAAGAGCAGTTCACTACTTTCTACTCAGTTTTAACAAGAGAAGACAATGAAGAATCAGGCTCCCAGCCACTGACTCCCACATGCCATGGGACACTTTTCTCAGGCAATGGAGCACTATCTCTTTATGCTTGATATTGTATCCCTATCATAGACCAAAAATGCATCTTCTGGCCTTCTCTGGTTTTCTAAGGCTGTGGGTTTCACAAATGTAAGCAATTCTGTGGCAAGAGGAAGGAAGAAAACTTGCTTGCCTGAAGCAGAAGCTTTTCTAACCACATGGCTTAGACACATGACCGCATGGTTGGAGGCTTTAGGTGAAATAAGAAAACCACAGGAGCTGATATAATTATGATACATGACAGATATATTTGGTATGTCTACTTCTTGCTAATGTTTAATAGCTATAGGGGTTATATAGGTACGGAGATGACCTTTCCCATTTGCTGCGAATGAGAGATGCATGAGATGCAGAGGTGTCCATGGGAGCCAGTGCTAGTCCCGGAGCACCTCCCTCCTGGGGAAGCAGCTCTGCGTGGAGGGGTTGCCCTGGGCTTCAGGAGGCAGCCAGTTGGATCCTGGGGCCACTCTGCTCATGAGGGAAGGGCAGAGACACAGGCTGTGCTCATACTGAGCCATAAGAAGGAGAAGCATCAGAATAAAGGAGAACACAAGTTATTGTCTGTTTGCCCTTTTTTTTTTTCTTCTTCACCTCGAAAGCACTGTTGATTTTGGAGGGAAAAAAAGCTGTTGTTTTTTCTTACATTTTTTCCCCCTTCAGAAGTGAAACTGTTTGTTATAGGAACTTAGCAAGAACAGTTTTATAAGAAGATATTAATCCGTCTGTGAAAATCCCAAATCTCTTATTGGGATGATGACTAAGCAGATACAAAGTTCCACACAAAGCTGCATTGCAGACTCCTGTATGTGGCTGTTTAGGAGATTTAGCTTAGTCTTGGCTTTGTCTCTAGAGTAGTCTGGCTCAAGTGATTTTTGCAAATAACTCACAGTTTGCAAATAACATATATGCCATAATATTTTAGTCTTAACCTGAGGATATAATCTGAGTACAACATGTTTACTGCTTGTAATATAAAGCATAAATAAGCCTGAAGCACTGTATGTTTAGCTTGAAGGAAAAATGTTACACTTTAAAGCAACAGACTTCAAGGAGAGGAAATATGAATTTCAGACTTACAAAATCTTTTTCAAGTTGGCATTTCAAAGGCATCTATTTCAACAGAGAATGGAAATTATCAGGAAATTATGGAGTGTTAATAGAGAGAATTTCACAGTCCTATTTCAGGTTAATCTGGATGATTAATACTTAGGTGTAACGTCATTCAGCAAAAGCCTATCTAAAGTGATGCCCTTACTGATCCTCCTTGACCTTAGGGGACATTGCTGAGGCCCCAGGTGCATGTCAGCAGCACAGAGTAAGTTGTTTTGATTCCTTAATGGCGGAATATGGGAAAATGCATCTGTCTTTCTGGGAGCCAGATGTAAGTTATGAGAATGGACAAGTGTCAATCAGTCCTATGGCCTCACTGTAAAGTGATGGGACAGCCCCCACAGGGAGGTTGGGCTCCCCTTCACTGCCCTGGCAGCTGTCTCAACTCATACACAGGTGAAAGATTCTGGTACACTAAAACAAAGCGGAGTGCTGTAATTTGAATAATAATCTAAAAATAAAAAGCTTTTCAATCCTAAGTGGCTTGCAGTAGTCTAGTAGAAAGCCTCCCATCTTCTGCAGTGTTAAAATGAAGAAAAAACTTTCTTTTTTTCAATTCCAAAAGTAATGATAAAAAGAAAGATCTCGTGAAATTTTGAAGAAAAAAAATAGATTCTTGTCAGATACACAACACTAACCATAGAGATAGTAAGAGGCATCAAACATGTAACGAAGGAATCAATTTGCATATAAAGTGTAATTTAGTGATAGAGTGTTTATATGGTCTCTGACTATGCATGTAACTATGAGGAGTGCCATGGGAACTGGTTTTTCCAGTGGAAGGAGGGGCATGGTAGTCCTTCGGAACATGAAAAACAATTCGGAGCTGACGCACAACCAGTTTTCTGCCCTCTTTCAGGGAGCCAGATACGGAGTTGTGTTGTAAAGTTCATAGGAGAATGTAGGCTGGGCCAATTTTATGAGAACTGAAGAAAAGGTTATCTTACTGCCTGTTGTTCTCTTCTGTATTGTCCTCTTCCTAGTATGTTATGAGAAGCATTTCATTTCAGGAGTCAGGATTTCCTGAGGCTCTTTTAAATGATTAAATTAGATCTCTGCTTTTTGTGGTTCTATTTTATATCTGTCTCTGCTATGAACAAACTGCTGCAAGTGGGAAACAAAACAAACTGGTAAGAGAAAGAAACTAAATTGTGAAGCAACCTGAAGGGATCTCAGCACTGGGAACTTCAGCTCTCAGCACAGTGCTAACAAACCCCTTCACCTGCAGAAAATCAACAAACAGCAGCGACACAGGAAGCATAAACCATCCAGTATCCTCCCAGCTTTTTGCCAAGTCCTACAAAATAATCCAGACTTACAATATTAGCTTCTTAAAGCTGCCGAAGCCATGTCGTTAAGTGCAAATAGAAATAATCTTTCAAAAGATTTAGTATAATTTATGATTGCAAATCAAAGCCTTGACTGCTTCTTAAAGGTTCAGGAAACAGGGAAAATATAAACAACTTTTATTTCCAGGCTCATGATTCTTAGAGCTTAGCTAATGGCTGTGAACACCTGGGGTTGCTGATACTGCAGTCAGAATATATATTTCATCCTTAGATATTCCATTCTTCGTTTTTTTCTCCCCTCCCCTGCTACATAAGCAGATTAACCGTCCCAGAAAAGTTGTTGATTACGGATTAGGCATTTAGGAATCTGTGAAAAACATTACTTACAGAGAAAAAAAAGGAAAAAAGTTTTAGAATAATTTCTAATCTCTCTCGCACTCCCCAAGCTAATGCACAAGGGTATTTATTCTCTACTCAGCTTTTGGTTTTTAAGTACATTTCCTAAATAAAGATCTTCATATCATTTGTCAGCTGCAGTGGAGTTAGATTTCTTAAACTTCTGAGGATAATATCTTCATCTGTGTGTGTTTAGTTGGGTGTTTTTTGTAAAGAGGACACTGCCAATTCTAATTTTGCAAAATATAAATACCGTAAATTGAGCTTTTTTTGATGAATATAGTGATTAGTTTTGCCTTCACTTTTGGCTTTTTTTTTCACTAGTTTTCAGTCTTAGTATTTGATGGGCACTGTCCACTAAAACATTTTGATATAACCAATTTTTTGTTGTCATATCCTATTGGCCTTGGATATTTTTATTTTCATCTTGAGTCAATTGCAAAGTTCAGTATCACTGTGAAGTTTTATTTTGATTACATCTGTAGGTACCTATATGCATAAGTACTAAGTTGTCTCTGGTAAACAGTCCCACTATTCCTCATACCTTTTCTCTAGAATAAAGGGTTTCTATTCCTTTTTTGAAACTATACAGAAGCCTCTTTCTGGTACTTATAACCTTGCCAACTTGCCTTACTCCTATATTTGAGTTTGCAAAAATAAACTAATTCTTTATTGTTCTTGTCTTTAGGAAATCTTAGATTATCTCTTGTTTTGATCAAGATTTTTTTAATTGATTCAGTCTTCCATTGTCTCTTAGAAAATGCTTTGGGAATTTTAGCCTCCAGGATACCATAATAGACAATTCTTCTTTGTGGCTGCCATATCCCTTTTTTCCTCTGAGCTGTGTTTAGATAATTCCAAAACCAATGGCAAATACTTTTCTGCCTCCAGCACCAAAGACAGTATGTAACCTGAAAATTCAGGATGAAACTTTATCTGATTCTGGCATAAACTTAAATGCTTGGAAAGATAAGCACTATATAGTGATACTACTACTACTACTACTAATATAACTCATATACCCAACTGTTTGCAGTGTGTTCTAAAAATGGCCATATACCCTAGAAGACACCAAAGGAGGTACCTTTCAGACCTGTGGGCCCTTCATCAAGAACTACCTGCCAGCCTCATTCAGGAGTTCAAATCTCAGAAAATAAGATATTTAAACCCTCTGCAACAAGCAGCTGATGTAACTAGGTCTATCATGGTTATTAAGAATAGTTTGAACAGGAATCATACTCCACAGAGAAGTTTTCATGACCTCCAAATCACTTGAAAAGAGGGAATGCGGTCATATAGCAATTGTATAATAAACATTCACTCCAATAGTTTTATTTCCAAACTAATGTATCATTTGGATAAAGAATTTGACTAGCTACTTTAAAAAAAAAAGAACTAAAGTTATTTTTCTAAGGAGTTTTATTTCCTATCTTGCTATCTGGGCAGCAGTTTGTAAAGAGCATAGGAAGCATTCTGTTTGTGTGCATTACTTTCAAAGAAAATTAATGGCCGGAAGTTAAGCAGCTGAAGATGAACGTGCATGCCACATTTCTGAGACGACTCTGGGCATGTCATTATAGACTTCTGAAAGAAGCACCACTCTATTTTAGTGACTGTTTCTTTTGTATTGAGAATGGCTTATCTTTATTCCGATTACTTTAGACTACTTGTTTCCCTTAGCAGCTTAATCCATGTCTGTCCTAGTTGGTGGCAACATGCGTAAGTAGGAGAAAGCTCCATAGAGTTCAGATACAGGCAGGAAAAGTTTGAAAGAAATTTCAGCTTCCAGCAGAAAACTCTGAGAACATTGCCACATTACTGAAAATATTGCATCCTTTTTGCAGGAATTACACCTGATGCTTCTTTGATGTTTAGTTATCTAGTGCTCGACATTCATTTGTCTAGATGGCACTTTGACTTTCCCCCTTCCATCTTCTGTCTGCATTGCATCTAGAAATCAGAAGGTGAAAGAGACCTTTCATTGGAAGGCATCAGTTGTGATCTTGATCAGGAACAAAGCAAGCTCTGGCAGCTCAGACCAGTCTTATATCTTAGAATAGGTAACATCCTGGAATAAAAGAATATTCAAATTTCACCTATAAAAGACTCTGAATTCTCTTTTCAAGTTATGTTGATTGATTTGAGATCATTTGATTTTCCTTGAAAGCAATGGAATTCAACCAAAAAACACAGAATTTATTTTAAACAATGACCCAGAATGATTGAAGATTTTATGACTACACATTCTTCAGGCTCCTCATTCCCCTCAAAAAATAAATCAAAAAAACTAAGCAAACTCCAACCATAATATCAGGTTAAGTCATTATCAACCTAAAATACAAGAAAATAGGAGCAAAACTTTGCTTTATGTCAATTTGTTATTGTCAGTTAAAGTGAATTTATAATATACAGAAATAATTCTGTAAAAGACTTTAAAGAAAGATTAAAAATGTAGGTTTGGTGATAATATGAGAAGCAGTCTGGTAACCACTTTAATGAAACTACTCGGGAATGCAGACCCAGTCTGCTCTTCATTACTTCTGTCCTTTTCACAGTCCTGACTATTATTTCCCCTTTCCTTAGTCTGCACTTACCTTCTGCTATAAGCCAAGTGCACCTGTCCTTTTGCTCCCCAAACGGAGGCTACTGCTGTATTAGAGGGTATCCTGATATACTGGCAATGCATTGCAATATCCTGGCAATTAAGTCATTGATTTAATTTTTCATAAGCTGGTGAGTCAACAGTTATTCAGGTTTGGGGACTGCTCTCCTTTCAGTACTGGGGAATCCTTTGTGTTCTTTTCTGTTTCATTTGCAAGTCAGTGCAGTTGCTCTTTTATTGCTAAATCTTGCTGTACCCCTTCTTGGTGTCTGCTGCATCCACTCGCACACATTTATATTTGTGTCTCAGAGCCTGCCTTTCAACTTAGTGCACTCAGCATGTTTCACTTTACAGAAATCTTTTCCAACTTTGTTGCAGGTAGGGAGCCTGCAGGTGCTCTCTCGATCTCCTCCTGCTCTGTCTGCTTGAGATGAGTATCTCTATTTCAGATGTTAATGATACATTTACCCATAATTTCAGTAGGTACACCTCTCAGTAGATAGACCTCTCCAGTCTCAGTAGTAGGATATCAAAATGAATCTAGACCATCAAAAAAAAAATCCTTGTTTACAAGTCAGTGAAAACTGTGATCAGTTGTAAAGAACACTAAGTAGTTTGGCAGGGAGCATGAGTTCTCTTGTAAATATGAAGTTATTTGCAGGCCTGAGCCTTAAGGCGTTTCTGTTTCTGCCTCTTGCTAGGCTTTTAATTGAATTAAGCACTCAAATGAATCTGTGGGGGAAAAAAAGAAAAAAGAAGAAAAAAAATTTTTTTTTGAAGGGCTGGGTAGCAGAACCTTCTGCAATATTTATATTTACCTAAATGTATATATGCTTGCCCTGAAAACACACACACAAAAAAGAAAAATCTCTGCAGACTGCTTACGCCTGTGTTTAAGCGACAAGAAAAATAATGGGGATGCTGTTCGGGCAGGCTGAGCACAGTGCTAGCTTGGCCACATTGTTTCTGGGAGCTAGGGTAGTTCAATGGCAATGCTGGTACCAAGCTGTAGTGTAAAGAATGCACAAGGATAAAGGGTAAGGAATATGGCTCTTGGGAATGACTCATCAATCTAACAGCATTGTTGTCACTCGAGGGTGGCCTCGGGGAAACAAGTGTTCCAAGTGCTTCTGGCTTACCAAATACCACTGACAGTCTTTTTAGTCTCTGTCATAGCCTTGTTTCTAGGCCTGCTCTTATTTAGCAGGCTGGGGAAAAAAAAAAAAAAAAAAGACTTTGCACATGTACTTGTTTTGCACATGCACCTATTCAGTTTATTACAAGAAAGGGAAGATTCAACACAACTATTTAACCCTTCAGTGGTGGACAACCTTCTTTGCCCTTGGTGCTACCCCCAGCAGCCTGTTTTAGCAAGTTCTGGAGACCAGTGTCTTTCCGAGCTGCTGCTTCCTGTGACCTGCTCCCTATGGTGCTGCCTGTGCTGTGCCTTGGTGTGAACATGTCCTTCTGCTCTGCCTCCTTCCTGCTGCTGCTCCTGCTCATTTCCCTACCGAAGTGGAGCTGGAAACCTAGAATTAGAATAAGGGACTGCAGCATGAACAACTATTCTGCGTCAGTATTAAGGCTAGCAGGGAACAGCTTTGTGTAGCACTCTCTGTAGGCTTCTTCCTGCAATGTGAGGGTGGAAGGTGCTTCCCTGACTAGCATGGTGCTTTGTCTGCTGAACCCCAAGCTGGAATAAGGACACATTCAAAATCTAGTACAAAGTTACTATTAGTTACTATTCAGTTAGTTACTACTATTAGTTACTACTTGGTAACTGTGCATGTAAAACCATGCTCTAGAAATGTGTGTGTTTTGTGGAGGGATGCTTCTATGTAAGCAAGCAAGAGGTAAAGCAGAGGGATGGGCCATGACCTAGGCTCCAAATTGTTGCCACCGTTATGAGGAACGGAAAGATGAGAGGGCTGCAAATGATAAGTTACATCAGAACTTAATATCATGGTAATGCTAAGATAGACATGGCTGTATAATGAGGGTCTCTCTTAAGAGAGTCCAGAAAGCAGGAAAAAAACTTTAGTGAAATAAGAACTTTCTCCCTCCCCTGCCCCCCTTGATCATTTTAAATAGTTGCATCAGAATTTGAGAGATTAATAAACTCCATCTTACAGTATCATTCCAGTTATTCACTGGAATAATAAAGCCTGTAAACTTTAAAAACACAAATACCAGTAACTTCTGCCTGAGTTTTGCCTAAGACTGTCTCTTCTTTTTGCATCTACCACAGTTTTTAGGGACAGATTTGTATTAAGTTTTCAAAGGAGATTATGTCATTGCTTATTTTGAAAGCCTTATTTGATGTGTTTAAGCATACAAGCTAAAGAAGCGCAATACCAACAGACGCTGTCTTTTACTAGAACATCATCTTCGTTCAATGACATGAAAACACAATGTCACTATCATTGTTATATGTCTAGGAAAATCATGAGACTTTCACATCCTGTTTATCGCTTACATTTTATAAGCTCAGTAATTTGTCTTATCAGTGGATGATACTGCGTCTTACCCAGAGAATGCATTTGTGACTAAGTGACATGGCAAACTGTGGGTGTTTAAGTATTTTGATTCTATTCCTACCCAGCTAAGTATGTGTTGACGTCCTCACACTCCCTTTTTGCATAATTACACAACCGGTGATTTACTGAGCACTCTATTATGGCTCCCTTCAGGTTTTCCTCTACCATAGACCTGAGCACAGTGTGTTATTCAGCTGAGTGCAATAAGGTGTCATGAAAGCCATGAATGACGAACTATAGTATATGAATGCTTCAAAACAAATATCCATATTCATCTTGCTTTTCTATCTATATAAATGTTGGGGGACCAAAGCAATGCAATAGAATTGATTTTTCACAACTGTCATTGTTCAGTGTTTTTGAACAATTTTTGGTTTATCAAGATGGTGAAATACTATAAGGCCACTGCACAATTCTCTTGTTAACTGTGCTGCTGAATACAGTTTTGTGTGCTGGGACATTTGGATTTTCTGTAAGGGATTAGCTGAGAGAAAAGAATATCATCAAGTATTCAAAAACATAGACTCAGAAGTGCCCACCTTGCCAGATACTTTAAAAAAGACATCAATATTATTATTAAAAACAAAAAAGCATTATTAGTTCTGAGAATCTGCTTTTTTTTCTTTGGAAAGTGAGAGTCACATGACTCACAGCTGGGTCTTCAACAGGGGAAAATTGGTTGTATGAGTAAAAATGAAACTCAGTAATACTCATGAATAAAACGCAGAAGTGGTCAAACTTGAGATGCCTTTTACATTCACTGGGAAAATTAGAGAACTTGTACAAAACTGTCAGCCATGAGAATAACCTGGACCTCTTTTCACCTCTACAGTTAACAAAGTAGAGCTTTGCTTGTACTTGGTAGGGAAGAAATCCTTTTATGTTGTTGAGTTTTTTTTTTTTTCCATATTGTAGTAGGGGTGTTTTTTTGACATCTTCACTGCCAGTCATGCTGCTTTTGTGCACAAAATCTATTACTGGCAATGTACAGAAATACCACCTGGTTTCCACTTTCCTAACAAGATTAAGTAACCTGACGTCAACTTAGTAACTCTGAAGTAAGCAAAACAGAATAGTTTTTGTTGTTGTTTAATAGAATAGTTGTTTAAAGAAGGAGCAACAAACATATCATAGGAAAAAAAATCTCACATTCATTTGGATATTGAGGTGCTAGAAGCTGCTCTTGCGGGCAGTGGCTTGGTGGGTTGGTGCGTGCACAAGGCTCAGATCCTGAGAAGGTGCCTCACAGCTCAGGCCACTGCTTGGGACCAAAAGAGGTGGTGTTAAAGCAAGGGTGATGTTGATTCTTTCTGAATTATGGGGAGGCCATAAAACAGGCCACAGACAGGCAGACCTGCATCCAGTCCTGGTTTGCAGGACATGTTGCTCGATCAAAAAACACTTAAAAATGGTTGAGTCTGGCTTCCCAACCCTATCCCTTGATGCCACAGAGCCCAAGCGCAGCAGCGCGAGGCCGAGCCAGGAAAGCAGCTCTGGGAGCTGCCGACACCCTCTGCTCTCCTCAAGCCCCGCTGCCGCTGGGCCGGGAGCTGCGCGCGGCGCGGGCTGCGGCGCCAGGGCCGGCCAAGGCCCGCGGTTCCCCGCGCCGCCGG
>JAUBOD010001092.1:22127-34518 GCA_032353885.1 Nothura maculosa
TCCAATGTTTCATGTGGATGAGCTTTAATGTGCTGGCCGAGAGCCTCAAGCCTGCAGACAGCCAGGCTGCAGAAATGAGTTAGACTCCTGTCCTCCTGTGAAACTTGGGTGCTGGGGCCCTGCCTTGATGATACTGCTTGGCTAGTCTGGCTCTAGGTGGAGGTTCAGCTGCAAGCCCTTGGGGGGTAAAATCCCCTTTCTCTTTGAATATAATTGCTAAACCAGCCAGGTCTACCCTGCTAGCTGCTGGGCACCTTCCTGTCTCTGGTTGCTGCTCTGATAGAGCTCCCTAATTCCTTGCTCCAAAGCATATCAGTTAAAAATAGTTAAGGGATGGTCACGTTAGGAAAATAACCTTAACAATAATATTAGTAGACTATTTTAAAGCAACATTGCGTGTTTCTGACTATAGCCAAAGGTAGGGCCTGAACTGTCAGACTATTAGCACTGTATATAATTGGGCCTAAACTGCTTAAGTTGTATGCAGAGAGGTCTGCAACAATTATGAAGCAGTCTGTCTAAATTCTCCAAGCAGTGTGCAGACTCTTAAGTTAAAAAAAAATAGGAAAAAAATAGTAATAGCTTGTCTCATTATGTAGCTGAGGGAGTTTAAATGGTTTCCTATGTCTGCTGGTGCTCTGGGGAGTTATCTGTTCTTTAAATGTGTCTGTCCCTCCCTGCCCACCCTTGCGAAGATGACAAAGCATCTTTTCTGGTGAACTAGCATTAAGAGGGCTGCTATTGTTAGAAATGACAATGTGTTGGTGTTATATGTAAGTTATTGGCAACTCTTAAAGAATTAATGTTTTCAAGTGCCATTAGCACCTTTTGCTATAGCTTAGCCAAGTGTACCAGTTATGGATTAATAGAAAAATCAATTATAATTGGCATTTTCTCTTAGCTGGATGAGAAACTTCAGGAACTCTAAAGGATCATGATGACAGGCTTAATTGCTTGTTCTCTGCCTTTTTTTTTTTGTCTTTCCTTTCTTTTCCCCATAAATCTGATTTCCGAATTGAAGAAGTGAAGCCTGATTTCCTGATGCAAAACTCTCTCTTTTTTTTTTTTTAATCAAGAGCACTCACTCTAACCTTGTTTTTTAGGTGATCCTTGGACTCTATTTTAATGTGAGGTAGCATATATGTGTTGGATAGCTAGAGGACAGTAATTTATTTTGAAATTATGTCCATTTTCTCCTATTAGACTTTAAGAAATCTATCTGACATTCATATGTGACCTCATTCTCATTCTATAGAAGAAGTACCTGTAAAATTCTCAGAGGTTTGAGTTAGTTTTCAGAAGAATTTGTAGTGTTGATAGGCTCTGTGTTTTCTGTATTGAAGGGGACATGAACTCAATTTTGCAGTTAAACCATGATCAGAGCAAACATTCTTCTTGTACGTTGTGTATGTAATTTGAGGTCAAACTGCTTAATTTGGTTCTTCATTTCACATGGATTTCATCTAGAGGTTTTATTCAAAGAAAGAGAGCAGCTCTGTACACTTTCTGTCCGGAAATGTTCATGACTTGGAGAGATGGTTTACTAGCAAGAGTGCTACTTGCTTATTTGCAGATGTGCCTTGTTAGTGACTTTTTTAGTGATTTTTTTTTTTTCCTTCTCCCCAGTCTATTCCTCTGTTGTTCTTCCCTCACTCCTGTGATTCTTGGGAGAAATGAAGATTCTTGGAAGAAATATCTTCTTCCAATCTGATTGTGTCATAGTAGTATAATTTCTTAAATAAGTCTATTCCAAGAGCATTTGTTTCTGTTGTCGAGTGTGTTGTTGCAGTTCTGAGAGCTGGCTCCAGGCCCCACGTTGGCTGCTGTGCTGGAGAAGGCAGCGCGAGTTCAGCTGCCCCGGCGTGGTCAGGGGATGGAGCTGAGCAGGAAGTTCAAGTTGCTGCATATCCTGTAGGACTCTCTGCTTGTCCTCGCTTCCTGTTGATGCTGTCAGGCAAGGACCACGTAGAAGATACTCTGGCTGTAAGGTGTCAAATTCCTGGTACAGCTGATCGGATAGGAAACAGTGTCTCACACTTCAGATTTCTCTAGCTCTTTCTTTTAGTTTTCACTACTGAAAGCAAAGGGAAAGATCTTGTCTAATGTTCCCAGCCAGTCTGTATGCTAAATTTGACTGTCTAAACTAGGTGAATGAGTTAAAAATCTGGTGGAGTGCATTCTTTATAAAGCATATATTGTATCTTTATTATTTTAAAATAGACAATTGCTGTGAAGTTTTGCTGATCGTAAAAGTGATCTTGGAATTAGATGAAATAGGGGAATGAAAAAAACCTGCTCGTTGCCATGTTGCTATTTTAAGAACTGCTGCTGCAGATTGAGGAGAGATGTCTTATTAGTCTTGGATCTTTTATATGAGGCTTGGCTTAAACCTTCATACTTCCTCTCATACAACTTACATTTTTTTCATTTATTTTCATAGTTTTCCTAAATTTTGTAGTGTTTTATAATGTGTCATCTAACATTTCTGAAGTATGTGTAATGATTCCTGTAATGCTTTGGAAGCAATATAATCAGCAATGCTGATAGGTGCCTTGTTCACCAAAGGAACTGCCTGTGCCTGAAATTGGAACACCTGTTTTTTGCTGTATTGTTGTTTCTAAAATGCTGTGGTGAGCACTTTTCCCAGACTATCTTGGAATATTCATCAAAGTAATCAAGTTTATTTTTTAATATTGAAATACATATGTGAATGAGGTAGCTTGCTATCTCTAGCACAATTAGATAAGAAAAATCTCTATAGTATTTTATACTTTTGCACTGAGTGATTCTGCTCACAATACTAGCAATTGAAATTTTATTAATTTAAGGAAAGCAGAGCTTGATGTTATGAAAGTTTTAAATCCTGTTTAATGTTTCAGGAACTACAGATTTTTAACCTGTTAGTGTACCAATGGAACAACCAAATGGAAAATATTTATTTATTTTTGTTCTTTCTGCTTCTATGTAATGCTAAAATTCTTATGCATGAAAAAAATTGGCGTGAATATGGTTCTCAGTGTTTTGATAAGAAAATACTAATTTGCAGTCTTAACCTGCTAGGAAAATAAGGCTTAATTAAACTTTTTACACTAATCCCAGCTTTTTCTTTCATAGCCAAAATTCTTTTTCTAAATTGATTGATACAATCCATTGCAATTGATGACATTCATAGCTGTGTTCAGCATAGTTGCCTTTGAGTGTGTGGGTGTGTGTGTGTTTTGGGTCTCATCCTGGTGATGTGCAGGGATAAAGCAAAGCAGCTGCGTGGAACAGCACACAGGTCAGCGTGGGGATGCCTGCACCCTGCTCTCTGTGTGACCCTTTATCACTTGCCTTTCTCGTGTGTTTCCTTCTTTATTTTTCTTCTCTATGTATGTGTTTTTCTGCTCTAAGTGGATAAATCATGTTTTGAGGTTCTTTTCTTCGATATTCTGTGTATGTACAGGAGTATGAGACACTGAGGTTTTCAGTTCACGTTGTCCCTAACCAAATGAACTAGATGGTCTCTAGAGGTCCCTTCCAGCCTCAGCCATGCTGTGGATCTGGTTTAGGCTGTTACTAAGTGACTCCCACTAGACACAAGTTTCTCCCCTCTTCTTGTTTCAGATCTAGTAGCAACCACATGAGAAATTGCTTCAACCTAGTGAACTGGCCTCACTCTGGAGGGAGCTGAGGCTGGAAACTGGGGAAAGTGACCAAACTGGTGGATGTGCTTTCCAGTGGGAGGAAAGTGCACTGTGCTTCCTTGCATTTACTGCTGATTAGATCTAAACTAACCTATGAATATGCAAAATAATTTCTGCCCTTTTGAAATAGGAGAACTTCTTTCGGCTGTAATTTCAGAATGTGATTGTATTTCTTGAAAAAGTTAGGAGTGGTTGGTTTGATTGACTTTTTGCGTTTTTTTTTTTTTTTTTTTTTGCAATGGTTTGCATTTTTTTGGTCATTGTGCTGTTGAATAAGTGATGAGGATTAAGGATTTTGGGTATATTTTGGAAATTTGCCCGAGAGCTGGATACATGAATGACTTGAGTAATTGCATCAACAGAAGTGTTTATTGTCTGTGTATTCGGTCTATAATCTTGAAGTACTATTGAGAATAACTTTTTTTTTAGTGCATCAACATCCTTCTGAAATATTCCATGACCTGATCCTGGAAATGCATGTTTGAAAATGAAATGTTCTACTGGGATTATAGAACTATCCCTCTGTAGATTTTATTTTTAGATGATCACTTGTACTTTCTTTCTTTCCATGACTTCCAGCAAAGGAGGATCTGTAGCTGCTGCCCTTCGCTCTTGGCGGGCACCCGCAGTGTTGCAGTGGCAGGAGGCAGCATGTGCCCAATGGGGTCAGCCAGGAGCTGGTTGCTGCAGTACCTCCAAACCAGGATTGCACTCTGCAGAGGATGGGAAGACGACTGAGGCTAAAATGTTCCTCGGGGATAATCAACAGGGCTAACAGGCTCTTGGCTTGTGTAGGGGCCAGATGGTGAAACAGACAAGTGCAAGGGCTGCATTTGGTAAGGTTGTGATAGATTAGGCAAGGATTATTTGGCTTGGACCCTCGGGACCTGCAGGAATAAGGAATGCATCATCTTCCAGGATCCGTTTCCCACACCCAGTGCCTTTAATGGTTTAGCTTAGAAAGAAACTGCCAGCTTTCACTTTGAATCTGAGGGTAGAACAGTAGGAGACGTCATAATGTCGTGAGCCCTTTTGATGGGGCTTGCTGAGATGGCAGGAGTTGTAATCTGGTAAGTCTGCATAACAACTGTGTGGTAGCCCTAGTGTGGCAGCTCTAGTTCTTCTCCAGTAGACTGGACACCCGGTGGGAATGCTGATTCTGTCAGCTCCTGGGAAGCTGGTAGAGAGCAAAGACCTGGAGGACTTTGTTGGTGTCCCTGCATATTTTTCAAAAGGAAGGGGGCTTGGAACGTAAGCTCGTCTCCTGTTTAGCCCATTCCAAACCTGGCTGGTTACTGACTTTTCACAACTCTGCAAAGCAGTGGCCATTTGTCTGAAAAGAGGGATGTGGTCGTCAGGCTTTATAGGTTCCCAAAGGTATTTGTATCAGTGGATTATAGTACGATGATCCAGTACTGTCAGTTTGCTCAAGTCAGGATTGAGTGGGTTGAGTGAGATCTCTTGTGTTAAATTGATCAAAACATATGATTTTCATGACAGTTGTGGGATGAGATAATCCTTGTCCTAGCATAAAGTTGTCTGGGATTATTTGTGGGGGTTTTTATCTGTTTGTTTTTAAGTGTGATAGACATCTTGAATCGAGTAGGATGAACTTTGAAATTAGGTTTATTGTCTAGAAAAATTGAGTCATAGAATCGAAGGATCACAGAATAATATATCTTACCAGGGGCCTTTGGAGGTCATCTAGTTCAGTGCCTTGCACAAAACATATCTAATAAGCTGAGTTTGCTTGAGAACTGACTTTGTTGGGTTTTGAACATCCCCAGGGAGAGATTTCGCAACTTGTTTGAGCATCTGTTCCAGAATGGAACCACACTCCAGTAAAAAAATATTTTTTCTTGTGGCCTATTGTCACAGGACATGTAGTTCCCTGGCCAACTTGGTGGACCCCCAGTGGACCTGCTCCATTTCCATGTCCTGTAACAGGGAGCTCAAAGCAGGGCACAGTACTGCAGAAAAAGTCTCCCAAGCCCAAACAGTGGGTAGGCTCCCACTGGAGTCCAGGCTGCTGCTGTTTGATGGAAGAGCACTTAGCTGATGTGATTTAAACTATGTGGTCACTTCTGGTCATTCACTGTGCAAGAGACTGCAGTTGTCTGTGAAACTTCATGAGGGTTCGTGTCAGACTAATGCTGCCAGTTGTCTAGGTCCCTGCGTTGCAGTATATCCCACACTTGCTCCTGCTTCCTGTTGCAAGCAGAGTTATTGAGCTCGTCCTCTGGCCCACGAGGCAGGATGCTGAGGAAGACATTGAGCAGTGTTAGTCCCTGTATTGATGGTCCCCATTAGCTAGTGGCTGCCAGTTGAGCTTTGCAGTGCTGATCTCCTCTCCCCTCCCTGAGCCCAGCAGTCCAGGTTGTTTCACATCAGCCTTATCCATGCATTTGCCATAGCCCGTGAATTGGGTGATAAGGAGGCCATGGGATACTGGGTTGAAGGTCTCCATAAATGCAGAGTGTCCCACACCCAGAGCACTGCCCTGGGCCTCTGCAGCAGTCACTCACTGCACGAAGCAGACACGTAGCCCAGGGTGTTTTTGCCTTGGGTAAATCCGTGATGGTTGCTCCCAATCAACTTCCTGTCTTGGTGTGTTGAGAAAAGGCTTCAGAGTTTTGATCCATAATTGTCCTGAGGACCAGCGTGAGCCTCACTGCCCTGTGGTTGCCTTCTTGCCCTTCTCTGAGATGCCCTTATGCTCTAATGTACTTGGAGAAATCTCTTTCATTGCCATCCAGCTCCAGCTGAGCTTCAGCTTTCTTGACTCCATTCCTTAGTACAGGTACAGTATTGCCTATAGCCCACGTGGGACTTGAGCAGCTAAGAGGCTTGAAGTGATTTTCCTTTCTCAGAGCTAATGTTTATAGTTTTCCTCCTTCAATTTAATAAAGAAAAAAAACACTTTTTTTTTTTTTTTTTAATGGAAGGGTGGTGGATAAGATAGAAGGTGAATTTTAACACATAATTTCATTTACCAAAATAATCCTAGGAAGAGGTGTGACGTAAATGACTGTAGTTTGAGGTAATGACCTTGACCAGCAGGGACAATGTAGAAATTAATTTTCCTTTGCATTGAATATGCCTATTTCTGGGGATATGCCTCTAGCAATTAAGATAGTTAATGTGAATAATCTGCTTTCACTCGTATTCCTTTACATTTATAACCTGACCTCATAAGACAATTAGAATAACTCAAATTAGAATATTTAGCCTAGACACAGATAAAACACCCTACAGTTATTTTAAAATATTAACAATATAACTTCCTCCTGGCTGAGAAGTTCTTTGTTTGGAAATCTTTGTATGATTTACTACTAAAACCTACCCAAACAGAAAGGCTGGTAAGTACTACCATGCAAACACTTCCTCCAAAGAAGTTTAAGGTAGCTGTGAAAAAATGAGTATTGTATTTCAGAGGACTCTGAAAATTGTGCAGCAGGTAGCAAATAACAGATTTAAATTAATAACCAGCTGTTTATGGAAATGAGCAAATGTTTCATCTGGCGTTCGCACCACTGGAGCCGTCAGCTTTCACACTGGAATTGATGATCAAAAATGAATTTGCAGCTATAAGAGAAGATTTATTTTGCAGTCCTTAAGAGTTTAGCATGCACACAGCCTGTGTTTTTAATTCCAGTGGGTTTAAAATGCATCTGTGGTCTGTATATGTATTTACCATTATGTTTTAGAAGGATATGTTGCTGGTGTTTGCTACATATCCTGTGCATTTTGTAGAACAAGATTTTTCTTTGAGTTTAGCAGTCGTCTTTCTGATGTAACCAATAGATGCTGTGGCCACACAGTTAAAGCAACTGAGAAGTCATCAGACAACGATTTCGTTGTACACATTTCAGACTGTGCAAGGGTAGAGCAAGTCTTGGAGGAAACAAGTGAATCTGTGTTTTACAAGAGCTAATCTGAGTTTCATTTCGCACTGTGTAGTGTAAATTGTCATCCCTTACCCTTACACTAACCTGTTGGTTTCTGCTCCCCAGTGCCTTCTCCCTGGTTTCTGATGCTGGCAGCAGCTTTCCTGCAATTGCACTGTGAGCTGCATTGCAAAACTGACAAGTCTAGGATCATCTGGCAACAAAATAATACATAGACAGCAAAGTCTTTTTCAGCTGGGTCACTTCGTGGTGGCCTTCAGCTCGTGGCCACACATCTATCTACTCCTGGAGAAAAGAGGGATAGGGTGTCAGGGAGTGTAAGCTCTTTCCCTTTCCTCACAGATTTGTCTTTCAGGGGCCCCATTGAAGTTATGCCAAATTAGCCACGTTTTGGACATCTATAACATTAACCTATTCCAAGTAGGCATGTGTTAATAAAGAAAGCGAGAAAAGGCAACAAATGTTGTGTTGGAAACGTTTCTCATTAAAAAATGTATTTATATTCATATAGCAATTGTTAAGAAATTCTTTTGGTATCTTGATAAAAGAGATACTGGTTGCTTTTTAAGAAAAGTAATCCTTGTTTGTCTGAGCTCTTAAAATTCATCTCCTCGCTGGCTTAAAGTCTTGGACAAGACCTGGCTGCCTCTCAGCAATTGGCCGTGTGCTGTGCCGTATGTGTGTGTGTTCTTTCATTAGCTGATATAAGCTGGTATGGATAATGGCATAAATGGGACAGTTCAGTGGAGATCTGAGTTCAACACTGCTTATTGCTTGGCAGAGAGGATATAGAGCTGAAGTTTTTGCTAATGTGTACAATGAGCTCATAGCTAATTAAATCTTTATCTTTAGAAAGCATAGCTGTTAAATTATGGAAAAAGAAACTCTTTAAAAACCTGCCTTTTGTGACTTTGTGTGATAGCCCTGAGCTCCACCAGCAAGTTTTCAAGTGGATAAGATGCAAAGCGTCAGTCTGCTAGAGCTGATTCTGGTGGTGAGAGGCTGATTTAATACAGTGTTGTTGAGAGCAAACAGGCTTTTTAGTTGGTAAAGATTCTTGGGGCTGCCTTTGCTCTCCTTCCCAGAGCACTTGCAAACCCAGAACTGTATGTAACGGTTTATACAGGGACTGAATGTAGGGCAGCTCTAGTGTCGTGCGAGCTTGTTTTGCTGGCCTAAATTCAAGCTTGAGTTAGGAATATGATTTTATTTTCTCACATAAAGGAGTAGAATGTAGCTGATCCAAGGTTTTGCAGGATGTTTTGATTCTTCTTGTCTGTGTTCACAACTTTTGACTTGTATCTAACTTAGTTTACTGGTGTGGATTGTTATAAAGTTTTGGCGTTTTGTGGATTGATATAAAGTTGGGGTTTTTTGTAACAAAATATTGTTTTAAAGATTGTTATAAAAGATTATTTGTTTAAGTTAAAGTTGACCCAACTGCATCACTTAGTTTTAGAAAAGTGGCTGAAACTGGTGGTATCTGCTGTTTCTCTTTTATATTTTCATGATGTTGGGTTGTTTCTTCTAAGCATAACAAATCCCCGTACTCTTTCTCCTCTCTCCACCCCATTTCTATTTCAGTAATAGAATATTTTGTTCATCTATCTTTGAAAGAAAACTGAGGCTGACATCAAATACACAAAGTACCAGATTTTTATTTAATGTTAACATGTGCTTCGTGAACATGTTAAAATATATTTTCATTTAAAGGTTCGTGATTCTTAGAATGAGCTTACCAATTATAAAAACAATTTGGTAATTGTGGTTTCGGGGTATAAATCAAAAGTTACTGCCTCTCCATACAAGCCTTATCAAACCAGCTTATGTAAGTGTGAAGGGAGGGGAGGGAAATGATATTGAAAGCTTTTCTATCTTAAGCAGTGTGAGAAGCAACAGCAAAACCCCAGCTAAACACAGTTAGACATTATTGCTCTTGGATTAATCTAATTGTTAGTCTATTAAACCGTTTGACATAAAAAACCCCTGTCGAGCAGTGAAGGGTGAGATGAGGTAGAGAGAGGACAGATGGGTTCTTAGTTGGCGGTGTTCAGCCTGGGCAACCAGGGGATCCCAGGAATACTGCAGGTATTTGGAGGAAGTTGTTAGGCGGCTTTCCTTTGTAAAATTGGCATCCAAAATAATTGCTTAATGCTTCTTTATTTAAAAGATGATGAGACTTACTATAGAAAAAAAGAAATCTAAGTTCTAGGATGTACAGAACTGTTTCTGAAGCTTCAGTTGATGGGGCCTTCACTTGATTGCTGTAGCCTCAGCACATAGTAAGAATATAACCACCGTGTTGATAGTTGCACACGTGTTAAATGTTGCTCCTAGCAGTGCAGCATAACAATTTCACTGTTGCTGAAATTGTTACTCCGGTTAATACAGCTTTCCAGTTGTGCCTGTCACACTGGTGAAGACAGTAATTTGAATCCTAAAATAATGTGACTAATCACTTGACAAAAATGACACTTGCCTTAATTATAGAAAGGTATAGGTGAGCAAACCCCATTTACACTCAGAATTGGAAGTCAAATCAAAAGGCAGACGGGTGGAATTAACAGAAAATTAAACTTGTCATCTGCTGTACATATGATCTTTGACGATCCTTCTTCCACCCTCCCTGTCACCAAATGTGATACCACTGTGTATATATATATATATATGTGTGTGTGTGTGTGTGTGTGTGTGTACATGTGTGTGAATAGGGGGAGAGCCAAGTGCCGGCAACAGGATGGTTTGGAGAGGGAGTGAGGCAGTACCCAGGGCCGCACAAGGAGGAGGATGGTCTCTGCTCAGCCGCAGAGGGAAGGCGAGAGGAGGAGTCTGTAGAGGGGGGTTAGCAGCAGCCGCTGCGTTTGCTACTGAACGAGAAACCCTCACGTGTGTGCCCGTTGCTGTTGCAAACCAAAATTGGCAGCAGCAGTTCAAATCGAAGCAGAGCAGGGCTGTGGAGAGCTCAGAGGATCTTTTGGGTGAAACCTCTGTCCAGGGGGAGGGTTTCGCTTGCGGGTGACACGGAGGCAAAACCTGGGAGCTTGTTAGCTGGATTAAGGGAGCAGGAAACCTACTGAAACTGCTCTGAGGTGTGGTTAAAACATAGACACATTTGTCACTGGGTAAGCCCATCACTAGGCTGGTGGTTTTTGGTACATTGCATCCTTGCTGGGCTCCCATTGATTTGCCTGCAAAACCATTTAGCTAGTTCATAACTGGTAAATCATAGTACACAAACCAGCCTACATACTGAATCGGAGTGGGACTTTTCTTCATTTAAACTATTGGTTTAAGGTTATCTATCTGATCTTAGAATAGAGTGTACTGGTGCAAATGTGGCTAGAATTGATGAGGAAGAAGCACTGTTGAGCAGGAATAAAGGTCCTTTCACTGTGTGAGCATGTTTATACACACACAATATATACGTGCCCATGTATGCTGGTGCATCCTTTTAAAAGAGGACTTAAACAGTGGTTTCAGTTTGTCTGTGAGTTGTGTTGCTTGAGGCCTTTTAAATAAAATTTCCCCTCGTGATTTTTACAGCCAGCTGAAATGGGAGCAGCCTGATGACTAGATCCCCTTGAATCCCTAAGATCACATATCACCTACCTGAAGCGTGCGAGAATGGGGCCGCTATCTGTTGTGCTTAGCCTGGTGTACCAAGCTGTGCGAGTTGTAAGAAATCCTATTAAAATACCAAATGAGATTTGCATCTCTGTAGCCACACGCCCAATTGCAAAAATAGAGCCTAGGACAAAAGGTCACTGTTTCATCTAACCGAGTTGGAACTTCCTTGGATAATTCTGCACTCCACCAACTCTTGAGTGTGAATCCTGCTCGCCAGTTTAATGAAGTTTTGTTAAGTCAGGTAGAATGTTTATCTTGTATTTAGAACCTTGGCTTTCTTGAATAGTACCAAAAGCACCCTGATATTTGGAAATACTGATTTTTTGATTTAAAAGAATAAATGTAGTCTTCTGTGTTCCCTGTTGCTTTTAATACTCTGCCAAATTTTTAAAACAAATGTATTGCTGGCAACATACATTAGAGGAATTTTGTTAATGTGTTGTAAATTGGAGAGATTTTGTTTGCAGGTTGTAAGATAAGTTTCCAATAGAAGTTCGTGCCTTTTCTCTTGTTGTAATCACCATTTTTTGTAGACTAGCAGCCCATCACTTGCTCTCCTCAGCCTCAGTGTACAGCTTATCTGCATTTACTCACTATTATGTGTCAACAAAATCATCTACTCACTGTGCCCAAGAATTTTTCCTTATCATAGCATGTTCTGCAGCATTTTGACTGTGTGGGTTGGGTATAATCTTATGTTATGTTACTCTGCCAGATACAAACTGGAAGATATTTGCTTTATTCTGACAGTATATTTTTAAATTACTTTATTTGTACCAGAGAAGCTGAAAAGAAGCATAGCAGTTACTTCTAAGGAAACCTCTGACTGCTGAACTGCTTATGTGCTGCATACTCATTCAGTGGTGGTGCATAAGCAGCTCAGAAGTCAGAGGTTAGATATGGAGGTTACTACATCATCACCTCACTGTTCATGTAGAGGAGGCTGAAATGTGATAACTACTTAAACATGGGGGTACCTGGTAGGAGTTTTCAGATGCTTTCAATACAATCTCAAGTTTTAATTCCTCAAAGTTGGTGCAAAATTTGCACATTTGCAAGTTGGACCTAAATTTTACTATGCATGTGCCAAGCATAGTGCTTTGTACACTTGTACAGATACAACTGGTGCTTTTGTACAGTTGTAGGCAAGATTTTTCTCCTGTGACCAGC
>JAUBOD010001092.1:37002-55076 GCA_032353885.1 Nothura maculosa
CTGCCTCCCTTGAGGTATTTATAGACACTGATCAGGTCCCCCCTCAGCCTTCTCTTCTCCAGGCTGAACAGGCCCAGTTCCCTCAACCTTTGCTCATAAAAGAAAAAGAAATAAATTTCAAGAAAAAGAAATAGAAGCAAGCTTGGATAAAATACCTGGTGCAGCTGCTGACGAGTGCATGACTGGAATGGAGAGAGGGGCACTGCCTGCTCTTGGAAGTGCCCTGGTCTCCCATGGAAAAGGCTTCCTTTGGCTCTGCAGGGTTGCACAGTTGGTGCTGCACAAGGAGGCTGGGCGCACATTCTGCTGCAGCGTCTGCCTCTTTCCTGCAAGCAGGCAGAATTTCATAGAAATAGATCTTAAAAAACAAAAGTCCAAAAATGATAAGGGAATAAAAGTGAATGACGTTGTAGAGGGTAATAATCTCTTCAAAGTGAGAGGTGGATAACTTAATAGTTTAATAACAATACTCAAATACTGATTAAACAGGACTACTAGCCCACACAGTTGATAAAAATATAGTCTTTAATAAAAAGATTTTGCTTATTTCATCAAACAACATTTCTGGTTTTTATGTAGCTGAAATGTGTCAAGATTTTAAGAAATTATAAGTACTACTCTAGAAAATTTTCAAAATATATGGATGCAGTATTAATTGTTCTTCTCTGTGCTCTTTTTTCAGACCAGTCTTTCCATATGGGGATGGGGCAGCCTTGGCGTTGTGCTTTTTCTAATAACATTTGGACCCTTCGCTATATTTTACTTTGCGTTTTATATCCTCTGCTTCGTGGGCGGGTGAGTATCCAACTTACTCTCTAGTATAATTTCCTGTGAAGGTAAAACTATAATGTGCATATTAGTGGAAAAAAAATTGCTCTGAAAATCTGCAATGAGTTCCATGAAAGAAATGTTTTAATGTTCGCGAATCTCCTGTAATTTGAGGCAATTCTTTTTGACATCTCAGGTTTAACTGAAATAAATTGAATAGTGCTGCTTATAATGTCCTTGCCAACACACAAAATATTTCTGATTCAGGAAAAAGATATGAGTAGCTATTTGTACTGTTTTGATAGGAGGACAAATATTCACATAAGAGATTATCTTCATTTTATTTCTGTTACTGTGTCAGTTCTTTCCTCAGCGATTCATTACGTAATCATTCTGACCCTTTTTCCTTATCACAGCCTTGAGTTCCTATATCAGATACACACTTAGATGTCACTTCACTCACAGGGAAAGCCAATAGATTTTTTTTTTTCAGATGGTGAATATAAGCCTACATATGGCTACATTTTGTACAAATGAATCAGCTCAGCAACTGTAGACATTTCATACCTGAAGCTGTATTCTCTACAGAAAGGAAGAAATAAATGCTTTTATTTTTAATACAGATATTACACTGTGTATTGTAATTTCTGCCTTATAGCTTGCATAACTTTGTTTTTAATATCAGTCTAGATGTGTTGGTGGGATATTCCTGCTTCATCTCACACATGCGTCTGTTATCTGCAGCACAGTAATGTTTCTTGGCTCTCCAACATGCTGCCTGGCTTCTAAGTGGACATCGGGCTACCTGTTAATATATTTTTCTCTTTGAAAAACCATCCTAGGCTTCTTATTGGGTGTAGTGCACAATGTGTGCCTCTGTGCTAGGTTTAAAGATGTAGCAGAATTTGGTGCTTAGAAGTAGAGACTCATATACTAATATTTTAAATATATGAAACTTTGGAATTCTGAGATTTCACAATAGTAAATAGACTATAATTAGGATTTGGTTAGAGTAAAACTCATTTTTTAAATAAATACCTTTGTCTAGTAAATGCCTTTATCTATTAAAATTTTGTATTACTACATTTTTAGTATTTGCAGTATGAAAAGTAACATGAGATTTAATAAAAACTAGGTGCTTAACCTTCCTTTGTGCTCCATTTCAATTGCTGGGCTTGTCCAAGCTGGCAGATAAGGGAGCCTCTCGTGGGGAATGTCTCAGATAGCGGCAGTTTGTAGCTGGGCCTGTCCCAGGCCAGCCCGGCTGCCTCTCGGCTGTGTTTCGTTGCTGCTTTGGTTTGTGATGGGATATAGTTAATGTGCACTGACCTTCTCCAGGCCAAATTCATCTTGTGCCAGCATCTATGTAACCAGACCTTGTATCTGTCTTCGTTCTATGTGTGTGTTTATGTAGGTAGATATTAAATCTTATCCCTGCCAGTAGAATGCTATTACATTTTTGGTTTAATGTACACATATTCTTGGCTAAGACTGCAGTGAATATGTTGTTAATCTTTTGAGAAGTGTGACATGTTTGTTAAGCTCTAACACTCCGTATGCAGAGCCAGGAGTACTAACTAGGTCAAACAGGTTTATGTCAAAATTCTTCTTATCTGCTTAAATCCTTTTGAATTGCTTTCCACCTAGTTATACAAAGGGCTTAGTTCTATTCCTCTTACAAACACTGGCTAATATTTTAGAGCGTATTTTCCACCTGTGATTAGCAATTACATATTCACGATATCATTTATAAGTTAAGGAAACAAAACCCCTTTGTGTTTATGGTAGCTTGCTTAATTCCTTAGCCATATCTTGAGCATGGTAACAGTTTTGCATCTGGATTTTTAATCTGTAATTTTATGTTGATATTTTGAATTCTTACGAATTTGCAAACAGTTTTCTAACTTTTTATACTTGCTTAAAAATGGTGGCCTGTATCCATGTTTCCTGACTTCCATAGCTGGAAGTCCCTTTTGTCCCATTTTACAGCTCATACAGGAGCAAATGTGGAACTGCACTTGATTGTATCCTTATTATTGACCTAAATATTTCAAATACATGCTTATAAGTTGTGAAACACTAGTGATGCCAAACTGTATCAATGCAATCTTTTTCTACTGCTACTTTTATTATATATTAAATATTTCTTTTTGCTGTACTTCCCCATTTTCATTTTAAAGACATTGGGAAGAAGGTAGAGAAAGGAATCTGTGACTTTGCCAATGGCTATAGGCTCCTGATGTTGGCAGAATTTAATTTTTAGGGCGCAACCAGTCACTCTGAGGAATTTGTTCTGCCTCAAAAGTCATAATTAAGAACACTGATTCATGTACCAACTATGTGTGACCAGCTGCCTGCACTGATGATTCCAATTGCCAGCCCAGTGGGGATTGATTCTGAAGCTGCTTTTGGATTTCCAAAAGAATTCAGCTGAGGCTGTTACTTTCTAGAGCTGAGGGGAAAATGATAAATTTTTATCTGTTGTTAATCTATCCCTGTGAAAAGGTGGTCATCCAATAATATTTGGAAAAACTTTTAAAAAATAAATTTAAATAACCTATGATCTCTTTCTTTTTCGGTTTTACTCACTTAGGGAAACATCTAAAATGATTTGTCTTTACTGGGCTTAATATCCTTTAGTCCTTGACAATTAGATAGTTCATCAGGATTTTCCAGCACGAGCACTTAGCAGTAATACTGGGTGGTCTGGCTACATGTATTGTCCTAAAGCTTCCAAGACAGTAACTCAGAGAATAGAATGTATTGATTTCAGACATAGAGGGAGAAGCTCCTCACCTTTCTAGTCAAAAACTAACTTTCAGACATCTAAGAAGATGAGCATGTATTTGAACTATCTTGAAAGAATATTGTATTTTTGAATGAACCATTAACTTCAATGCATCATTTTATAACATTTGACAAAAGCAGAACAGCTGGATAATCTATAGCTAGTTACTTCCCAAGCTTCTGTCCTTTAAATAAAGAGAAGGAATGTCCCCTTTTCAGAACTTGTTAATGTGTATCTGAAGTTAAAACTGTTCTTCTGCAAAAATTACCTTTGATAAACTGATTCCTTTAAAGGTAGGCTGAAGTTTCTAAGTAGTAGATTATTAAAAAGTAAATAATTAAAATAGCTCTGTTTTTAACAGTTCAATTAATTTTCAGTACAGTGAAGCTAATATTGAATAATTACCTAAGCACATTTTTTTGTCCTGAAACTAAATTATGATGCTAATAACACCATCAGATTTTAAAGCTCTCTGGAAGCAGCTGGAGCATCTGAGCAATTAAGTTTTTTAAAAAATATATTATTTTTAGTTTCCCACTTCCTAAACTGTCTTTCAGTCCCCTGTAGAAAGCAGGGCAAGTCAAGATGGTGCTGGGATCTCTGAGGCAATCTGTGCATCCAGTGAAATTTTCTTCTAAAACTTTTTGTCCTGGAGTCGCATAGAAATGACCATCCCCCAGTGCCTGAGTTAATGAGCCTCTTACTTGGAAGAATGGTTCTTGGTTTGGCAGCTAGAATCTTCAGATGGATTTTATGGGTGGATGTATAGACACGTTGGTAACCATTTAAGTAAGAATTGCGTGTATCAGGGAGCAATTTATATTTTTTGTATATATATATATATATGTGTATATATATATGTGTGTATGTATGTATAATTTTAATGCCTTTCTATCCCAGAACAGCTTTGTGCATTCTTGTGTTCACAAGTGTTGGTGAGATGGTCACATTCAATTCCATGCTTTGCAATGTATGTTTAAAAATCTCTGCATGTTCAACCTTTCATGCTTAACTTTTTAAGAACTAGTTTGATTACATTGCATCAGAGTTGCGAGAGGGAAGAAGACAACAACTTTTAGGTTTTCATTTCTTTCTTATTCAGATGGTTTTATGGTCTACATTTTTGTCCTCCAGTCCTAGTGTAATGAGCTGTAATGATTATACGTTTCTGATTCCTATTGCATTAAAGTCAAATTTTGTATAACTTGCATTTTCCCATGTACTTTGGTTATATCATAATGCAAAACAGTCCTGCCCAATTAAAAGTCATAAATAAAAGTCATACATTTATAATATAACATGCTTTTAAGATTCTTGGTCCAGAAGTGCATGAAGTCAAATTTATTTACAAATTAACAAACGTTGTGTTTGACTTGAGCTGTCCTCTAGACTTTTCTTTGGCTGGCTCCTCTTCGGCAGCCTGGCAGGAACACATTTTTTTCCCCCTCTACTTTGCAACTTGTTATCCTAAGTTTCATTTAGAAACTTTTCCTCCTTCCCGTGTAAGTGTGTGCAAGCAGAGCCATCAGTTTCCTCCAGGCCTGGGCTGCTCTGTCCTATGCCACAATGTCAGGGCCTGAACATGTCTCCAAAGGGGAGCACTTCATAGTGCTGAAGTAAAACAGTCTGTGTGAAAACACGAGCAGAATAACGTATTGCGTGTGCTCCTTTTTCACTGCACTAGTGTTAATAGATGGCACCCATCTCAAGTTCCTGTCATCACAGGCTCTCTAGGATAGACTGCACTGTGTAGGTCTCCTGGGTGGTATAAATTGGTGCTGGTCCTAATATATGAGTGAGAATCTTCATGGTCGCTGCTTGGAATTGCTGACATGGTACCACACTGTACTGTGAAAGACTCCCTTTCTTGGGGAGTCCTTATATATTGTCAGTTTGTACCTTGGTGTGAAATATTTTCTAGAGGAGTTAAATATGACTTTGTTTTAGCTAATCTCTTTTTCCTTTTTAGGGGCTTTGTGGTTACTCTTTTATTTGGAAAAAGCAACTCAGAAAAATACCTTGAGCAGTGTGAGCATTCGTTTCTTCCCTGTACGTCTGTTGGGATCCCTAAGGTAATAAGAGATTATAGGCCTGAACTTCTAGATCAAGTTTTCTGCCTTTGAAACTTGAAATCCCTTTCTATGTAAGACTTTGAAATGTGCCATTTCCTAAGATATGTGAACCAGCTCTTGTGTTTTGAGGCAAGCTTTCTGAGATGAAAAAGCTATATGTGAAAGTACAAAACGAGGTTTTTCTTTTTTGAAATACAAACTTTTTAGATGTTTATAGAAAATTCATTTCAAGTGTTGTTTCTGGCTTCACTGTGAGAAATGATTAAGAAAAAACTGGTTAATATTATCTGCTGGGAAATTACTAAACTTTCTAGACTATTTGTTTTATGTTATTTTTGCCTTACTCGAATAGCAGCTGTTTTTTGCATGTTCTCACAGGATTGTCATTGCTATTTAGGATTCTTCCATCATCAGTTTTTATTCTCTGCAGCTCTGTTTTTTTATGATCAGAAAGGTGCTGCAGTTTAGATTTAAAGCACTTTGGGGAGGTGGAAGTCTTTGTCTTTAAGACAAAGCAGAAATCAAGGAAATGTGCACATAAATGAAGAGGAACAGCAAGATCCGTTTTTCCACTCTTTTAACAATCAAGAAATAAGATGACAGAGACATCCATCTGTTGGTTGAATCTAAATTCAGGCTTCCTAATTGGATAAATCTGCATCACTTTGACACAGAATAAAATCTTAGTATCCAAATGGTAGAATTGCTCAGAGTTCTTGGTTTATGAACTTGTGCATCTCTGCAATTCAGAAGTTTAGATATATCTTGGCCTAATCAGTTTGAGTTGTTCAGAAGAGAGAAAAAAATCACCAAAAGTTTGTCAGCTACGTCATGATACTGAGGCTATTTTGACTGAAACATCCTTCTCTACCTTCTTAACCATCAGGTGTTCTGTGGAGTCACAAATGTATCTCATGGCTCTCAATGGTGCATGTTATCTGTGAAGGGGAGTTTCAGCTCTTTTCTCAGTAGCCCATTGAAGGAAGATTTGTTTGGGATTCAGCTGTGTGGTTTTTTTCTAGTCACAAGTAGTTTCTGTGACTGGTTCATAAGCCTTCTTTGAATCTTATTTGAATCCTTCTCCGAATTTATCTGTGGAGATAAATTTGGGCCTTAGATATATTCCAAACTACTGATCCACATGAAAAATACAAAGTTTAAAACATCTTTGCCACAACTGCAAAAGAGCAAGTCTGCAAATGAGCAATTCTGTTCTGTTAGGGGATGCTGTCCTCTTTTTAGAGACCTGAAATCCTTGATTCCCTGAAGAATTAATAGATGTTCACATTGCCTGAAATAATGCTGTTCTTCCTATTTAGGAAGTGTTAACCTATTAAAAATGCATGAAAATCAGTTTCGGGGTTTAAAAAATTGCTAAAATGAGTTGCTATATTGTCTTTAGTGCTAACTTATATAGATCGTGAAATACTTCTGATGCCTTTCATGTTTGCTGAGAGTGGAGTTATGAAAAGTTTTTTCTGTGTTTTGAGCTTAATTTATAATTCCAAAACACCTTTTTCCATTTTATAGCTTCTTTAAACTCCATATTTACATGTGCTCTGATTGCTTTATAACAGGAAAGGATAACATATCTTTGTGTAATCCTCACAGTCTTGGTGCTTTGGCTTATGGTTTGCGCATAGATTTTTAACACACGTCATTTTTCTCCTTGGGACAGCCCTGATGTATTTGTGGATTTAAGTTTTAGCATGCAATGGGACTTATTTTTAAGTGCTTTGGCAAATGCTCTTTGAAGCTGTTCCCCAACTAAAATCTTTGTATTCTCTAGTAGAGATCGATCTTTCCTACTCCTCTGCTAAAATAATGTTAGCTGTTTTGTTTGAGCTTTTTGGTGACAGTGATAAATGTGTCCAAGGCTCAGCCAAATGGAATAAGGTTTCCTTCGAGTTCCTTCTTACCATTTTGATGTGAAATTTCCACTACTTTGTCTTTATTGAAAGGTAAAAGTTTTAGAAATGAGAACAGTTAAAACTGTTGAGACCTTAACTGGTCTTTGAACAGTCAGTCTTCTCTTGGGTGGTTAGTGTGTAGGTTGTGGTTCTTCCCAAATTCACATTTGTTTTGTTTCATCATAAAATGCTTTTTGTTGCTCTATTCTGAACAGTAATATAATGATGTGAATTTCTTATAAGAAGCTTTCTTTTCCCTAGAGAGAGTGGGTTACTTTTGGTTGGTTGTTTTCCAGTTTGAGTTAAATGTTCAAATGCTTAAGTTTAATCAGTTATAACTCTGAGCACCAAAAATTGATACAGAATTGGTTAGGTAGTTGGTTAGACAGAAGGGAGATGTTCCCTGTCTTTGAGATTTCTCTGCAGTGTATTTAGATATACTATTAAGTGATTTAAGTGAGAGATGCTGTGTTAGAGAAAAAGATGCTGAGAGAAAATTAGAAGTATAGAACAGAGCACCCGATATTCTGTTTATAATCTTTTCACTGATGGCTTCTCGCAGTTCTTATGTATTTCCAATATAGTCAAAGTGTTTTTCTCTATTTCAAAGAATAAAGCATCTTTGAACTATTGCGCAAATTATTTGGGGTCATTTCTGAGAAGAAAAGGGATTTATTGCAAGTTTCTATTAAATTTGCCCAAAAGAACTGGTTTAGTCTCCTCCGTAGCATTGAGAAAGTTTGTTCCTTTGCAGTGTGTCGCCTGCCGAAAGTCGGCTTTGATGAAGTCATTCCTCCATTTAACTGCTTTGAGTTGCAAGTCCTTCTTGGCAATTAATTCCATTTGTAACCCCTCCCCAAAAAGGCTTTTTAAGCGTTTTTCTGTCAAATGGTAACAGTGGCAAAAAGTAATTTTTCTATTGAGATACATGATAATGGGGGATGGACAAAGAAACTGAGACAAAAATGAAAAACTACCGTCCATAGGCGGCAAGGGGAGTTTGTAATTAAGTGTGGAGCTGTAACTGCCAAACTCTCCTGTTTTACTCTTACCTCCGCTGCCTTTTTCTTGTTGAGTTCTGTGTTTTACCAGTGTTTTTACAAAAAAAACTGTTTTTCAGGTTAGTTCCTATATACTGAACAAATATGGAGGTTACTTCTGATGTACTGTATAAAATATATTCTTAAGCAAAATGAGGTGGTATAAACTTGTTACTGTGAGTATACAAGTATCCTAAACCTACAAAATTAAAATTCCTCATTTCTTTCAAGTGCATAGAAGAAATGAGACGTGAAGCCAGACCTATTAAGATTGACAGAAGACTGACAGGTGCCAATATAATTGATGAACCTTTGCAACAGGTGAGGATTATTTATTTTTGCAGGTATTGGGTGCTAGTGTTATCTAAGTGGTTCTGAGCCAGATAGAGGCTGGGAAATAGTCTCACAGTCGAGTGTGGGAAGTGAAGAAAGTTGAAGGATATGGGAGGAAAATGTACTCTGTTTTTTGTGTATTACTGTCTAAGCAGAGCAGTGGTGAATATACTGAAAACTCTTTTTTTTCCAAACTAGTCTATATATGTGAATTGTGAAGTTTCATTTCCTATTTCATACTGAATAAGAATGTATTATTTGCTATATGAAACTTTAAACAAGGCTACTACTCTGTTGTGAGGCATAAAAGCCATTGGGTCTCTTGTCATGTAGTACTCTGTTCACACTTGCTCCATCCCCCTTTACAATGTTCAGGTAATCCAGTTTTCCCTGAGAGACTATGTCCAGTATTGGTATTATACACTAAGTGACGATGAATCATTTCTTCTGGAAATCAGGAAGGCTCTTCAATATGCACTTGTTCAGTTTTCTACCAGGTGAGTTTATTTGTATTTTACACTTACAATACACTTGCAAAGTGGAGAAATGACTGGATTATACTGTAACAGATAATTTAAATTTATTGGTTTACATAATTCACATAGATTTACAGAAAGATTGTGTAATATTTGAAGATCATAACATTAGAGAACTGAGGAGTTTGTTTGTTTGTTTGGATCCCATAAGGAATGAAGGGAGGTTTTATTGTCCATGTCTTTCTGTGGGTAGTTAATGAAGAAGGAGGAAGATAGTGACCATGTCTGTGAATCTCCTTTACTATGGCTAATGAGTCAATCTAGGTAGCCCTGTGTCATTATATCCCATACCTATTTATGAAGTAACAGTTTCCAGCATTCATCCTCCTGGGGTGACCGATCCATCTGCCCCCAACAGAGGCTGTGAGTCACTGAAACGTGGAACAGTGTTCAGCAGCTTCAGAGGTGCTGCCCCTTCCCAGTGCTGACGTTCGTGCCCTTCTTATGGCAAGAAAATACATTTGTGCCCTTCTTATGGCAAGAAGGGTCAAAGCTTCAGTTTAATGCTAGGGAAAAAACAATGCTTATGAAATCTTGTTGGCTGTGAAATGGATTTCCTAAGAAATAGGAAGTTGAAAGTACTGAAAAAGAGACTAAACAAATGTGTGCCAGTGCGTTACCAAAAACAAACCTGTGCTGGCATGAAGTGCACCTGGCTGCTCAACTCCAGTGTTTCTGTCTTTGCTTTGAAATTATTTAATTGGGTAGACTGCATAAAGTGCTGGTTTTGTGTCTAAGCAGGTCGAGTGAAGAACAACTTTGGTGGTGTTTTTTTCCTGCACCACCTTACGTGAGAAATTAGTTTCTGCCTCTAGAAATCAAGTCAGTCTCACAAAGTTACTGCAGTTGTTTGCAATTATTGAGAGAAGTTGATCCCGTTTATTTATAAATAGACTGTAGTTTGATATAGCAGTCACATTCCTAGCTCAGTTCTGTAATTTCTAATCTCATTTATCTTGGCATTTCTGGAGATGGTGAGTAGAACAGAATGGGATGTTGAGCTGCTCGTTTGCAGGGATTGGGTGAGGCTGCCACCTAGTGCTTTGTTGGCTGTGTGGAAGGGGGAATCCTGACAATAGATGTTTTTGTTCAGCTCTACTTCAAGGCAAGTCCACCTTTGCTCACCACCAGTGTACCTGGGTTAGGCTTTCCTCTTTTCAGATTTCATTATTACTCTCTTTGAGGGAAGAAAAAGCAGGTGAGAGGAAATGAGGCAGCAATCTGTTACGCCAATCACACACAGAAAAGAGACATTATACAAGGATTCTCCAGTAATAAAGTAGGTATCTGAGACAGAAGAAAAGCTGAGAGGATGCCCTAGGGGATGCTTAGCACAGAGTAAAATCCATCTTGTTTGGAACTGCATCTTGCTTACAGACACTTCAAAAGCACCTTTTTGTTTTGGCTATAAAGCATGGACATCACAAGAATAGCTCTGCATCTCTCAGACCACTGATGAAGTGATTTTTATGTACATCTAATAGTAACTGTTTTCTGACACTGCTCTAGGTTCTTTATCAGTTTAGACATTTATGTCGACTACGTCTCATGCAAGTTGTGGAGTTAGGTACTTATAATATCCAGTTGCTTGTAATGCCAATTGAAATGTGGGCTTTATTTATGTGTATCTGTGCTGTAAATTCAAAAGAGAATGATTTTATGTCCCTTCCCAAAGGATGGAAAATATGGCTGGAAAAGACCTGGAGAGTTATTTAGTTTTGCAATAGTTGTTTTTAGGCAATTTATATCAGAATTTTTCACAGAAACTTGCAAAAATTCGAAGTTGTTCTTTATATCAAGCATAAGCATTTATTTTCATGGACACCATTTTTTTGTTAGGTCGAAGGAAACAGACTGGCAGCCTTATTTCACTACTCGACTTGTTGATGACTTTGGCACTCATCTTCGAGTTTTCAGAAAAGCTCAACAGCGAATAGCAGAGAAAGGTGATCAGTTAAAAGGTACCGACTTCAACATTTCCTGCTTTCCATCCAAGTAGATAGAGGTCTCACATGTGAATTACAGACTTATTTTATAATTCAAGTTTATTCTCAAGTTTCTGACCTTGATAAAGGTTTCTCTTTATTTTGTTTGGTACAGACGAAGCTGAAGAACTTGTAGATACATTCTTTGAGGTTGAAGTTGAAATGGAAAAAGAAGTCTGTCGTGACCTAGTCTGTACTTCTCCCAAAGATGAAGAAGGTGCCTCAGTATTTTCTTCTCAGGTTATTTGGTATAGTAGACTAATTTGAAGTAGTAGCAAGAGTTAAATAGGATATACTCAAATCTTAGGTGACTTTCCAGACATGATTATGGGCAGTACACACATGTCCTCTTATTTGTACGCATTACTATTACAGTGAGGTGCATACATAGGTAACCACTGCTCTTTTCATTGGAAGAATTCAAAGGCAGAAATGTGTCTTCTGGGAGATGGAGAGTGGTTTATTTGGCTTGGGGTTTTATATCAATACTGATTATATTAAGGTGAAAAGATTAACTGTGAAACTTGAAACAGAAGGATATATATGACTGTTTCTTTGAATATCATTTTAGGGATTTATCTATTTTTTTATGATATCAAGTGTGAAATAATGTAATATAAAATTGTATTCAGGGACTTTTTGTTTGCTTTTCTCCCTCTCTAGGATTCCTAAGGGATCTGTGTGAGGTTTTATTGTATATATTGCTACCTCCTGGAGACTTCCAGAACAAGATCATGCGATACTTTGTCAGGGTAAATACCAGCTCTAAAGTTCATGCTAATTCCTTGCATTAATGATATAAAAGTCTTCCTGTTTGAGATGCCCAATTTCTAACATTGGTATAATTTAATATTAATGCAGTGCAAAGTTGAAAAATATTTTTATATATTTTATATATATATATAATTTTATATGTTAGCACAGAAATGTTCATATGAAAGAAGTTTGATGTTTATCTGTTGAAGAATATCTTAGTTATGCATGTAGAGGTAATTTTTAGCCTGTGTGTTGTGATTTTTGAATTGTTTTTCAAAGTTCTGTTAGCTTTATGAATAAATATATCAAGATATGATAGCATTTCATCTATTTATTTATCTATTTGTTATTTTATTTTTAGGAAATCCTCTCCCGAGGAATTCTTCTTCCATTAATAAACCAGCTCAGTGATCCTGATTATATTAATCAGTATGTCATATGGATGGTAAGGTTTATAGTGTTTTGATATTTTCAGAATTCACTTTACTTGTATTCCCTCTAATCTTGGCAGGTGGAAACCTAGTAGAAATTCTACCGATGAAATATTGGTGAAATAGTAAACTCACAGCTGTTGTCCATATATATTTTAATATTATCTATATTATCTGTACTCTGTGGTTCTTTGGCAAATGAATGATGAAGTGTAAAACCAAGTTTTCTTACCGCAATTTCTGAGGAAGTATGGTGATAACCTTCACATTTTTTTAACAATCGCTTCCCCCATGTACTTTAAATCTTAGAAAACGTCCAGAATGACAAGTGATATATTTCACTTCTGTGAAGGAATATTAGTTTTTAGGGATATATGTAGTAACCCTTAATAACTTGATTGAGCAGAAAGAAACAAATCTTTCCTTCAGTAGTTTTCTAAATGCAGTTTGAAAGAAATCTGCCCTTGAAGTCACAATGTAAAGTAAAATCAGTATAAATAGGGCATTTACAATTATTTTCTAATTTGCAATGAGAATTAAAATTTGTTATTATAGTTTATTATCCTTTCTAGGTTATGGCTAGAGAGAGGAAAGAAAAACAAAACAGCCCAACTCAAGCTCTTTTCCTCCCATATTTCACACTGTCATTCAAGAGCATGCATTCACAAACTAGGCTGAAACGCCTTGGATTTCCAGAGCTCAAGAATTCCTGAGTAGGACACAAAATACAGGTTTAGGTTTGCAATATGCCCTTCACTCCAGCTGGCCCTATTTTACAAAGATGTTTGCACATTTGCTTTTCTACGGGGACCTAGACTGGTGCTCAGATGTACCCAGCTTTTCAATTTTCGTTTCCCTTTTCCTCCTACGCAACTTCTTTATTTGTAACTTGGCCTCGTTCTTTATTTACTGAGAACTGCCCCCAGATGCATCCAAAGATAGAGTTCTGAAGTTTTTGTAAAACTTTGTTGTCACGGTGGTGTCCCAAATATTAATTTTCATAATTCTCTTTTGAGATGAGAAGGTAAATGTGCCAGAATACAAATAAGAAAAAATAAATGCTTTTAAAAATGTAATGCAAATCTTTGTGAAATTAGGATTGTTGCAGGAATTAAATTCAGAAGTAGATTAGATTTAAATTAGATTTAAATAAATTCTGGTTCTTAGGGGACCTTTTGACATAAAACCAGGTTCCAAACAGAAAATGTATTTCTTGAGAATTTAGAAGTTTAATTTGATATTTGCAGGCATGCCATACATTGCTAATTCCCTGGCAGTAAAATGTAAAGCTTCAATATACAATCAGGAGTTAAAACTTGTGAATTTCCAGAGACATTTTATGTGCTTAAAGTTTCTTCTTTCACTACTCTTTTTAAAATGGAGCTAGTTATTTTTTAAATGGTGGAAATATTCTGATTTTTTTTTAATACTAAACTTCTTCAGAAGTATCCACTCTTCTCTGTACAGCTTTCAGGCTTGCAGTTCATCCCAAAGCACCTCTGCAGACAAGGGCCTGCATTTGCCTCTGTGGGCTCTTGTGAAAGGCGTAGGTGCACTGAGTTTTGCTTTGAGTGGGAAAGGCAGCATCAGAATTCAACACTCTGCAGTTGAGGCTTGAACCTTCACATAATCCCCGTGTCACACTCATGACCAGTGTCTGGTGATCTCAGCAGCCAGGAGAGCTTTTACAGATACACTTTGCCAACAAAATCCTTTTGAGAGCAGGTTCGTTCTGTGGCAATATGGGACAACAGTCGTGTGGAAAAATAGTATTTACTGCAGTAGTTGAAGATTGTTTTCAAGGATATCTAAATTAAGGTTTCAGAGGTGATATTTTTTTCCACAGATTGTGATCCTGTATCCTTAAATCTGTATCCCAGAAGTCCATTGTGTTAGGAATATGCAGTAGGCTTGCAGGGAACTTTAGCAAAGCTGAAACTTTTTCAGTGCTTTTACCAGTTAACTGAGGAGTTGCATGGTAGCAGTAGGAAGCTGTGGGGCTTTGAACAGAAAGGAGGATGTCCTGCTTCTCAGTTACCTCAGTAGCAGAATGGTTGAAAACAGAAAGCCATAGTATAAAACTGGTGGGCTGTGTTCATGCTTCCTTTTTTTGGGATCCGTTTCTTATACCAACTACCAAGCTTGGTCTTTTTGCCCAGTTCTTTCTAACTATTCCTTGCTTAATCCCATATGTTACCTTTATTTCATTCATACTAAAGTTTTCATTTCAGTTGCACTTTCCACTCTTCTATTTAAATGCTTAGCATCCAGCTGTCTTAAGTGCTTATGGGCTTTGTACAAACCTTCCCATCCTCCTTTGCCAGAATTTCCAGTATTTTTGCCCAAACATCCCAGTTTTTCTGGCTCTTATTGCCTCACCATACCTTTCTGCTTTCTGTAATACTTTCTGCTACACTCAGTTTCAGTGGTCAGGACTGCTTGCTGTCTTCTCCTCAGTCTGGGTTTTGTTTGTTATGTGTCTCATAAGCTCAGTGTTATCCTTCCTCTGTGTTATGTAGGCATAGCAAGAAGACAGTAGGATTTCCTTTCCTTTCTGTGTTTCTCAAGACTTGACACAGCCTGCTAGAGGGCCCTGGGGCTAGAGTATGGTTGTTGAAGAGAGGATATCAAGAACAAGCTTTAGCAGCATATGCAGGGCAGACTTTGCTGTCCAGATTCCCATGCATAAGGAAGGAAGAATACTTTTTATTTGTGAGAATTTATCAAGAACAATTCTTCGAGACAAAAGAATGGAAAAATGCCATCAATATTTAGCTTAAATAAAGCTTCAGAGTCTTTCTTCATAGCTGTGTCTCCAAGAGAATAGGTGGCATTGGCTGAAGTGTCATAAAACAACCCCCCAAAAAAAAACAGGAAGAGAAATTGAGAGCAGTGCATGTAAAATTTCTCTCCCAAGCAACTGCAAAACCACATTTTATTGTGGCACTTGTTAGTCAGATTTATGGTTGGTTGGTTCCAGTTATTTAAAAATTTTTTTTTTTGTTTGTGAGGCTAACAGGTTTCCCTATGAGTCTTCACTTTTCGGTATAGTGGTATCGGTATCTGGTTTCTGGGTGAGAGTCTCCTTTTTATTTTTTTAATTATTATTATTATTTTTTACTGTTTCTGCGTTGACAGAAGTAAACCAGATTACCAAAATTCAAGTTTCTACACTGTTTAACAGGATGGCTTTAATGTAATGCTGTTTTGACCAGTAAGTAGAAGATGTCCTTCAGAATTTACTTCTGACTGCAAGTATTCTAAAATATTAAGAGAGCCCAGTTCTTGAACTGAGAAAAAGCAAGTAGGTCTGTGGATAATCATCTAGTTTTTCCAGATTATCTGAATTGTCATCCAATAATCTTCTGCTAATGCTGGGCATGGAAGAAAAGTAAAACAGGTACTTGAGGTTTGAGATCACAGTATATAGTGCAGGAATGAGTCCCGTGGCTGTGCTGGCTGGAGCTTGTTTGTGCTTTGCAGCTAGGGCAGCTTTCATGAAGGGAATGATTCCATTGACCCCAGGATTGGAGGGCACTAATGCATGTGGCTTGTATATGTCCTGTGCCATTTGTCCTTTGGACTTCTGAAAATTTTGCACTTTCTTCAAAATGTATCTAATTCTGTAATATACAAATAGCCTCAAAAGGAATCTGTAGAAGCATCAAGATTTTTTTTACAATCTTCTTGAAGTAAAATATGACTCTTGGGGAAAAGTTTTTTTGCTCTAAAACATGCATCTGTTCAGTGAATTTGGAAGTCTAGGTGTGAAACCTTGTGTTCTGCCCTTTCTATCTATTGATCTAATACAATAATATGTTCATTTTAAATTGAGGTTTTCATGTAAGTATACATACTAGTAAAATATGCTGTTCATTAGTTTTCTACGATGATTTGATGACCACAGAAATGTTAATAATATATCATCCTTAATATTATAATTAATCTTTATTCTTATCTGAAGTGAAAACTGATATCGACTTTTCATACAGGTTTGCATGCAAGGTATAAATATTTTAAGGAAGTCAGGTCTGATCTCTAGTTCTTTTGAATGGGAAATGTTTGAAAGTTAATTTGTTCAGAAAAATGAAATTTGAGAAGGTTAAATGCTTACATAAATTGCTTGTGTTAAGATGAATATGAAAGCTAAGTTCTGAACTATGTTATCAAAATGCCACTTCTCAGTGCTCCATCATTTCATGAATTGTCTTATATTCTCTAGTCTGCTCTTCATTGGTCACGTGGAAATTGTCTGTATGTTTCAGATTCGTGATTCCAACTGTAACTATGAGGCCTTTATGAATATTATTAAATTAAGTGACAATATAGGTGAGTTGGAAGCCGTGAAAGATAAAGCAAGTGAAGAACTGCAATATCTTCGATCTCTAGATACAGCAGGAGATGGTTAGTACTATATCATTTTACCAAAAAGAGAAAAAAAGTTTATCAGGATGATTTTTGAAGAACATCCCAACAATTGAGAAAATCAAGTTTCTTGATACCAAATAGTATAAAATATTGTTATTTAAATTATATAGATAGGTCAAACTTGGACCTTCTTATGTAAGCACACAAGAAAAACAAGTGTTCTTATACTGTGTGTGTAGCACCTACTACTTGTCCTTTTTCGTGTATAAACAAGTTGACTGGATAGTTTAACACTAAATTGAAACTTGCCTGACAAGGGATTCTGAATTTCAATACTTGTGTTAAGGACTGGTCAATTAACAGTTAAGGGATGCAAAAGAGACGTTTTCACTTTATATTCACTTCATCAATAGAATATTTAAATTAAAAACTTCTACTTCCAAGTTGACATATTTTATTGATCCTATTACACTTTTTTATTTGTTTTATATTTTTGGAATATTCCAGAGCAAAAATGTATTTGCTTTCCTCTGTTTTTTAATCCTTTTGTTTTTGCTTTCAGATATCAACACTATAAAAAATCAAATAAACAGTTTATTATATGTTGTTAAAGTATGTGATTCAAGAATACAGAGGTTGCAGTCAGGAAAAGTAAGTATTTTAGAATGAATTTTATTGTGAATGAAGTTGTGAATGACTTAGTAGATCAGTTTAGTTTTTTGACTGTTGAAGTTAATATTGTAGTTAATAATATACAGAAATATTCTCTAGCTGATGAATGAAGTATCTTTGTGTTTCTACAAATACTCAGTTGTTACCCTGCTCCTACTGTGCGTACCTCTTGTACCTTGAGTATACTTTTTGACAGAGTTCTGTGTTCTTGTTGATCCAGGTACCACGTACTGGTTATTTTCCCCTGGAGACTCCATGTATTGCTTCTGTCAGACCTGTTTGCCTCTAGCTCACAAAAAGACCAAGGCAGACTGGATGTTAAATTTAAGAACCTAGTGTGTGTGTGTGTCTGTGTGTGTGTCTGTGTGTGTGTCTGTGTGTGTGTCTGTGTGTGTGTGTGTGTGTGTGTGTGTGT
>JAUBOD010001092.1:55176-71074 GCA_032353885.1 Nothura maculosa
TGTGTGTGTGTCTGTGTGTGTGTCTGTGTGTGTGTCTGTGTGTGTGTCTGTGTGTGTGTGTGTGTGTGTGTGTGTGTGTGTGTGTGTGCGCGCTCAAGGCTTTTGTGGTTGCTTTTATTTGTGGAAAGGGAGGAGAGAAATATGCACGTTTGCTATTTGTCACTTTTCTTGGGTCTCCTAATTTGACCAGGATGTGTCTTTGAGATAATCTAATCTTGTGCATATTAATTGCTAAAATGTTTCAAATGTTCTGTGACTGAATCCTTAGCACTATTTAATACTTGGAAATGTCACACTAGTAGAACAAAGTTGGATAGAGGGGAATTCAGGTTGTTGTGACATGCACTGCATCAAATTCTGAAATCATCTCGTGAATTCATTTTCATACTCCTGTCACCATTAGTTGAGAGATTTGGATTTAATTTGACTCATAGAGCACTTCAAGAAAGGCAGTGTTAAAAGCCAGATTTTCCAAACACAGAGGTAATCCATGCTGAAGACAGTTAGGAGAAGAAAACTTTACTTTCCGTTTATTAGTGATAGTAGAGAATAGTTAATCTGCTCTATTATCTGTGTGTGGGTTTTTATCTTACGACTGCTTTGCAGTAAGCAAATTGTTAAAAGCTAATTAAAAAAAAAAAAAGAAAACTCTTTTAACCCTTAAACACATTGTTTTCCAGGAAATAGATACTGTGAAACTGGCAGCAAACTTTGGAAAACTTTGCACAGTCCCCCTGGACCATATTCTGGTAGACAATGTTGCACTACAATTTTTTATGGGTATGTATTCGTTTACCTGATTTGCTATTTTTGCTTGTTTTCGTAAAGCACAAGGTAACCCACAGGACTGTGATTGCTAAGTGTCTGTTGGCAGATAAATATGCTCCTTGCCAGAAGGAACCAAAACTTTTTTGCATGTGGATTCCCAGTTAACTCTTCAGACTGTCTCTTTCAGTTCCATTTAGGCCATCAGACTATCATACTGAAAGTTGCTATCAGGTTTCCTTCAATATTCATCCCTCTGTAAAAATTAATCGTGCAAAATTTCTTGATTTATCAGATCAATCATTGCAAGAATTGCTCTGAATTTTATAATTGAATGACTGTGAAAGTTAAAAACCATTGTTGGTTCCCTTGATTTTTTGCTGACCTGCTAGAAGCTAAGATTTAAGTTTTGAAAATTACAAGGCTACCCAAAATAGCTTAACTGTGAACCTTAAATAGAGCAATAATCTGTTTACTATGTTAGGTTTATTGTATTATCAGTGGATTAAAAAATGGATTAGGTAATTTGTATTTAATGTTTCCTAATACTTTGTTCTTTTCTGTAAATGAATTGTGCTGTTGATAATCATTTCTGAGAATATCGATCATCATTTTTGCTGCTGACTGTCACTTTAATGCGGCAGACGCTCGTGATTTGGTAGATTCCAGTATGAACTTCCTGTGAGCTTGCACGTGCTGCCCAGGTCTGTGCCCGTGCAGGGGCCACAGGCTGCCTGTGCATGGCTGTGATTCGGTCTTGACGTGTGTTTCAAGATAAACTGCCTTCTAGACTGTGCTTCAAATTTTATTTGCCAGTTATCACCATAATCAATATCATACTTGGTTTGTTTGAATCTACATGAGAACTATTCCAGTCAATACTATATAGTCAATATTTCTGGCAACACTCCGTGTTCATGTTAACATCTCAGTGAATTCTTATGCTAAGATTTGCACTAACAGTTGTATTTACGGGGTGGGTGTTCCTTGCTTTTTGTAGATTACATGCAGCAGACTGGTGGCCAAGCACATCTCTTTTTCTGGATGACAGTGGAAGGATACAGGGTCACAGCACAGCAGCAACTGGAAGTATTGCAAAGCCGGCAAAAAGACGGCAAGCATCAGACTAATCAAACCAAAGGTCTATTAAGAGCAGCAGCATTTGGAGTTTACGAGCAATATTTATCAGAGAAGGTAGCAGTAGCTTATTTTCCAATTTGTTTAAAATGTACCCTTTCTACAAGTAGTTTTCTGTTAGTTATGGCAATGTTAATATGAAGTAAATTTAATGTAGCCCAGGTTGTTTATTTAAATGGTTACCTGCATGTCTCCTTTTTGCTTTCATCAAGCAGCAAGAAAATCATTTCTTTTAATTGTTTTTTTAAAACAAGACTTATGTTGCCAGTGACTGTCCTATCCAGTGCACTGGGTACATTATTCAGAAGTTGATTTCTATTTTTAGAGGCAAAACTAAAGAAAACATACAGACAAAATGAGGAATTATCTCCCTCTGTGTTGCCCTTTCTTCGCTCCCTCCCTTTTTCTGCCCCTGCCCCTCCCTTGATTAAGGGGAAAAGCTTGCTACAAAGTGCAATCCACAGAACTGGATTAAAGCTAGGTTTTCAAGTCAAATCATTTTGTGTATTTACAACTACCTGTTTAAATTATGCAAATATCATCACCCTGTTAGGTGTCCTTTATCAAGCTGAACTTCAGTATTTCCAATAGTCTTGCAGTGGAGTTTGCGTTTCAGTGGAAGAAAACACTTGTCAACTTGTGTTTGCAAAGCACTGTTGTTCTGAACCTGTGTATGCGTGCAAACCACTTCTCAAATCACATGAAAGCCTCATTCAACAAATTATCCCTCAAGTCTGTTGTAATGTTTCTTCTCTTTGCATTATTTCCTTTGACTTTTCACCTGAGTAGTAGGTTGACATGGTCTCCTTTAGCTTTCTGAAGCTTCCTCTGCTGGCTTTTGGGCAGACTGAACACTGGCAAGTTCAAAGTCAGAAATCAACTAATCCCAGAGCTATTGGAGAGCTGGTAAACTCAGTCTTACAGCTGCAAGGAATGCCTGGGAAGCTGGCAGCTTCCTAGCACTCCGTCCCTTTGGCAGCTGTCATAGATGCTATACAAAAGCCCTCTTTTGATTCCTGCCGGTCTCTGCAGACACCAGCAGAGCTGACAGTTGGTTAGTCCTTGCTCAGGTGCTTTGGGACCTTATCCATTTACTTGCTTATTGGCTTCTTAATTTCTGAGTCTAGATCTTACTACTTATGAATAACTAACTTGTTTTTGAGCCTGGGTAAATCTAGCTTGGCTATTCAAGCTACTGCATAGGATGTTTTTAAGGTGGTTTTTGGTATTTAATGTGCAATTCCTGAATCTGAACATTCCTTTTTTTTTTTGCATCTCATTGCAGTTCTTTCTAGCTTATCTGTGTATTCTCAACAGTTCTGGAGCTAGAAATAACTATTAAGAAGAAACTGAGTTTGCTTGCAGAATTGTGAAATTGTGTGGGATTTAATTTGTGAAAGTAGAAGCTTTTTTATTTTATACTGCAAAAGTTGACTTAGATCTCTATGGCAGGCATCTCCAAGAGTTAATATTGATGACAACTTAGTAGCAAAACTGGCAGAAACACTGAACCATGAGGACCCAACACCTGAAATCTTTGATGACATTCAGAGAAAGGTATATACTATTTATCCTGTATTTCTGAGGAATAAGGTTATTAAGCTTTGTTGCAGCCATTTGACAGGAACTCGCATGTTTGAAATCTCAAACCTATTTTACAATTTTTCTATTTTACAAAAAATCGTATTCTAAATGGATAACTTGGGCTTAGCCTTAAGATGTGGTTTTAAAAACAACCAATGGAATGTGTAGATGTCCAGTACGAAATTAGTCATGAAGCAGAAATAAAATTGTGGGATTATTATTGTGCACCAATCTAAGAAAACATGCATGACAACTGTGTGGTATAATATTATTCTGCTTTTAGCTCTCCTTTTTAAAGCCAAGTGTAGGCATGTTACTAAAGTCAACATGGTATCTCTATCAAAGAGTTAAAATAACAGCAAATACAGAGCACATATGAGAAATACAAAGTGTTCTCTCTTTCTCTTCAAACAAACTTAATGAAACTCAGATTTTTGACTGTTCCATTTCGGTGTATTTCTGCAAGCCTACAGTGTGGCTTTCAGAAGCAATATGTCCCAAAGATAAAACTTTTAATTTTGGCACTTACATACATATATTTTTGTCAGTCTAATCTGAGTATTGAAATAAGGATGAACAATTCCTAGAAATAGGAATGAACAATTAATTATCCATGAGCTAAATACATATCTAAGAGATTAAAAAAAAAATCAAGTCATTAACTCATTTAGGTTAGAAGTTAGTGATACAAGCTATAAACCTTAAATCAATCTGTTGTACTTGAGACACAAATTTAGGTCTAAAGAAAATACCTATAAAATGTATATTGCCCAGAGTAGGTTAGCGAGGTGTATGTGATTTCTCTTTCTCTGAAGAGAACATGAAATTCTCATAAGCTGTGGTAGAAATTTGCTTCCTCTGACCTGCATGCCTTTTTTCCACTCTTGTTAAATAATAGTACTTTGCTATATTTTTCTATACCATTAAAACCCATTAAACCATTAAAATAATTTAATGTGAAAATCTAAAACATTTATGGATTAGTTTCTACAATGTGTAAATATGTATGTCTGCTTGTGTGTGTGTATTTATAACAGTAGTTTAGGAATCAATTATTAAAGATCTCTTAAGATAATTTTCTAGGAGGCTAAAACGTTGTATAGTTTATATTCTACCTTCTGAAATTCTTATATACTTGAATAGCCAGTTGCCTTTGTGATCAGCCTGGCTTGTGGAACTGGTGAGGAGGTGGTTGTGGGATTGGACAGGGTGACTCTGGGGGGAAGGAAAGCCCAGCCATGCACCGCCTTTGGTGCTGGTGTGGCTGACTGGGATAGAAGAACTCACTGTAGGTGCTCAACTGGAAATTCTCAGAAAAGTGAGGTAGTATCTGGTCCTTCCCCCCCTTCTTTTCCTTCTTCTCTCCTCCGTCCCTGCGTGTGTGCAAGTCTGCATTTATACTTCACCAACAGAGAAGGACTCTGAGACATAAACTTTGCCAAGTGGTAATGGCTCAATATAATGCAGTCCGGGTAAGAGGAGAGGAAGGAAGCATTTACACTCAGTGTGCTTGATGTGTTTGATACAATGTTTTCTGAGACTATTTCATACTTTTAATGGAAAGGAAATGCATTGAGAACTAACTCTGTTAAGACCAAACTACTAAGCTTGCACTGACATTTCAGTGCAAGTCTTGCACTGACGTTTCAGAGAGTCTTAGTAAGATTTAAAGAAACCTTATACGCAAGAAATAGAATGCACTGATACTTGTTGATCAAATTTATTGAAATAAATATTGAAATAAATTTATTACTCAGATGAAAAATCTTTTCCTAAGATTAGTGTTTTTTGTATTTCACTAAGGTATATGACTTGATGCTGCGAGATGAAAGATTCTACCCTTCATTCAAACAGAACGTCCTGTATGTGCGCATGTTAGCTGAGCTGGATATGCTGAAGGATCCTAGTTTCAGAGGATCAGATGATGGTGAAGGAGGTGAGCTCCTTATCTCTAAGGTGTTATCTTTTATTGTTATTTTTTTCTGCTTCAATATGAAAATAATAAAATTACACATGCCCTTTCTGAGAAATGAAATACAGTTCATATAATATTTTTTAAAATATTCATATCTTTTTTAACATCACTATATCCTGTTCTTACGTTTTTGTTTTCAAATGCATGCACGCACACACACTCACACACACACACACACACACATATATATATATATGCACACACATATTGTTTTGAAAAACAAATGCATTTTTCCCTGATTAAGTTTATCAACATCATCATTTTTTTGTTTTGTTTTTGTAAATCTTGGTCACAAGTGTGTGGCTAAAATAAGTATGTGACTATTACTTGCATTTTTTCATAACACTGAAGTGTTTCAACTTAATGGGTTCTTTTAATATATAATTTCAGCATTTAAAATAGAACTGAAAAGTATGTAAAATATATGCTTTTTAAAAAACTCTTTAGAAAAAAATAAGACCTGCAGACTTTTTGTTTGTTTGTTTGTTAAGCGATAAATTAGCAAGTCTGAATTGTTGTTTCTTGGGCATATAGAAAGCTGGGGAGCCTCAGTTCTGCAGTGCTCATTTTTTACATTTTCCCCGCATTTCATACTTAGTTCGTTGGAATATCTTCTGTTTTCATTATAGTTTACCTTTGTATTCTTAGCAATAACATAGTGCCTAGCAAGTAATATACTCCCTTTCTGCACACACATTCCTTTATGGAGCCCCCTAAAGTGCAGTTTTGAATAAATGAAAAGGTATTTTGAGAATAGAACTAACTAAAAATGCAAGAAGGATTGTGTGCTTTGCCACCCTCTAGCGGTATTTTTTTGCTAATGCCTGAAAACACATAAGAATTATGGCTATAAAGGTCAATTTTGATCACTTTTGTTTATTTCAGTATCACATGTGTTTTCTCCACCATATTCTTTTAGTTTTAAAACCATCCTGTGGATGGAGCTATCACCAGTGTCTCTGCAAAACATTGCATCTCATGCTCCATGTGGATTTTTATTTGTTTTTTTGCTCATTTTTCTGTTTGGTTTTATCTTGTTCTAACCATACAACCATGCTGGTTTTGAGATGTTTTCGTGCTGGTATATGGAAGAAAACAGATCCTTCCTGGGACCTGGGCAAGTGTCCTCAGTCCCTCACAATCCCTTCAGAGCTTTTAGCCCTTCCTAAGCAGTGTGGTGCATGCTGCCACCCTGCAGAGTGGATCAGGGCATGCATGTACTATTAGAACATATTATATTGTGTTCCTTTGTTAAATTAATTCTTGTATGATGCTTTTGCATGCCCCACATGAGAGTTCAGGCAGTTGTAGTCATCCAGCCTTTTTCTCCCCACCTGCTACTGCCCTCTTGTGTCTTAGTTTTTTTCTTTCTTGTAGAGGCTTTTGGGTAGAAGGGCTATCTGGCAACAGTTCTGCTGAATAAAATTCAAGTAATATTTTTCATTTTTAGGATTAAATTAATAGAAGAATGTTTTAACGTTCAGACTAAAGACAGCTTTTTAAATCAGTTTACTATCAAAACTCCATTTTATCATTCCAAACGTGTTGTTCCCTTGCATAGTCCCATGCAGTCTGCAAGTTCAAAACCATTCTTCTCCTTAACTGAGATTGGAGTCTGATTGGAATTTTTTAATGGTTAAGCTGACTCCTTAAGGAAGCAATGTGATGCTATGAGCTTAAAAGAAGAACTTCATATTTATTTGCATATACCTGCACACATTTTCTTTATATATTTTTATTGGAAGCTTGAAGTGCTTAAATCTGCACACAACACTTATCCAGTGCTACAGTCACCCAATTTTCAATGTTTTATCTGTGCAGATTTTTTTCTTTGTTTTGTTTTGTTTTCCCCTTGTGTGTGGCCTAACTTTGGAGAAAATCTCACTTGTTTTTCCTTTCCTTCCTCTCTATTCCCAGAATCCTTTAATGGGTCTCCTACTAGCAGCATAAATCTGGTAAGCGCTTTGTTGCATTTTTTTTTTTTTTTTTTTTTCTGTAGTAGAAAGTTTTACAAAGTAGGTTGCATTGTGTGTATGTTAGGGAGCTTAGTACAGTACTCTGTGCTAAGTACTCTGTACTAAATTGCAGTACAGTTTAATTTCAGATAGAACCAACCTTGCTGTTCCAACCTAAACCAAATGAAACTGGAAGATTAGATATGAGTTAATTTGGAAGATAAGTCTCTCCTTTTCAACTTAACCCACGTATTTCATGAAATACTGTTTTTTTCCTGCAAAACTTTTTTTCCTGGAAACTATGCATTCAGCTATAATTAATTTATGCATAACAAACATCTTATCTTTTTTTTAAATAGAGATGAGTTTGGAGTTAGGTGGTATTAGGTGCAACAATCATTTGAAATTTCAAGTAATTAAATTCATGTAAACTCTAAAATTTGTCATTTAATCATATTTTCATAGTTTTTCAAGACAGAACTTCATTAGGAAGCAGGGAAAAATCTTGGTTTTTATCTATTTAGAATATGAATCTGCATTTTATAATTAAAGCTTTCAAATTCATATTTTGGTATACTGAGTTTTTGACTGTATATGTTTTGTCAGAACCCTTGCTTTGTTACATACATGGATATAAAACTTAATAGCATGTCTATATGTGTCCTGCAAGGTACATGCAGTATAGCTATTTGTAGCTCTATATACCTTTCACTCATCATCCCCTGATAGATTTATTTAGATTAGGGATGTTTTGAAACTGAAGATTGAATCAAAGTTATTTAAAGAGGAAAAATCAAAAACATTTTGGATATATTTCCCTTGTACTTGTTTCTTAAGACTGCATCACTGTGAGCCACAAGACAAACAAGGTTCAACTATAGCTCAGAGAGGATTTTCCTAATTCTGTTGGCTTTGGAAAAGTAGGAGATGTACATGCTCCGTAGACAATTCCAATCCATTCTGGCAGGATTTTGTGCCTTTGTGCCTCCTTAGGAGCTACAATGCATTAGTTAGATCACTTTGCTCTGTCTGTGAAGGAATAAAATTTGCTCTGTAAAGGAATGTGCTTAAATGTAAATTTCCTCTAGGGTGATTTTTTTTTTTTCCTACTGTTTGCATATGAAATATAAAGAAAAAGGTTAAATGTTGAACTGATGCAATTTGCACAAAATGTTTCTAGATTATGCAGAAGAAAAGCTTATTTTAGCGAGATTTTTATGTAAAGCAGTGATAGTATTTCACAAAAGAACTTTTTAGCTTTTTAAAATCGACTATACTTTTTAAAAATATAAAAAATTCTGGCATATCAAAAGTGTTTTATAGATTGAAATTTGTCTCTGCTCTAGCTTATTTGGCTAGTTTTTATCTACTGCTTAATTTCATGTAGCCTTTTCAAAAAGGCGGATATTTGCAGAGGACACTTTGAAAGTCTTATTTTTGTTCTGAAAAGTATATTTCAAGAGTATTTCAATTTATTATTTTTGTGGTAAGTAAAGGACACTTTAGCAGAAATATACATTAAAGATTTGTTTATGCAGAAGAACCTTTACTTTCTGTAGTCTGTATTGTTTAGTGCTATTGAGGATTTTCTCTGCTTTTACAGGTGTTTGAATATTGGCAGATTAGTTTTTCCTGGCAGAATTCCACATCAAGAGTAAACGTCTGTACTAATAGTAGAGCTCCCTTGTGTCAGTTAGTTACATAAAGCAAAATAGACCATGGAAAAGGTTACTTCAGAGGTCAGCATGTATCTGTACTTTTAATGAAAGACAACATATTAAATTAGAGGAGGTTTTGTGATCTTTTTGCATTGTAATTAACTTGCGTTTCAGGGGAATATGTCTCAATGTTGGTGATACTAGACATTTTCAAATTAAAATATTTTGTTAGCTGTTCAAGTCTCAACTATTTCATTTATTAGTTTTAGTTGTCGTTCTGTAGTACCTTGCCACAATAGTTGAATGTTTGCTGAAGAACACCTTATAAAGTACATCTACAGATTATACCTTTATTGTAAGATCACTTGGAAGCCAGGCTTGAAAATTCATGCATGGAAATTTATTTTACAGAAGCAGTTTCCTAATTTCTACCTTTTGATACATGCATCTGCTATGTGAAATGGTAGGCCAGCTTTTCTGGGGAGGAAACCCCTTGTGGAGTAGATTCTTGAGGAGTTCATCTAAATGGTCCCAGAAAGGAAGCTTCACACGTGGCCTTTGCACTGAGCAAACTGAGGAAGTTATGTGGGAACTACAACCTGCAGCCCTCAAAAGCAGCAGGAAAGCCTTGGTTCAGCTTCCAGAGGTCATCAGGAGATTTCCTTCAGCTGGATTTCCAGCCCTGTCCGCACTACATTGCGGCCAGTGTGGCAACTGCAGATGACAGTAACGGAAGTTCTGTGATAGCAGAAAGTCGTTGCTTGGTTAATGTTAGAGCTGGGTTATGGCAGAGCAGTCGGTTTTTACTTATCTTGTATAGCAGCATCTCTTGCTGCTAGTAACAGACTTCTGCTATCTTTTTATTTTGGGACATTTGTGCTGATAAGTCTACAAGTTTAATCATAGTCAGGAGATTGCTTATGTGAGTACAGGCCAGAGCATCAGTGATGAGTGCAAAACTTGGGTCTCACTAAGAGCTTCTGGGTAAGATCCCCAAAGGAGTCGAGACCCCAAGTGCTTGGTCTGCTAAAGTACGTTCCATCTTGGGCTCTTTTGAACCCAGCAATTTAATAGTAGATCCGTCTCTGTCCATAGTCTTTTCCTCCATTTTCAGCAAATGCAATTGTGTATGCAAGTTTCTCAGCCAACAGTTTTGCACAGTAAGATTATGCTAAATGTTAGTAGTCAAAAGTACAATTTTAAATAATAAAAAGGTCATTTTTAAAGAGAGAGATCCATTAAGCTGAGCGCAGACAATTACTAAGCAGGGAGACAGGGCTTTGGCAAAACTGAAAATGCATCTCTTCTTCTGTTACAAGAGAAAACGTTTTTGAGGAAAGTGGAGGGTTTTGTTTGTGTGGATTTTGTTTTTTTTTTTGTTTTTATTTTTTTTTGCATACAGCAGAGGTGCTAGTTGTTGCTGGGCCACAGCTTATTTAATATTCTGAGTCACATGGAAGAAAATGGGATAATAATAAAGATATAATCAAAATATCTCAATATTGTACTGCATCTTTGTCTTCAAAGCGATATTGCTTACATATCTCATGCTCAGTTAAAAGACTGGCTGCTTCTGTGCTTTTGCAGTTAGAATTGGCATGACACTGCTCGTAGAACTATGAGGAAACTGGTAAAATAAGGACTCTACCATTTGTGTAATAAAGTTTTAGTAGCTAGACAATAAGAATACTTATTTTAATTATTACAGTGAATGAAGTTGTTCTAATAGTACCGAGGCATCAGAGTTGAAGATGAAACAAATGAGAGAAAAACCCTCTCTTGGTTGTGTGCACAATTGTACAATGGTGTTGTTGTCTTTTTGTCTTTTTCCCTCCCACCCTACAGTCCTTAGATGACCTCTCAAATGTCCCTGCAGATGAGACAGTTCAGCTCCATGCATATATCTCAGATACTGGTAAGTGCATCTGCCACGATGGTTGCTTGCCTCTGCTGCTTTATTTATTATTTATTTTTTTGATAAAGGCCCATCAAATCTGAATTATTTCACTTTTTTTTTAATCTCATGTAACATTTGAATTCATATTTCCCATTAAATCCCTGCAATTATAATCCTGACAGAACTGGTGCTACGGTTACAGACTATTTTTGTACCTCAATGTAATTTATTTTTTTCCTCTATATATTACTTGTAGTTGTTTTTCCGACTAATTCTTGGAAGTTTACTCTTCTTGCTATAAAGTCTTCCCTTACCTTCTTGTGCTTCCTCATTGACTTTTCATTTTCATTTGAAGTAATTACTTCAGTCTTTAAAGTGATGTAATGTAAATCTAAGAAATGTCAATTTTTTGACTTTTTTGAAAAATTTTGACTAGTAATAAGTTAATTTGAATAAGTTTACTTGAATGAGAACATACAATAAACTTACCTGATATGATTTGAAATAGCCTGAATAGGGAACATTCCACAAGGGTGACAAAATTTTGAATAGGTCTTTGCATACATGTTTTTAGCGCTATGCTAACTATGTCACTATGCAACAGACTTTTGAAATGATGTGTCCCTACCGCAGACACCTTAGGGGCAAGAATTCGACTGCTGGACATTTTGTTAACTCTGCTATTTTAACCCAGTTATCTCTGTATAATCAAATCACAGCCCTCTTGTGTCTAAACTTGCTATTCGGAGAAATGAAAAAAAAACACATTTAACGTTAGAATTAATATAATACACTCTGAATTAAATTTAGGAGACTTTTTGATCTTTCTAATCAAAAAGATAAACTTAAGTACATACAAGTAATGTTTAATTTATTATTTTCATGGCAGCAAATAGAATTGAACTGTCAGCTCGATTCTGACCATCTGTGATACTCCAGCTGAACGAGCAGTTACTTAAAGGCTTGCACTGTGAGAGAGGATTAAACTGGGTATCTCCTCTTTGTCTTCAGCTCATGCTTAAACACGAAATAAAAGTTCCTGCCTTGCAGATGCTGTTGACAGCCTTGCACCTGAGCTCGGGTCTCTTTCCTCTACCTGCCTCACAGGCTGTAAGGGGCTGCTTCCGTGTGCTGGTGGGAGCGGAGCAGCCCTTCTGCATCCCCTTCCAGGATTCACTTGGCTTTGTTTTGCAAGAGAGATGCTGATTACCCAAGCAGCCTGTTGGGGGATGCGGTGACTTTCTGCCTGTGCTGCCCATGTCCTGGGCCGTGCTCTCAATGGGACAGTTTGGCAGCTGCTCCGATCCAGCAGCAGCCTGGCGGGATGCTCCGGATGCTGCCCCTGAGGCCCCCCCGTTCAGCTCCCTGGGCAGCCCTTGGGCAGCATCCCGACTGCCTGCCCTTTCTCTTGGGGTGCAGCTTCCCTCATCCCTCACCTGGAGGGTGGAAGCCAAAAGAAAAGGTGACCGTGCCCCTGTGCTCAGGTGCATGCTGCTGGTGAGCAGTGCCCACGTGGCCAGGAACTACCAGCTGCCTATTCACTCCTTTACTTCAGAGAAGTCAACATTGGAAGCACAACGGAGATTAGAATTGATGATTTATTAAGGAAAGTGCATTTTATAGAACCTTGGTGCAGTGAGGAATTCACAGAATGTAGTGAAAAGGGGTTTTTACCTTTCTACCAAAATGCTGTGTTGCCTAGTGTAGGTTTCTTGCATAAAAATGTGCAGTGCTGCCAGTTTAAATGTGTGCACAATTTAAACTGCATGCACAGTCTCATAGGCTATTCTGCAGCATAAATAGAAGCTTTTGAGAAATAAATAGTATACTGGGAATGGGAGGAAAGTGCAAATGAAAATAATGTGCAATGGAGGAAAAAGGTATTTGCATTTATTCAAGATAGTTAACTCAGTCTTTTGAGTCTGTAAGTTGACTTTTTCCCCATAAATGTGTGCATGCATTTCTCTTATGTATAAGCATATATGGTTTCTGTTCGCTTACAGAAACAGTGGCAGGCCTATCTTTATGTTACTATTGATAACAAAGTACTGATGTTACTAACAAAACTGAAGGCCTATCGTGTTGAAATGATTTGAATTTTGTGGTTGTACAGCAGTGAAACTTGTCTAACTTTTAGGCTGGCTAATTATTATAGATTAAACTTAAGTTTCCCTAGTAAGTTTCTGGAGGGTATCACTCATAAAGTTCTTTGGTTGAAGGGATGACTTACTACTCCTCTTGCATGTCCATTTTTGTCTCGAGTCTGTCATTTCAGGCATTTCTTCACTTCACGTTTGTGTCCTCTCGTCTTCCTTTCTCCTGTTTGTTCCCTTCTTGTTTTTAAACTACTAGTCTATGCTGACTATGACCCATATGCCGTGGCAGGCGTGTGTAATGACCATGGCAAGACGTATGCGCTGTACGCAATCACCGTCCACCGGCGCAACCAAAACAGCGAAGAGACCTGGAAGACGTACAGGCGCTACAGCGACTTCCATGACTTCCACATGAGGATCACTGAGCAGGTGATTCAGCATTCAGAGGCTTTTTAGGGCTCCTCTGCAAGGTGCTTTTTCTAGGTGCTGGTAAGGCACAAGTGGCTTTCTCAAAGTAAATTGAGATGCAGTCATAATATGACATAATTCTGCATTAAATTGGATTTGTTACACTACTTATCTCACTTGTTGTTTGTCCCATACAGTTTAGAGGGGCATCTCTGTGCAGTTAGCAACTGATGCTTATATAAATCCTTTAGTAAGAATAACTGAAACTTGAAAATGGTTTGTTTATTTGTTTTCCCTTAGCTTAACCTGTTTTTAAAAATGCTCAGATGGAAGTCCTGCTGGTCTGGAACAGTGGCATAGTTCATTTGTGGTATTTGTCACAGGGACTAAGAAGTAAAAACTAAGCTTGGGAAATAGGCATTTAGCTTTTAAGTGAAATGCTAAGGATCGGTGCAGCCTTAAAGGGGCAGCTGCTAGCAGCTCTGTGTACTGCTAGGCAATCTGTCTTTTATTACTCTCCTTGTATTCTCAGACTCTTAACCCCCATAAAATAAAAGAAGGAAAAATAGAGAGACTAGTAATTCAGCAGCTGGTACAAAGTAGAACCTGCTGACATGAATAATTGTCAGTAATGCATTGCTCTTAAAAGAGCAAAATGCTTTTAAACCAAGTCTTTATAGACTGACCACATAAACCTTTTAACTAGTCAGAAGCACTGGATTATAGCTCTATCCCCTGTTGTTAATAGAGAGACTTAGAGCAAATTCTGTGCAGGTAGGTTAGCCCTGTGAAGTCAAAATGGTAGTAAAAGTGGAAATAGCAACATTAAAAAGCAGTCATTATATTGAATGTTTTGTTTTGATTATAAAGAAAATTTGAAGAATCTCTGACTTATTGAAAGAATTGTGGGATCCCTGATCTTAAGAATTAATATTATGCTAATATGGGGAACTCATTTAAAACTCATCTACCACTACCTGACTTGAAAAAGGGGGTAGCAGCAGCATTTCAAAATAAGAAAGCTTAAATTTACTTCATTGCTAAATCCAGTTTCCTTGAATTTAATATACTAAAGGGAAGAAACCCAAAACTCATTCTAGAACACTCAGATATTGAAGTGTAAAAGTTATGTTAGTATGTTTTAGTATCTCAGAAATGCCAACACTTGGATTTTTGACAACAAAAATAGACATTCACACTGAGTTTTCATGTACAGGAACTCTGAATAGCTCTATTCTTCTTGAATATGTTTCCAAGATGTTTTCTAATTTGACTTCTTAAAAATAAAGATTAGGATGTTTTTACTTAAATTTAATTGGAAAGGTAAGGATTATTGTTCACATTTAATCAAGAAAATAGTATGTAGGCCAAAACAGAATTGAAATTACTTGTACATATTATCCCATAAAGCATTCTTACTTTAAAGTATTATACAAGTTCACATTTATCTATTACTTATTTGATTTTTTTTTAGTTAGTGACCTAATACATAGAATTTGAAGTTGATATCTGCCTTTAAAGTGGAATTTGTTCGTTGCATACCTTGCTTCTAGTTAGATAGAAATATTCCAATAAAACTGAGATTCTCTTTCACCCTTTCCCTGCATCAAATACATCCAAGGGAAATGGGATTGGTAAAGCTGGAAAGTTATCCTTTGCCTCCTCCTGCAGGCCATAAACTGTATACAAACTGTATGGCCTTACAAAGCCTAATGTTGTCACTAAAATGGAGTTAACCACTCAATGCAACTTAAGTATAATTTTGTAGTCTCCTATAGGGAGTATAGCACCTTTTTCCAAGTTGGTTCTTTAACATGCTGTCAGTTTTATCTTCTGAAGATTCTTACTGAGAAGTCTAAATTTTGTACTTAAATATCATTCTTGTAACCTAAAGTTTTATTCTTGTCACTTTTATTTCTGTGGGCTGTAGCAAAGCAATTATGTCCTCCTTCAAAGTGTTAGGGTTTCATCTTTCTCCTCTGCTTCTCTGGAACAGCAGCAAGTCCTTCAGCAGGGCCAGTCATGGTCATTACCTGAAGCAAAGGCACAGGTGGTGGCATGTGAAACATGGTGTGATGTTTCCATCACATCTGCATCACTCCATCCATCTGCTGGAAGAACAAAAACTTTGTTCTAGAATGAGTCCGTCATCCGTAGCCTTGCTCAGGAGAGGAAAGGGAAGATGCTCTTAATGTACAGTCATATTCCTATTAACTTCTGCCTGAATATCAGTGATAAATCTTGGATCTAAATCTCTCTGAGCAGGTGTGATGACATAGGAATATCTGGCCTAAAAGTAAATGTGTATTTCAAAACACATTTATAATCACTGGAACTAAACAGCAGATGTGTGTTCCTGAATTAGCTTTTTCCCTTGACAGTCTTCTGACTGTGTGTGTGTGTGTGTGTGTGTGTGTGTGTGT
>JAUBOD010001092.1:71174-91715 GCA_032353885.1 Nothura maculosa
TGTGTGTGTGTGTGTGTGTGTGTGTGTGTGTGTTTGTTCTTGACTACTTGTCTTTCACTTGGACTTCTCCAGGGTTTATATGTTATAGGATGGATACAGAAATTACTTGTGAGGTGTTATATGGCAAAGGAGATTAGGGGATTTTCATGGTTCTTCTCATTTCTGTGCTTACATGGTGGCATGAAACTATTTTAAAAGCAGAACAGAAAATTTTTCTCTTTTTCTCCCTCCCTAGTTTGAAAATCTTGCAAATATACTGAAACTTCCTGGCAAAAAGACATTTAACAATATGGACAGAGAGTTCTTGGAAAAAAGGAAAAAAGATCTAAATGCGTATTTGCAGGTAAGCTTTTATGTTTCAATGGAGATTTTCTATATTTTTCTTCTTTAATTTTTCTTCCTTTAATTTTTTTCCTAACTGCCTTAGTGATTCTTATTTTATTCCAGAAAGGCTGTTGTAGGTGTGCCAGCTGAATCTAAGTACCAGATTTAATCTGGGTAATGACAGTAAACGGGAGTGACGTAGATCATAGGTAGTTCCGAAGTTATTACAGGAAGATGCAGGTGCATTTTGAGATAATGATATCCAAGGATTCACACAAAAGTTATTCATCCAAATGAATTTATGAGCGATATCGCCTACATACCATAGGATGTTTAAGCTTGATATTAGCTGAAAAGTTTGCCTCTTCTGTGTTGGTTTGATTTCTTTTCAGCCATTGCTGTCTTGACTCCTCTGAGCTGACTTGAGGACAGTCTGCTGACTTGTATTACCCTTGTGTCTCTGATTGCCTTCTCTTGTGCTGCAACACAGCAGCTGGCACAGCAGCCAGGCTGAGCTGCGTGAAACCACTGCCTGACTTCCCCTTGCAGCTTGAGCCTCTGTCTGCCAACCCTAATGAATTCTGTTGTTTCCTTTTGTAGTCTTTTCCCAGGCAGTTAGCACTGAAGTGTACTGACCGACTTGATGGACATGTAAATAGACTATACAGATACTGTCCTAATAATTTATTCAGAAGTAATGAAACTGAATAAACTAAACTTTGAAATCTAGCTACTTTTTGTGGAATATGTTAACATTTATTTAACATTAAATGTTTGTTGTGACATAAGTATATAAGTGCTTTTCTATAGCAGCATATGAGTAGATTTCAGTTGTTGCTGGTTTGTGCTAAGAGATTTAGAAGCTGTTTAGAAATTGGAATGGTCATAAAAAAGTGTATTTTTCTGAGAGACTATAATTAGCATATTTGCTAAAATTACAGGTAATTGTCTGCACACTTTTAATATTGTAGTACTTTAATAACATTTTGAGAATGAATGAGATAACATTTTGAGAATGAATGAGAAGATGTCCCAGTATTTTTGTATAGATATATGAAATCTAAGTTTGCATGAGAAACTCCAGATAAAGTAGATGATATCACCTTCTTCATTACCTATTAAAAACTGACTTAAATCTTGCTTTATTCAGCTGTTGTTAAATCCTGAAATGATGAAAGCTTCTCCAGCTTTAGCCCATTATGTTTATGATTTCCTGGAGAATAAAGCCTACAGCAAAGGGAAAGGAGATTTTGCCCGGAAGGTAAGAATGTATCCATCATCCATGAAATTAGAGTGGAGCTTTTACTAGTGTCATGATTGCGGGGAGTATAGTAGTTATGAAATTATATTAAGCAGCTGTATGACACCTTACAAAACAACTTGCAAGCGAGTTGCTTTACCATAGCGTTTGGAAGTGACCAAATATCTCAGGAAATGAGAAAAAATAGAACAAAGAATGTTGCCATTTTTATAGCAGGTACATTTATTTGTGTGACAAGGAAATGAAACTTCCAAATCAGACACTCTGTAATTCACTAAGGCTTTTTAAAAAGCATGTACATTGCAAATTGCTTTCTGTCAAAAACATTTGTGATTATTTTTTGTAGTCTCATTTCTTCCAGTTTCTTTTCAATTCCTTACTCTATATTTGCTGCTATTACCATGCTCTCTGCTCTTCAACCCAACAAATGAAAGGCATTTCTCTTCGAAAGCTGCTGTTATTTAGCCATTGTAAATATTTAGAGGCATTGTCAAACACAGAAATCTGAGGTGCATCCTTTCTCTTACACACCAGAGGGTTCTTAAAATAAGGAATTATTTCTTGAGTTGAGCAGTCTCGTGTGGGCAACTTCTTTGCAAATCTTGTAGATCTTTACAAGTGGTTTTTATGTGGTAACCACCTGCAACTATACAGTTACTTCAAGTTGTTCTAGCTGTGTTTCTTATACACAGAACACTAAAATAGAATTTTAAAAAAATAGGTTTATCAATTTTTGTAATGACTACATAAGATTTGCTTTCCAACTTTCACACTCTTATCTTTGCAAGAGCATTATATTAGAATATGTCCCTCTGGACTGAATTTAAAGTATATGCTGGGGGGAAAAAAAAGTAACACATTATGGAAATCCTTTTGGTTTGCTTGCTTGTTTTCTGCAGTTTTTCTGTAGTTCTGTGCTGTGTAAAATAAGTATTTTTCAAAGGAGATAAATTGAAAGCATGAAGAGAAGCTCATCTGGAAGAAAGTAGGCTTGGAGAGGAGAAAGTCCATTAAACGGACCAGAAAAGGAGAAAGAATTCAAGCTTATAAAAGCCAAGGGACTGAAAATGGGAAGAATCAGGAAAAAGAACTGTTGAAAAATATTGATAGTTGACAGTAGGGATTTAAGGAAAGAGAAATACAAGTGAAAATGAAGCTGAAACTTTTCACTGCATTCTGTAATGAACTTAGGCAATTAAGTGTTGTTTCTTTGTATTATTATCCATCAGAATAGTGTGATACTTCTCACAGTATGTTAATGTACTAGTGTCCTCATAGGTTATACAATTCTGGTTAAACATCTTCCCCTTCAGATGGACACATTTGTAAACCCACTGCGTAATTCTATGAGAAATGTGTCAAATGCAGTCAAGTCTCTCCCTGACAGCCTGGCAGAGGGAATGACTAAAATGTCAGACAACATGGGTAAAATGTCAGAAAGATTGGGACAAGACATAAAGCAATCATTTTTCAAGGTAAGAAAATACTCACTGCATACTAGTGAATTGCTAGGAGGCTGGCTGTCGCCACATTTAAACTTGTTGTGTGCTATAACAAAGGGTCAAGACTCTACTAGTGAAGTCAAGTCCATAGACAGCAAAGCAGTCTGTTTTAAGCAATTACCAAATTACACATGTGGAGTTCTCTTTGCTTTTAAGTAAAATACTAAAATTGGAACCTGAATCTTGAAACTCAGAGTTAGGAGAGAACATCTTCTCTGCTTATTCCATGCTGAATTCTGTTTTTTTAACACGATTTTCTTTCTGTGTCTCCTGCCATCTACTGCTGTATATTTTCTCATCTGATCTTAAAATATTAAAATATAACCCATTAAAGAAAATGAAAAGTGATAGCAATGCATGCTGCCCAGAAGTTCTGTGAAAGTAGTAGCCTTCATAACACCCTCCTTCTTACTGGCATTTCCTTTATCCTCTTCCTTCTGTATGCAACTACGAGCACAAACTCCTCTGGTCAGGAATGTCCTATAGGCAAAACAGCTTATCCAGTACATGTAGAACACTAACAGAGACGAGTTAATTCTTAAAACATACTGGAGAAGGATGAACATGGGCCTGTCTTTGGAAAACATAGTTATTTCTGGGAGGAAATAACTGGGTCTGGACTTTCTCATTGCTAGTATTTTCTCTGTTGACTAACAAAGTATCTACAGTTATCCTTACTGACAAGTGCATAGCTGGGCAGAAGTTAAGCTCAGAGAGAAATATCAGTCCCATATGGATTTATCAATATTTTTCAGTTGAAATACTAAGCACTTCAGAAAATGAAAGATAAAACTATCAGTTTTTCTTTTGGTTCAGTTCTTTATTTTTTTGGCTCAGATACTAGTGTGGATTGTTCTAAGGCTGTTTGTAACTTTGAATGCTGTAAGAGAACTTGATTTCTTGGGAGATGAAACAAGTACTGTGTACATATCTCCTGTAACCTTTGACTCTTGTCTGTCTTTCATCCAAATGTTTAGTTTTGGTTTCATAGTGCAATCGGTTATGAGAATTCATCTGTTTTACTGGCATTCTACAGTTTTTTTTCCTCTTACAAATGTTAATTTTTTCATTATAGGTGCCTCCTCTGATCCAGAAAACTTATTCAGATCCTGAACATTGCCGTGTTGCGGCCCCAATTGATGACAATGTGAGTCCACCTTATGCTCTTTTAGGTATTTTTGAGGTAACTTTGTAGGGAACATTTATGTAATGGGTCAGTAATAGTTTGATATGTTTTTATAGGCGAAAAAAAGCTTTCTAAATAATAAACTTCATTTTAAGGATGCCTAAAATGCATAAATGAGTATTAGAAACCTGGAAGTGAAATTTTAAGCTCTTGGTATTCTCATAAGCTATGCTATTTTGCTATTGATTTGACTGAAACATTGATCAAATATGTGAACAGAACTGGGAAAAAAAAAATCCTTTTATCTTTAACTAGGGCAGAAAGGCCGTAAGATTACCAGTGATTATATGCAGTTTGCTATGGTCATAAATCTGCACCTGTTCTGCACTTCACTCTTGTTTTGGTCACATCAAAGCATTCCAGTTTGTCTTCCTGTGCATAACTCCTATGACAGCCTGGTAACTGTCTTTCTGTTTGACTAATGTAGAACATGAGTTCTACTGTGGGTTTATTTTGTATGTTGTGTAGCACAAATGTGTATCTTCATAATTCTGAAACTTTTTGTTTTTCCACAATAAAGCAAAGTAATACAGGTAAACTACGTGAACAGCTTTTTCATAAATAGATAAAATATAAAATGTGAATGTTACATTTGAGATAAACTCTCATTTCCTGTGCAATCCAACTGTACAAAGTGTGACTTGTATTTTTATGTATAATCATGCATGTACCATAACTTGAATAAGAAGATACTGTTGATTGAGAGAAAAAGTTAATAGTATCAAGCGTGAAAGTCTGATACTGTTGTACTAAAACAGAGTAAACTCTTCTTCATATTTTTATATTTTTAAAATATGAATATTGAGTTACCTGTAAGTGTATCTTATTCATCTTTAATTTTTTCACATCATTACATATTTAAGGATTTCTACTAAATCTTTTGTAAGCCAAGAATCCTATAATACTTTTGTTATATTATTATAGATTATTAGATTTAATAAAATGATTTTTTTAAAATCTGCATTCACAAAAGCACAAATTTCCATATAAACTTCAAGATTTCTATATATAAAGTGTTTCACAGAACCACCTAAAAGTTGACATCCTGCTGCTGAATTTAGCAGCTTTGCTTCCCTAAGGAATGGTGCCAAAGTAAAACTGCTTCACAAGTTTTCACATTATGCTCTTGGGAGCACTATTACCTAAGGAGCAAGTTGGACAAGCTCTCTCTTTGTGAAGTATTTACTTGTGTTAACTTTTCCTCAGCTTTGGTGAGGCAACTTAAAACGTTTTTTCAGTGTCACTTTGAAATTCAAAGGATTTAGGCTTAGTTTATCTGCTTGGAGTCATGTTTTATGGAAGATTTCATACTATAGTAAACATCTAAAGCAAAATGTTTCTTACCACATACCCTGTTCTGCATATACTGAAGTGTTGAAACTGCAAAGTAAGTACTAAGTGTGTTCTAGAAAGTGAACTAAAAGTTTATGGATTGTGTTTTTGTCCACTTGATCAGGTGGATGACAATATTCCGCTGAGAGTAATGCTCCTCCTTATGGATGAAGTTTTTGATTTAAAGGAAAGAAATCAATGGTTAAGAAGAAATATTAAGAATCTGCTTCAGCAGCTTATTAGAGCAACATATGGTGACACAATTAATAGGTATGTTTTTTCTTATCAAATCATTTTTCATTTTTTAAATTATACTGTTGTAGCTGCCTATGCTCCCCCCCCTTACAGAGGATCCATAATTGAAATAGAAATGTGGAAAATAGTCATAACCAATAAAGAATACTGCTGAAACACTAATTTCTGCAGTGTTTGTATGCTAGAGGACTTTCGAGACACCTTTCTTGTGTTTAAAAGAGTTCATGTTACATCTCTGGAGCCAAGAAAGACACTAGAGATATCAAACTGCTGGTGTTATATTAATGTTTAATTTCTGTGCTGTGTTTTCATTCTCAAACTTCAGAAGATGGAAAGAGGAAAGAGAAGACACTGTTAGGATGGTCATTCTGGCGCTTAACTATTATAACTCTCCATAAATCAACACATGTCCATTCTAAAAAGCTTCTAAAAACTTGCCACCCTCTTCAGTGACTTTGTGTACATTTCTTGCTGTATTCAGATTGTAGGAATACTAGCTAAATATTTATACATGCTGAGGCCTTCTCATGATAGTGCCTTGAGTGCAGGACTGTTTTTCTTCTAGATCTGGTGCTATTTCTGCTGTCCTCAGCTGCTTCTGGTTCAGTTGCTGTAGCTGCTGTAGCAGTCTGACCTTGTTCTAGCAGATCCTTAAAGCTTAATGCCATTGAACAGCAAAGTCTCGTCTATTTCCTGAAAACTGGATTCCATTAGGAAAACGGTCCTGGGACCACTAAACTTTTTATAGAAAAAAGTTTTATAGAATTTGTTTCAAAAGCTGAAATATTACTTTGCCTCTTTTTTTTTTAACAATAAAATGAGAGTCACTACTGACCTGTTTTGATTTTTCAGAAAAATAGTTGATCATGTGGACTGGATGACGTCTCCGGAGCAAGTAGCAGATGCAGTGAAACGCTTCAGGTGTGTTTTTCTTCTGACAAATGATGAGCGTAGTGTGCTCATCAGCTGGTATTTAATAGCTGCTTTTATGCAAGGACATTATTGTTACTGAGCAGAATTTAGTGAGGACCAGACCATATTTTTTAAAATGTCTTTAGTGAAGAAAAATAAGCACTTGGAATTTTCTCATCTTGCTAAAAAGTTTGTTCTGCTTGTGGGTTTTATTTATTTATTTACTTATTTTGTTAAAGCCAGTCCCGAGGTGTTGCAATACTGTTGTACTGAATTTCATCATATTAGTGGATGAAGGGTCTTGTTTGCCAAAAGCCACATGCATTCCTTCTTCTAGAAGGCAAACCATCGTTGTTCTTATATTCCTATAAAACCTAGCTCTAAATTAAAACATAACTTCCTGCACGATCAAATGTATCAACTCAACTCAGAGTTTGCAAGTGCTGAAGACTCTGTGATTAGGGTAATGTGCTGGTTATGTCATACCCTTTCCTAGAAGTTTTAAGGCCTTCTATAGTATTTGTAGAGCAAGAACATTTAATTATTTGTTTAAAAGGATTGGGAAGTAAGGTGTGAAATGAGATAATCTAGTAGCCAAAGGGTCATAATTCAGTGAACATTCAGTCATTCTTTAATAAAAGTTTGAGGAAAAATGTGTGCATCTTGCTTGGAAAAAGAGTGTTACTTGCTAAAGTGAAATAGCTTTTCATCTAATTCAGACCAAGCTATGCGTTTTGTCTGTGTGCTACACTGAAACTACTTAATTCAGTTTAGATTGTTGAGAGATAATATAATTCTCATCAATATGGCTTGCTAATGGAATAATTAATACACCTAAGCCAAAAGTCTCTCAATGGCAACAGAGACAGGTTAAAATGCATAGTTTTTGTAACAAATATGTTTGTATGTTTTTGGAAGCAAATTGGTTTGGACAATTTCCTTAAAATTTTCAAAATTCCATTTTATTCTTATGCTTAAAATTTCAAGAAAAGTAGAGTACAGTAACCTCTAATAGACTGCATGTTTTACTATTTGCTTGCAATTTTCTTTTCCCTTTTTTCTCCTCTAATATTTGAAAGCTGTACTATGTTGTATGCAGGTTACTTTCTAATACTATTCTCTGAAATAGCTTTGAGGGATTAAAGAGAGCCTTTCGAGAATTCTTCATAAAATTTTAATGTATTTTGACAGATTTGCTTTTATTACAGAGATGCTTTTTGGCCCAATGGCATTTTAGCAGACACTGTTCCACGGAGAGACAAAGCGATCAGGATGCGAACAAGAGTAGCAGGGAAAACCAAGTTACTGGAGGTTATGCCAGGTAAGTGGCTTTAGAGCTGAAGCCAAATAACCCTGACCGTATAATGTGGCTGGAACTAACATCAATATTCTTGTTGAATGTAGAAATATGGATAGGAAATGTTGACTTATGAACTACATTTAAATTAATAAGCTTTTAATTGTTAAAGTACTGAAGATTTTTCATGTATACTCCTATAGTGCAACTCTAATATTCTTAGAACCACCTCTGTATTCAGTTTCACTAGAAGATGTAAGTTTTATGCATGAAACACCAGGATTCCAGTATGGGATGATTTCATTGTAAAATTTCACGTATACAGCACAAAAGTGAAGAAGCTTGCAGAGATTCTTCCTACTGTAAGAGAATTTTTGCTTTAATTGTACTGTGTACAGTTGAGGCAGGATAACCTTGAATTCTAAGTTGCATAATTAAAAAGAAAAAAAAAACACTGAGCAAATTACTCAAAAGATTTAAAATTCAATTTAAGTTTATTGTCAAGCCAGAGGTAGAAGTTTAGTTTAACTTTTATGCAATTATTATTTTTATAGATGAACTGAAACACATCATAGGTGCCGAGACAACACGGAAAGGAATTCTTCGGGTCTTTGAAATGTTCCAGCACAGTCAACTCAATAAGAGAATGGTTTATGTGTTTCTGGAGAGGTTCCTAGAAACCTTATTTCCACAAAACAAGTTTCATGAGCTCTTCAACAAACTGCATTCACGGTCAAAGCAGATGCAGAGGTATAAGCAGAGACTACATTCTACTCAAGCGCCTTCCTTGCAGAAAAGGTGACACTCCAAACCTATTAAGCTGGTGTATGTTTGTCCAGGACTGATTACTTGGGCAGATGCTCTGGGGCTTCAAACTCACATGCTGTTATTTCTGCACCAGTCTCTTAGTGTCACATATTAGATTATTAATGCGTCTGTAAGACCTGTGGATCTTCTCATCTTCACCTGTAATTCAACCACTACCACAAGGGTTTGTGTGTCTTAAATGATGTGATGCATCTACATGCAAGATTGAGAAGAATACTGGTCCATTAGAATAAGAATGTTGATTCCTTCTGCTCCTGAGTCGATGTTTTGCCAGCGAAGAGAAGTGCCAGACTGTGGTTTGAGAAAAGCACAACTGCAGTGATATAATGGAGGGAAAGGGTGTTTTGGCACTGGGAGATATGTGCAATGTGTGAGAATCGGGTGGGATTGTTCTACATTATGACTGTTGAGGCTCTCTATTAACATTCCTGTAAAGGCTGAGCTGATAGGAAAACCAGTCTCTGGAACAGCTGATTCAGGAGAGAAGGGAGGTATAGGGTACCCCACAACAAAAGTACATGATTAAAGAAAGGTTGAGATAATGTGGCTTTTCTGTTGCATTAACTTCACCTTTTGTGTTTTGAAAAATAGCATTAGATCTTTTGGGGATTATAGTAATGAAGAGCAAAGATGCAGTAAAAAGGAAATCTTTATTTTGATTATTTTGTAGCTTTAAGGGCCATATTCTGCTCTTATAGCACCTGATAATACGTTTTGCATGTAACTGCAGTGGAGAAGGGGCATCATAGTCACGTTCAGTTTGATTATTGCAGAAGGAAGGGAGAACCTCTTTCAAAAGAGAGACGTCATGCTCGAAGATGAGGAAATTGCACTAAGAAACAGTCTGTACACAACTCCCCGCTAAAATCTGAAAATCTTTTGGGTGTAGAAGACTGTCTTGCTTAATTTAAATATTCCTTACCTTTTAGTGTCTAAGCCTCTTACGGAAAATGTTGGAATTAGTTGGTTCCTCACAGATACAAGATTTCATTAGTCATATGCAAACATTTGGAAATTTCTGAACGCATCTCAGTGTATATATGAAAATAAAAAGGAGATAAAACTACAATATTTTTTTAAATAATCTTTTTTATTTTTTGCATAGTGTAAAATTTTAATAAAATTTTGACATCAAAGCCCCACATTAATCTGTTTAGTTTCATCACAGAATTTATGTGCAATTAAGAATAATTATGTGAAACTAAATAATCTTGTTTGCCACAGTACATCTCAGTTTGTATTTTCTTTTTTCAACTCCCCTCTTGCTTCTGAGCACCACTATCCAAGAGAACAGAAAGTAATCTTAGAGAGTCCTTCTTTTTTTTTCCTGAATGCTAAACATTATATAAAATTTAACTGTTGATCAAGGATCCTTATAGTAACTTTTGTCTAAGTGGGAACAAAAATGATCCTTTTATGTGATGGAGAAATGCTAGCCTGTTACTTATACTTACACTATGTAAGTGTCTAAGAGAAGAAGACAGAAGACCTGCCAATTGGGACCTGGTTAAATTGACAGAATCCTCTGTATAGATCATTTTTTCTCATGGATTCTATTCATGCAATGTAGCCTCTTACCATACTACTTAATGAAGATCATCTCGTATTGTTAACATTCTCATACAGTATGCATGGGCTCAAGTGCACTTGTTTTTTCTTTATCACAGAACTAAAGACTGTAAATTAAATCCCTGCCTTTTATGATTTCCAGGAAGACAAGTTGGAGATGTGTAAGACTCTCGCCCCCTTCCTCTCTGCAGGTTCTGTACAAGTGTGAGGATTAAGTGCTGTTGAAATTAACGCATTTCTTGGGTTCCTCTGTAAAATAGTCGACATAGCCAGTTCCTGTTGTTTACATGCCTGTATCTTCCTCTAAGGTCAGGGAGCTGTAGCATACTTGACTGATAGAAGATCATTCAGCAGATGTTCTTGGTGATATAGTAAATATATCATTGATCCTACCAAATCTTATTTATGTCTTTTAAATCACAGAGTTTGTAATGCAGTATGAAAATGGAAAGTTAAAATATAGTTTTGTCAAATCTGTGGAGCCTCTTATCTATCTATAGGTACCATGATAAATTTAAAGAGAGTAGTGGTCATGTGCAAATTTGGTATTTTTTTAGATTACCTGGTACATTTCTGTACAAAAATAAAATAATATCTCTAGGAATGTGAACTGAACGTAATTCACCATGTTTATCAAAGTAATTATACTTAATGAATTTATTGCATATGTATACTTATACACATGGATGTAAATGTGTGTATGTGTATATATGTAGTGAAGCTCTGTATTTCAGTACAGAATGTGGCTTCCTAATTCGTTGGTGCCTGCTGGCAAGAATTATCACAAACTAATACTTCTTTTTTTTTGTTTAAAGGTTTGTATGCATCTATATTTAAATGGTTGGTGTGTTGCCCATTCAAAATAGATGCCCTGTCAATCCATGCAGTCCGTTATCCTGTAAAGTCTACAAAACTGAATGTTAATATACAGCACTTAAACTGTCTGGGTGTTTCTTCTGGCCTTTGGGTGCTGTGACTGGCCACTGAAAACGCGCCGTTGTCAACAAATGCACTTGTTTTAGCCTTAATTATTTTTAAGAGAAAATGAGCAATTAAATATTTCATTTGGTTCATCCTCAAGCTTGTGCTGCTCGTGTTTGCTAGAACTAAACAATAAATTTTAAGTGCTACCAGAATGTGTACCAAAATAAAAATATATAAATTCCACAATCTAAATTTTAGTTTTGTGCAATATTTTCATTTAATGCATGTGTATTTGAATAACTGTAAAATAAATGAATTTTTAATGTTTTGAGGTTTAGGTTACAATGTCTTCTCAGCTGAACAATTTTGCATTCTGTTGTTGCATTAGTTTATTTAAGGACTTGTTTTAAAAGTCTTATTTGTTACTCCTTGTGAATTCCCTTGTCCCGAACGGTCTTTGCTCATGTGAGCACAGCTCTTACCACAAGGGAAGAACTGAAGAGCACATCTCATGACTATAGCTGTTATAAGTTACTTGTGCATATCATTGTACAGTACGTGTCAGCTCTGTGCCTAATTGTTCTGTTGATGCTTTTCCTCTCCCTTCCCCTCCTTCTCTTTTCCCTAACGAAGAATGAACATGAAACAGAACTGCCATGGTCACTTCTGAATGGCAGAGACTCTGAATTTTTATTTGGAGTTTGCATTTATGTTTTGTCCGATAGAAAGCTAAAATTACACTAATAAAGTATTAACAGGATTATCACAAGTCTCTAACTGTTGTTTATTTCTTGAAGTAACTTTAGTAAGAGAATACTCTTTAAGACTGGGAAAACTGGGAAAAAAACTAATGCAGATGAATATTGCTCTAAAGTGCCATTGGAAAAAAAAAATCATTCCTAGGTTTTAAAAGCTTTACAGATGAGTTTTGCTCTTAACAAATAACATCACATTTTCTTCTGAGGCCAGTGTGTTTCACTGTGACATCTGGAGAAATAGAGCATGTTACTTTAAACAGCTTTCTGTATTTTCCTCCTAGAGTACTACTGTAAGAAAAAATCTTGAACTTAAAAGTTTAATTTTGACTAAGTGAACCTTTTCATGAATAATTTTTTTCCTGTTTTCTTCCACAAATTCAGAAAACTGGTTATTTGTATAATGATAATTAGTGCTTAATTTAGTCATGTTATAATAACCAGTGCTTAGTAATGAGGAAGATTTTATTGCACTTGCAACAATAGCGTTGAGGAAGCGATTCTGAGGATGGGGGATAAAAAAATTTCCTTAAAAGGCTGTGTGCAGAAACAGGGCTTCTGTGATATCATGGTATGTGAGTTTTGTTGATGTGTGTTTTATGCCCTTTTGTTTTTTAATTCTTTTCAACCCTTCTCCCACCATCTCCCCTTTTTTTTTTTTTCCCTTTCCCCAGCAGCAGCAGCTGGGGATACCATGGGAGCACAATTGTTCCCCGTGGTACATTTATTCCAGCTGTTTCACATTCATCAAAAATATGTCTTAAGCTGCAGAGATGTTAGTTCTCTTGTTCTAGGATAAAATGTTCACTGTTTTCACTAACTTAAATGTTTTTGTTGCAAGATACATCTCATGAATTGGTTAGTTAATTGCAAATTCTTATTTGTTGGGGCTTTTATGCTCCTCCTGTGGAAATTTCATGGCAAGAAATTTACTATCTTAGTATCTGGAATAGTATCTGCATTTACTAAATGAGGATAATAAATGTCTGTGGCCAATTTAGCTGTTCAGTCTAGCACAGTCTGGTTTATATTGTATGGGGTGTATAAAAGGGTGAGGGTTTCTTAAGATTTTTGTAATGATAAACAATCACCCTCCTTCTACACTGACATGCAACTCAACGAAAAACTTCATGTTTTGCCTTTGAAGCTAATTATGTTATTGTAGTAATATGTAATTATGTAGTGCAAATTACGCAGTGCAAACAATGAGTCCATTTTTGCTAAATATTTCAAAATGAATTAAGCTTTATTTTCATGAAACGCTTTCATGAAACATCTGGGCCACTGCAGTTTCCCTCCCCAGCCACAGTATGTTTGAATATTTGGGTGCTGAAGTGCTTCATGTACCTGCTTCCCTGCCTGTTCTGCCACACTGAGGCTGAAATAGTCAGGTAAAGTCACTCCAGTTGATACTCCATTCAGAAGGGGCTACCTGGAGTTCTTACTTGACCTGGATTTGGAATGGCAGGTAAGTTAATTTTGAGTTTAGCTGAAAGTATTGACCTAGATTATACTTCAGTTATTGACAATCAGGAGCTGCTGGGGGAAAATAGTTCAATTTTCAAAACCTGACTTGTTCTTATCCTAACAGTTTTAGGCATAAGTTCCTAGCAGTCATGTAAATCTTCATGTTTGGATCACTTCCTAGTTTTTCGCAGCAGGAGAGATTAGAACCATCTTAGTTCTAATCTGAGAGATGCTTGTGGAGTTCTCAAGTAAAAAAAAAAATCCTGGAATTTTAAATGATAGATAGCAACAAAATTATGTCTGTTAGGAACACACTCTTTTTCCTTAGGAACATGTAAAAGATATTTGTGCAATGCTCCAGTTACTTCATTTACAAAATGGACAGAAATAGAAATAAAGCTTTCCTATATTTTTTCCCATGTTAAAATAGATATTCTCAGTATAGATCAAGTATAAACGTTATACTTATTCTCTCCTGAGAATGTCTCCTGTTCTTCCTGAGACACTTTTTTGCAGAATTTATCTTGCAAACTAGCAAGCTTCTGTTTTCTTTCAACCAAAATGAAGTTAGAATTTATGAAAGAAAACCTTTCCCATTTTAGTAACAACTTCACGTGAAATAGATTTTAAAACAGAATATAAAGTAATGTTTCATATCTTTAACAGAAAATTTCATGTACTGATTTCATATTACATGTGCTGATGTGAAATCATTAGCTTCCCAATATTCCCAAAGTCATTTTGCAAACACAGTAAGCCAGACCTTCTTATAACTAATGCAAAAGAGAAAGAGCTATTTTGGGGAGAAGAGAGAAGGAGTTGCCCTCTGATTTTTCGCATTGCCAGATAAAAGGAAACAGGCCCAAATTCTCCTATATGTTGCATAAGTTAATAGGAACCAAGAGATGCATTCCCCAGCTCTGTTTTCCACAGTTCATTCTTAGTGAACGGGAAGGCAGCACTATTTTGCACACACACACTATCAAATCATTAAGAAATCTGTGTATCTTTGGTTGTGAAAAACAGCTTCTAACATCAGGACTGGTTAAAATAAAAGAAAGACCAGAAGACTGGACTACACTTGCATGTCTTTTTCCAGGCACATTGAGAGTTTCCAGATAGCTGGAAAGTTTTCCACAAACTTGAAGTATGGACAACAGAAATACCTTATGGCAAATGGTGCCACGGATTTATGCATTTCTTAGAGCGCTAAACTGGGTTTAAAGTAGAGAAGCTGTGTCTATACAGAAGATGTAGGCAATAAATTGTATTTTGTAGAATTACAGATGTTTAGAGCATAAAGAATATCTTGCCAGAAAGAGAGTGAGGATGCTAGAAGCAAAGAATGTCTTATTATTATAAATATAGATAAAGACCCAGAGTGAAATCTAGGCTAACTGAAGTTGATGACAAAATACTGTGCAATGAAACCCTTATTTTTCCATCTTCAAAGCTGATTTGACCATACATGCCCTGGCCCTCTGCATGCTAGTGGTGCCTTCATGAGCCAGTTAAGAAATGCATTGCATTTAGGAATGTTATTTCTGGGGCTGTTTCTTATGGGCATGAAGCAATTTAAATTAAAAGGAACTTCTCTTTTTTGTTGGCAGTTCCGACACCAGATAAATTCTTTTTCCAACAGCAATAGAATCTTTCTGCATCTTTCTGGTCTTGTTAATTTGCAGAAGAGCTGTTGTGAAAAACTTGTGGGAATCATTCACTGAGATTTTCAGTATTTACATAGTGTAACGTGTCATGCTTGAGAGGAGGAAAAAAAAACATTTTTGAATATGTGTAAACCAAAGCAGGCATTTTTAGTCTCATTTGTGCTTAGGTAGGTTTTGCTGTGGTAGCTGTTCAGTTGGAACATAAGGCTTAGTTTAACAAAAGCAGTAAAAATATATGTATTTAAGCAGACTCAGCTACACTAAAACTAGAAAATGTTTTATTTGAAATTTTTATTTTTATTTATTTTATTTTTAATTATTTTATTAGAAATTTTCTTTTTCAGTTGTATAGTCAGTATTTGACCGTTGTCTGTTCCTTGGACATGTGTGTTACGAGCAGAGCCTTCTGCTTCTGAAAACAAGTTTCACGTGCAGCGAGGCAGGCCTGGGTAGTTGTGAGGCTACAGAGAGGATGGGAAGAACTGGGATACCGGAGCTGAACCTCCTGACGCCACCAAGCTCTGAATGCAGGGTTAAAAGGGAGAGTTAGCAGAGATCTTGGCTCTGCGTCCTTTCTTTCTTCTCTCCCTAAGAACTGCTTAGATTATGGCTTCAACATTCAAGGAGCTTTCCATTGACTTGATTTGTTGCTGGCGTTTCACAAGGTCAGTTGGTTATATGAGTTGAAAACAAATATTTATGATATTTTTAATATATTTTGATCCAAAACTTCCTAACAGCAAGTTCCAGAACCCTGTTCTCATTTAACCTAATCCTGAGCCATGTTCCACATCCACATTCCCCCTTCTTTAAAAAACATTTTATGCTCTCTGTGTTTTTCTTCTTGTTTTGGGCTTCCTTGTGTATGACAGACCCATAAGGCCAAAGACATTTTAGGTCAGAAAAAAGTAAACGTACAGGTCAGTATAAGCAGTGCAAGAAGTAACAGTTGTAAAACTGACACAGCAGGTGTGCAACGAATAAGCAAAAAAAACCCCAAAACATATAGATAATATATAACATACCCATACCCTTACAAACCCATAACATATAAATACATACATATATATATATTATATATACAATGATAGAGATCATGAAACCAAAGGCCAGGGAATGTGAGCTATTTGTGGGGCCCCTGACGTTTCCATCGAGGGCTCTCACGGTACGTGCTCGCCATCATCTGTCCAGCCAGGAGGAGTGTTCGCAGCTGCAGTTTGGAAATGCAGGCCGCTGCAGCAGCATCTTTGAACTGCTGCTTTGCTTAGAAAAGTCCCTAGACTGCATGGTAGTTAATAAAATTCATTTAAAACTGAAGGAAAGGTGGCGCTTTAAATATTTTTCCCTGGTGTGAATGATGTGGAGAGTGTTGGGGTCATGGGCCTCTCCTCCTGCCTCCTCTCGCCTGAATCCTCTCTTGCACAGGGCCCTGGATGACACCAGTGTGAAATCATTGCACTGCTTTTGTGGAGGCAGAGCAGGAGTAGGTGGATCTACAGGGAATGACTTTGCTCCACTTCGGTGCTTCCCAAAAAGTGCAGGATTGGGCCTCTGCGTTTCCACTTACTTGCCAACAGGCACGTATTAAGACAGGCTGAATGCGGCAGATAACTGAATCCATCAGGATTCCATTCCAGTGCTACATTAAATCACTGTGTTCAGTGCTGCTGATTGCCTGGACTGCTTTATAAAAATAACAAAGTAAATTTGATCCAGCGGCAGACATCCAAATCCAAGTTAAATTCTACTGCTTTTGTTTGTTTCTTTGTTTTTGATATATTTCATTTATCTTTTTTACCTTGAGCTTTTTCCTTTTTACATTATGTGAGCATCTAGTAATGACTTCTTAGAAAAAATCAATTGACAGATTTTATTTATTTTGTTTTGTTTATTTATTCTATTTGTGAATGTATCAGTCTTGCCATGCCAACTCTGCAGCAGTTGGGCACTTTTGCCCTCTTGAAAACAAAAAAAAGCCTTTTAGCTACAGGTGTTTTTCTTTTTCTGTAGGGGGGCTCGGGAAGGTCACAGCAGCATGAAATCTATCCTAATTCAGCTTAGCTGCTAATCACATATAGCGAAAGGAAAGTGTGACTGAGTATTGAGTAAATGTCAGTTGGCACCTGTTTTCACAATCTCAATTTGTTTTTCTTCTCACAGCACATTACACCTCTTAATTTAATTTGTGACTGGCCTTTTCTCCTCCCAGCTGTCCAGGCCTGGAGCACACACGTTCCAGCTGGCGCTATCGGGGGCTTAGCCTGGCCGGGGACCGCGACGAGCAACTGCCCCAGTCCCACGGACGCGCGGGGACTCGGCGCCCTCGCTGCCTTATCTCGCTTACAGGCCGGTAACTCGAGTCTCTGGACCTGAAACGGAGTACGCATAGCTCAAATACCTCTAAAAAGTCTTTCCCATCCTAACTATGTTGTTTTGGGATTAAAGGGGACTTTCGGTAACAAAGTGGCCCATTCAACAGCTTTGCAATTATTGCGATGCTAATGTTGATTTAAGTTTGTTTTTCAAACAGGAGAGTTCCTAATGGTATTTGCAGAAGGGCAGGCTGCCGGGCACTTGCACTGCTGAAACGGACCACGTGTGAGGGTTTGCTCCTCGCCTTTGCTCCTATGTGCAGGCACGCAGAAAGCAGCAGCTCTGCTGAAATCCAGCATTCCACCCCCGTGGCCCAGGAAAGTTTAAGGCAGTCCCAAAGTGACGTTCAAAGAAGTAGCAAATTTAATTTCTTGGACCACAGGCTGTGATAGCTTCATCCTTCCTTTCTGTCACAGCTATCTGCCAGAATAAGATGTGGGCTGTCTGGCAAAATCAATAGAAAGATCACGAATTTGCAAGATGCAGAAGCAAATGTTATCTCCAGCGCTTCCCTTTGTAGAGGATCTGAGCATTTTAGGTCAAGAAAGAAGAAAGCTGCCCAACCCTGTTCTCTCTGAGCTGGTGTTTCCTCTCTTCTGCCATCTCTGTGAATTTACAAAGATGACAAAGTTTGAATATAGTATTGTATATAGTGAATATAAATTAATATATACTATATATGTATGTTAATTTGTTCTTCAGAATTTAATCTAAATTACCATCTCTGACTACCCCCTGAAACCTGTTGGTTTAGAGTATTTCTATACTCACAAGTTTGCAAAGTTTTTGCAAATCTTGCCACTCAAATTATGAAGTTTTACTATATTTACTACAGGGAAAGTCCAGCGTATTGTCTTTGCTAAATGATATTGCTCATTTTTCTTTATAGGAGTTGTCCAAGTGAGTGAGTATGCTAGCAATTGTCTTTGAACTAAGTTAAATTTGAAATGTATTTTTGAAAACAGGTTATTACAGCTACAGTGAGGGGATGCATAAAAGTTTTGTTGTTGTTATTGTTTTGTATGACTTTATAGGAAAGAACTGAGAAACACAGTCTAGAAGCAATTCTAGTCCATCTCCTCCCTGGTGGCAAATGGTGCCCACAGAGCAGGCACCAGACAGCAAGGTCTGGTAGTGGAAAGGGCAGCATCTGAATGAGAGCTGTGGCTGAGCTGTCCCTCCTGCTGGCCATTTCAATGGCACAAGGAAGCTCTAGGAACATCAAAGCTCATTTCTTTGCACAAGGGCAATTGTCCTATTTGTATTAGGAATGTCCAAAGGTGATATTTAGCTTCAGCCCATCTGTTCCTCCTGTTCTTCTTTTTCAATTTTACTATGGCAGATATCTGTAAAAGATTATGGTGGCTGAGAAAATAGTCATATATTCAATTGTTACTCTCATTCTGTGGGTATTCCATACATGTAAGAGTGATATTTCTGTTTCCAAGTTTTGATTTTTTTAAGCTAGTCTTAGTGTGTATATGCTGACCACAGAGGAATTTTTAGAAAAGTTGTTTTTGCCAAAGTCAGTTGATGCTTGAAGCTTGAAAGTTAACTCATGTCAAGCCTATCATCATCTAGATTACTGAAGTACTCCTTTTTCCTGGCCTTGACAAGCACAATCTTATCTCTTCAGAGTGCCGTCTAAAAGACCATATTTCAGCTTAGACCATTATCACATCTCTGCATTTAACCCCTTTCTATTTCCGGACTGCCTAGTCCATACGGTCTCCTAAAGCCTACAGAAATGTTAATTGTAATGAGAACAATTAAGTTGCAGGGAGATCTCGTAATAAAGTCTGAGGAGTCTGATTTGCAAGGTCTTAGTATACAGTATTAAAATTTTTTTTTTTCTAAGAAATACATGTCCCAGCTGTACTTCTTCATAATCTTCCTAGATATATTTTTTCTGTATATGTGACAAAACCATATCATTAAAATTGGAAACTTTTGAAACTCCATATATTCTTTTTCCTACCACCTCCTTTTTCCTGTCTCCTCCTCATGCAAGTTTGTCACCACAGAGCTAGCAAGCTGACTATTTTTTTAGGTGTTTGCCTACTTTAATTTGGATTTTGTGCTGATTGCTTCTCTCTTGAGTTAGAAATCTCCTGAAAAGGGGGTCCTGCCCTGACATATTTTCAGCTAAACTCAGAAAGTGAAAGGTTTGAATAAAATGTTGGAGCAAATTACTGAATTGCTGGCAGACTCTTCCTCTCCTCATTTTTATACATTTATTTCAATCATTACATTCACCTCTAATGCTTCAGAAAGGCGTAAATCTGATGTGGTAAACATTTACTGTATTTTGTCTACTGCTGATGACAGACATTTCTTGTAAAATTCTAGTTTGTAGGGGTTAATCCATAAAGGCTGATGATTTTCTCTTCCATTTTCTCTTGTGAAGGAAGCTGCTCCCCAGGATTGTCACACTGAGGTACAGAAAATAAAAGAGAAGCTTGGAAGGGAAGTAATCACTGGGGAAAAACATTTGCCTAATGAAAGCAAGATGGAATTGCATTTCGAAAGATCATTCCGTATAGATGAACTGAATAGATGAACTTCTGTTTTCCTGAGTGCAAAGAAATTCTGCAATAAAAAAAAGAAAAAGAAAAGAAAGATTAAGATTGTTGGCTCAAAACAAGGACCAGTCACAATACATTTTGTCTCCCTTCCTGTGATAAAAGTGAAGCTGCTGTCCTAACTGTCCCTGCGCCAGCACATCTTGAAAAGTCAGGTTAAAGTGCTGGGGGGGCAGTGAGAGACTCTTAACAGAGCTGTGTCTCTGTTACAGAATGTCCCTATAGTGTAAGTACAGGATGTCTGTGTGACTTTTTTTTCTTTTCTGTCTGAAATGTACAACTTGACTTTGAGCCTTTTTTTTGTTTT
>JAUBOD010001092.1:91815-140240 GCA_032353885.1 Nothura maculosa
TAGGCTCTTCTGCCTGTTGAAAGCCCAGTTACAACATATGCCCTTGCTTATGGCCTGTAGTTCCAGTTCCTGCAACCATGTGCTTCCATGGCTTTGTTTTTATGAATGAATCTAGTTTTAATATATACAAACACACAAACTAACACACAAATGCATGGGGGGATGTTACTCAGATACAGCCAAGGCTTTAATCTTTACCAACTCTAAGGCAAAAGAGCTTCAAGAAGCCCTTGCCTGCCCTCTGTTTCTTCAGTTGCTCTCACAGCTCCACTGCCTTCCCACCACGCTAGGAGAAGTGCAATAAACCTTTTTGGTGCAGTAAAACTCTCTCTGTGGCTACTGCTGAGCAAGGAAGAGATGAGATAGGCAGCAACTGCAGTCTCTGGTAGCTCTTGCTCCTGCTCTCTGATGTTGTTATAGAGGCCTCTGGTCTAAGGGCCTGTACTCTGTCCAGGCCTACTTGGGTCCTCCTGCATGGTTGAAATTTAAATTTAGCTTTTGAGGTCTTTTGGTGGCTGATAGGTGCTGGGGTGGGTTTTTTTGAGCTGTCTTTGTTAAATGTGCCCTGGAAAAGCAGATAGGTAAAGACACTCTTTTACTTTTTAGGTTTTGTAAAATTGCATTTTTCTGCTTCAGTGGCTTTTAGGTGAGACTGTGACTCTTTCTGCTTATTCATTTATTGCTTTCACGAATAATTGGATTCTTATTTTCTTGAGGTCCTGCATCACTGCCTCTCCCCGCTCCTGGTCTTTCTTTCCCTCCACCTACCTTTTAGCCTGATTATCCACCCCATAGTTCAACATCTGGAGCAGTTGCAAGGAGAAATAAGGAGTGGGAGAACAAGGCCTTTCCTCAAGCAGATCGGAGATTGCCGGTGCTGCAGGCTCTTCTCTTGCTGTTGTGGGAAGCTGAGGATGGGACCGGTGCAGATGGGATCCTTTTAGCTATGCAGGAAGTTTTCTCCATCTCCCTTTCAGTCAAATGCATCTTGCATGGCCATAATCTAGCAGTAGAGGGCTGAAACACTAATTATCTTTTACCATTTAATTTTGAATGGATCTCTGTCTCTTGAGACAAAATTAAACAACTTAAATTAGACATGCTTCACTACTAAGTCTTCAGTTTGTTAAAAGCTTCTTTGGCATCTCAGGTTTTTATGGCTGACTCCCTTAGCACACATACATGCTATCCTGAAAGAGTAATCATGACTTTACTTTTAACTGCTCCTTCCTGCAACAGCATTAGATGAGGATAACAGCATAGAAATATGTGGCTGTAGTTGTACCTGTATGGGTTACTGATAAATTAAATGATCAGACAAGTACATTTCTTTCAATGATTCCTTGAAAAATCAGAGAATTCAAGGAATTAATCATGTTTGAATACCTTAGTACAGAAAAGAATTCCCTCTTTGTTGGGTAAGTGCACACTTTCTAATTACTTTATATCTTATGTACGGAATCTTTTAAACGCTGAAATAAATAGTAAATTAACAAATACCTGGTATTTATTGAAAAGATGTCTGAGGCTTTCTAGGAATGACATTGTCTAATATAAACTCACTTGAATATGATTTAATAATTTTATTGTTTTTCAAGTTTGAAGCCTAAAATAGAAAACAATACTGTATGTTCTCAAACTACATGGGAGTAAAATGCTTTAATAATCGTATGCACCTCGTGTCACAAATGGAATAGCTGACATTGCTGCAAAGATTTGTGCAAGTGCCTAACTCAGTGAATTCCCTCTCTTCTTCGAAATTCGGGCAGGCAATGTCTTCCCTTTAGCTGATCTTGGCACTCCAGAGCTAAAGGAACAGAGAAGAAAGTATAAATGTATACCCTGTCACCATATATTTTAGATCATGCCTGTAATATTCCTTCTAGCTACTTTTATAAAGATGAAATTGGGCCTGGGTCAGCAATGGGCATCACTTTGATCCCCAAGCATGGGCTCCAGGGCAGCAGGATGGCCCAGAGTCCAGTGCCTGCAAAGGGGAGAAGCTGTTCTCAAGGTTTCGTAGCAACTGTTCTGTGGTCTGTTTTAATTCCCTCTGTAATCTGAGTGATATTATGCTTGCTTTAGGAGACAGATACAAAACTGGAAGAATATTTTCTCCATACCTTCCCTGTTGTCCATGGCTGGGTATTTTTTGCAGAAGTTTGGAGAAGTGCAGCTCTCAAATGTCAATATGTGGAACTTATTAGTGGCAATTTCCACTTGATAGATCTTCAACTACAGCATTAGTTCAAAAAAAGAAAAAAAAAAGAGAAAAAGCATTCAAGTTTCTATATGATGGAATCTAAATACAACGAAAGAATTTTTATCTGCTTTTCTGGTGATCATGATGCTCCTGAATGTTTCCCCTTGCAGAAGGGTGGCTGAAAGACTGAATTGCTACTGTACATGCAGAAAGTAGGTTCCTTGTGTGCATTTGTGTGTCTGCCTTCACTAGGAGGAAGAGACTCTCCCAGAAATCATAACAAATTTCAGCAAAGGGATTTTCATGATGGACTGATGACTAACTGGCTTTAATGACCCTGAGCTTTTCTCTGGGTCATTAACTTTCTCAGGTAGTTATTAATCCCCAGGAAATGTTTTGGATCTCAATGTTCAGTGCTTAAAGACAAGACAGTTCTTGCAGATATTTTCCTATGTAGCATCCAAAATACACATTCAGATGAATCTCTCTTTCTCTCCAGATGTTCCAGTGTTTTTCAGTTTCTTGGACGAATCTTCTTTTATCTTACTGATTTATTTTGGCCTTGTGTTGAGATGGGTGGTTGCTGCTATTGCATGTCTGCAGGAGACTGGAGGTTTCCACACCCTTTAGTCTTGGGGCTTTCACTCACACTTCATTAAGCTACAGCAAATGCCTGTGTACAATATAATGAGTATTGTGTTTCGGAATGTATAATTTATAAGCTTTATTCTTACATTCTGTCCTTTATAGTTATTGTGTTGTCCTTTATAGTCCATTATAGTTACTGTGTTGTACTGATGCCCAAAACAGCAGAGAACTGTTCCCAGAGAATGGAAAGATTGATGCTCTTACAGACACTAGTATAAATATGTCCCCAGCCTGTCAACAATTAATCTAGCATTTTGTGATCTTGGGGATGAGAAGTTCTGTAGTTCAAAACTAACAGAGCGACTTGAATGAACTATGCCTTGTAGAACCAGGAACGTTCTTGCTTTACTTTTATATTTTCTTATTTTCTTTAAAATATGTCTGCTTAAAATATTCATAGAAATACATTGAATACAGGATAAAAAGTTCCTGCTGGAAAGCACAGCTGAGTCTCGCAGAAAACAGCCCGTTTCATTTGCCAGACTTGCAGGTGCAAAAGTACAAGAACAAAATCCCAAACTAGACATAATGTGTTTAAGATGCAGCCATGGCAAATCCTAATGACAGATGTATTTGTTGAGCATTCAAGAGAAACCTACATTTTAAAAGCTGTTTTGTGAACAAACTCTTCATTTAACATTAAATGTTTTCATATCATTAAAATCTTTAAAGTCATAAGGAGGCCTGGGGCCATCACACCTTGAAGGTTGCCAGCAGAACATTTTTTCTGCTTCACAAAAGCTTCTCTTGTAGTCCCATTCTCTTTTCTGTGGTCATGGAGAGCAGGGGAGATACTGGAGGACTGAAAGAGAGCCAACATCACTCCAGTCTTCAAAAAGGGCAAGATGGGGGAGCTGGAAAACTACAGGCCGGTCAGCCTCACCTCTGTCCCTGGAAAGGTGATGGAGCAGCTCATCCTAGAAAGAATCTCTAGGCATGTCAAGGAGAAGGTCATTAGGAGTAGTCAGCATGGATTCACCAAAGGGAAGTCATGTTTGACGAACCTGATAGCCTTCTATGAGAGGATAACAGGGTGGATGGATAATGGGAGAGCCATGGATGTTGTCTACCTTGACTTCAGCAAGGCTTTCAACACTGTTTCCCATAACATCCTCATAGGAAAGCTCTGGAAGTGTGGACTGGACAGATGGGCAGTAAGGTGGATTAAGAACTGGCTGGATGGCAGAGCTCAGAGGGTGGTTATGAATAGAATTGAGTCCAATTGGAGGCCTATGGCCAGTGGTGTCCCCAAGGGATCAGTACTGGGCCCAGCACTGCTCACCTTGTTCATCAATGACCTGGACGAGGGCACTGAGTGTACCCTGAGCAAGTTTGCAGATGATACCAAGATGGGTTGAGTGGCCAACACTCCAGAGGGCTGTGCTGCCTCCAGAGGGACCTGGACAGACTGGAGAGTTGGGCAGAGAGGAATCTCATGGGGTTCAACAGGGACAAAAGCAGAGTCCTGCACCTGGGGAGGAATAACCCCAGGCACCAGTACAGATTAGGGGTTGACCTGCTGGAAAGCAGCTCTACAGAGAGGGATCTGGGAGTGCTGGTTGACAACAAGTTAATCAGGAGAAGGTTGAGAGGGAATCTTATCAACATGTACAAATATCTAAGGGGAGAATGTAGGGAAAAAGGGGCCATACTCTTCTCAGTGGTGGCCAGTGACTGGACAAGTGGCAATGGATATAATTTGAAACATAGGAGGATCCATCTTCATGTGAGGAAGAACTCCTTTACTGTGAGGATGACAAAGCCCTGGAACAGGCTGCCCAGGGAGGTTGTGGATTCTCGTTCTCTGGAGATCTTCACACCCCGTCTGGATGCCACCCTGTGCCATGTGCTCTAGGTGTCCCTGCTGGAGCAGGGGAATTGGACTAGATGATCTCTAGAGGTCCCTTCCAAACTTAACCATTCTGTGATTCTGTGATTCTATGTATACAGAAAAACTGACCATCCAGAGACATGCAGAAAAGCTCCAGGCTAAGCACCGGCACTCAGAATAAGTGAAAAATCTTCATGGTCCAGTGCAACCTTGGGTTCAATAGGGATCACAGACTTTGCTATGGTAAATGTCTCATTTACTTCATTGAGGGTTTTCCTTAGAGTAAGACATCGCAGGTGGGAGTTAATTCTAAATAAGAACTAACTATTTCTCCATTAATCATGGTAAATATGTAAGTTTTCATGGGAAAACTTATAACTTCTCCAGTATTCATGAGAAAGATCTGTTTTTCTGCAAGTCATGGCTGAAGCATTCTGTAATATGTTATCTTTCCAAATACCTATCCAAACACACTTTTGAGTGTATTCAGATAGCCAGAACTTGTGTAACACTCCGGATTCTTCCAGGAAGCCAAATTCATGGACTCATTCCCATAAAAAGTCCCTTTGTATTAATTCTCTGAGGAAGGCAAATCATCCTTTTACCTCCATGGTACATTATTTCCATTTAAAACAATCTGCCTCTAATAATAGACAGTCCTGAAAATTAATTACAAATAAAAGGGCAGTTGCAAAATAATAGTATCTACCAAGAATCATTTTTAAATGATATTGCTTTCAGTCAAAACAGTCTGCCTTTCTCTCTAGGGATTTTTTTTTGACTTTGTACCCATAAAAAGGCAGTAACTGCTAGTTTAAAACGAACATTATTTTTCTTTGTTTATTCTGTGGGAATATGGGTTATGTGTCAACTAGCAGAGTATGGTAGCATATATGTGTACCAATATTGCCACCTTCTGGGATATGTTTGGAAAGGCAGCCGAGGGAAGGCATATATTTCCAAAAAAAATTTTTTTACTTGTAAAAAAAAGTGTGTAAACTCAATTTTTTTTGTATCAATACGCATAGCTACGCGGTTGTCACTTGCAATGCTTAAGAGATGAGAGTGACCTGAACTGGTATCTATTATGTGAAACCAAGTAAAAGGCTTTTATACTATTTGTCTGTAATATGGAAAAACTGCAACAAACACTCATGAAATATAAGTGTTTGCTGCAATATCCAACTGTTTCAGCGCTTGGATGCAGCCCTGAGCCACATGCTCTAGGTGACCCTGCATGTGCAGGGAAGTTGGACGAGATGAGCGCTGAGGTCCCTTCCAACCCTAAGCATTCTATGATTCTATGATTCTATGTACTTGATGGGAGAGTCAAGAAAAAAGAAACAGAAATAATATCATGAGTGCTAATTACTGGCTGCTTACTGATGGAAGGAAGCATTAGGAAGTTGTCAATTTTATGGAAACACGACCCTTCTCATGCTCACGAATGACTCTGGTTTTGCCCAGATTTCTTATTGAAAACAAAGTTAACATTCAGTGAGGTACATAACCTGGGGAAGACGCTGACTAACATCCTGTCTCATCACAGATACTGGTGTCAAGGAGCAACACCAGGAGACCAAGCATCATGGTCTAAATCATGTTTGAACTAATTCAGGGTCTGTATTAATAAGGATTTCCAAAATCCTGCTTTGAAAAGGAGTGGGATTGGAAAGAGTGGAGCTAATGGTTCACTGCAGATATTGCTGTTATTGAAATAAAAACACAGCTCCAAAAGTGCAAGAACCGTGTCTCCATCTCACCTTTTTCGCCTGAGGATGTGTAATGAACCACTGACACAGCAAGAAACAGAACAAAACCGTGTCCAAACTCCTTGTTTAATGAATCGAGTCCCATGTCGGAGGCCCTGAGCGCTCAGCGGTGCTTGCGTGGCGGTGACGTCCCGTGGCGCTGGCTGCAGCGCTGCCTCACTCGTCGGGCATAGCTGCCTGTGCGTAGCCACAGCGGGATGGGGTGCAAATATGCTGTTTCCTCCCCAAAGCTGGGTCAAATAGCTGAAGGGTAGCTATATCCACCGTTATTTATCTGTTGGGAGTTGAACTGAGCTGACTGACTCATTTAGCCAAGGTCATTACCAGTGTTTTGCAGCTGTCTCAATTACATCACTAGAAGCAAGATTTTTTTTTAGCTCCTCAACCATGAAGAGCTTGTAAAGTAATGCATTAACTGCTCTTAAACCCAGCACTCATTCTCCTTTTTTTATGGGATTTGCCTGGTGCAGTAACAAAATGAAAGTATATGCCTGGAGACAGACCTGGAGTGCTGAGCGTCCCTGCCCAAGGTTGAGTAGAGCTGCCAGCTAATTAACACATGCAAGTGCCCCTCATTCCCACTGTGCTCCCGCTGCACGGGGACTGCTTGGGGGCTGCATCTGAGCTCGGCGTGAGGCCGAGTCTTGTTCTGAACCTTCAGTGGGTGAATGAGTGGAGAACTGGAAGGAGAAAACCAGTTAAATAAATACTTTTAAAGGCCCTTGGGAATTACTTAAAAGTATCCATTCCTGTGAATATTAATTTATGTTTAAAAAGAAATTATTTCCTAGGAAAATACTGGAAATGTGTTGAAGAAGGAAGGGATGATTTAGCATGCGTTTTTCATCTCTAAAATTTAAGATTCTGGCACCTTTTGGTATCTTCATAGGGTCATTTTTTCCCAATTCCTCTTTCATCACCTGAGGTCAGGATTTTCAGAAGCATTCAGTACTTGAACTGGTAAATACCTTAGAAAACATAATCCTAATAGCTTCTTGGTCATTTGAAAACCTAGACTGTGATTTACTTTCTGAATGTGCCTTGAGTTTGTCCTCTGTGAAGATTTGGACACACATATGAACGGGGCATTCTTCTTTTGTTCTGTGATACACCAATTGGACATGAAAATTGGCCTTCATAAGCACTTGCATGTGTGTGTGCATCTCTTCCCCAGATGTGGCCTACCTGTCAGGTCTGCCATAGCAGCCTGACTCATCCTCATAAGGTCTTATGTACAACAGCTTCACAAATTAGTTCAGTTATGTGGCAAAACCTCAGGCCATTTTTTTAAACTGTCCTTCTTGTATACAGGGCCCTGGTAAGTCTTTTGGCACCAGAGCAGCAGTTCCCTGTTCACTGGTTCTGTATCTTCAGCCACATGCCTGAGCATTGGTCTGGTGATGATCGAGAGCAAGAAGCTCTGCGGAGAGACTCCCTGGGAGTGGGCACTGTCATGGGTGACCACCAGGTCTTCACTTAAACCAAACAGCACCATGGCTAGTGTTATTTTAGTTTTCTCAATTTACTCTTTTCTGTAGATTTATCCTAGGGCATCAAGGCCCTTACAGTCCCTGAATTTCTGTTCCCTTGATTTTCACTTTTTTTTTTTCTCACGGAATATTATCATAGATATACTGCATATTTTGTTGTTTTTACTTTCAGTAATAACCAAGTGAGCAACAAAATAAGTGTCATGTGTCACAACTGCAGCCCAGGTTCCATAACTGAACATGTAGAAGTGGGTAAAATTCTGTGTTGACTCAGATTTTGTTTTGCTTCTTCAGTATTTTTTTTCTTAGGAAACTTGTGTGAAGTATAAAATCAAGATCTACCTTGGATGCTTCTCCTTCAATGTCTAGTATGCTGAATCATTTGCTATATGTGATTATAACACCTGTTCAGGATCTTATATAGAATGTAAGGTGAATCCTGAATTTCATGGGTTTAATTTATACAGTCTTCTTTAAACACAACATTTCTTTAAACCAGACTTAGACACATAACTGTTTATTGGACAGACATCTACAGCTACTGCAGGAGTAAATGTTGATGGAGCTTTTCAGGCATTAATTTAGGAATGACGAATTAATGCTGCCATCTAGTGGCTAGCAAAGAATTACCAAATTCCTGCAACCTTGGATTTAGTGAACTGGCAGCATTTCCTTACAGTTTCTGCAATTACATCAGAGTAAATGAGAGTAGTGATAAAATGTAAAAGACTGCGGGTTTTTTTTTTTTTTTTTTGCTTTTTGGTTTTCTTTTGTTTGTTTGAAACAGGTATAATTTTCTTGAAGATGAAACTTGAAATAATATTCAAGCTTGAAGGGTTAATGATAGACTGTTAAATTGCCGCAAAAAGGCTTGACTACTTGTAAGGTTATAGCTGCAAGATTATATATATTTGACAACTGACTTTTCTGAGATGTGTAATTTCTGATAAGGGCTGTGGAAATTATATTTCAGGAGCTCTTTTTGGAAGTGTCCTGTTCTGTATAAATCTGTTTTCTGCTGTAGCCTGCACATAGGGATAGCATGTGCATTGAATGCAGCTCCTGAACATCATTTTCCTTGGCAGGAATTAGGGATGTAAAAACAGGAAATCAAGTCCAGATGGATATCTTTGTGTTTGTTAAGAGATAGCAAATCTGCAATTCAAGATTTTGATTAGAAATGTTAATCTGTATAAGGGATCTATCATCCCTACAGTGGTCTAGGGGACTACTTTCTTTTCCTAAGAGTATTTTGAACATGATGAAGTTCCGAGTGACTTCTGTAAGTGCTGTCTTCACTCATAATTCACTCATTCAGTTAGGTTACACAGAAAATCAGTTTCTCCATCATAGTCCTGTCATATAATAATGTACAAGTAGAGATGGACATTGTGGGTACTGCAGAACATTTGCATTACTCTCGGGCAGAAGATGCTTATGGGATATGCAGTCCTTTGACTTCTCTGAACAGCATAATTTGGGTGAAAAGTAAGCAACCTTCTGAAAGTAACTTGCTTTAAAAATACAAAATAGGATTGAGTTAAATAACATGGAAGAGATAGGAAGAAGAAAAATGCCTCTCTCTCTATTTGGCAGCAGTCTCTCTGGTTTTCTTTCTTTTTTTTTTACCATCTGAAACACAGATTTGAGATCAAAAAAAGTTACTGGAAATAAGAGCTTGCCATCAATAACCTTGATGTGTCACACTGCTTGCTTCCTGCGCTCATGTATTTGCCTTTAGTGAGGAGAGATTCCTGAATAAGAAAATGGGCTTTGTTGATTTTATTCTGTTTGCTGAAGATTCAGAAAATGATTTTTTAAAAAATATTTTGTTGATTTTGGTAGCAATTCTCTGTCATTCCCCTAGGTTGTCCCCATAGAACTCCTCACTTGTAGCTGGTCCCAAATAAAGGCTCCCTCGTGGCCCAGCACATGCTGAGCAGCCTCTGTTGTGGAATGGTTCTAATTTAGCTGGATACTGTTGTTGTGGTCTCCCCCCACACTCTGAATGGGTCCCTTTGGGTAGTTTTATGGCAATTTGAAGAGCTGTGATTGCTCTGCTTGGCAGATCCCTCTCAGATAGAAATAATGGGGGCAGACTCAGCTTCCAGTGCCTAAACAAGGCACACTTAAGATCCTCAAGACACTTCTTGAACCAGGCCACTGCAAATGGTTCTAAAAAGGAAACGCAATTAGGGAAACATCAATCTGAGCATTTAGATGTGAGTCCTCAGGAAAACCAACTAGTAACAGACACACAGTATATTGCTGACCTCTAGGGTCAAAAAATTGCACAATTGAGAGGAAAAAAAATAAAAGCTTTGGTGACTAATGCAAGCCTTTAAGGAACATCCTTTCTCAGCCCAGGAGAACTGGCCATTTCAACTTCATCGGAAAACTGCCTCCGAATTGTATTGTAGAGTTGGGAATTAGCCAGTTCAAAGTAGGAACAAATTCTAAAGATTTCACAAGGGCTTCTGAGGTTTTGTCTCATATTTTTGTGGAGAGTGGGAGAGTGCATGTACTCTCAGCACGTTGAGAGCAGCGAGGGAAAGCTTGTGTCACTGTGTGTCCTGTGGGTATTTTTTCTGTTCTGTTTAATGCACTTAGTCATAGTCAAGACCAGGTTAAATTTCAGACATAAACCTCAAAAGCTGGAATTAATAGTTCAGTTTCCTTGTTGTTAGTTTACTAGCACTCCCTTGTGAATACCGTGCATTGGTTTTGAAAGCAGGATCTTTCTTGATCTGAACATGCAACACTGACTAATATGACCTACTAATTCTTTATGAGTGTGTAAACTTGTATAACTTTTCCCTTTGGAACAGTGACAGTGCATTTAGAGTGAGGTGGAAAAACACTAGGCTACGAAGACTTAAGATTATTCAGAGTATCTAAATGAATGGGAGCTTTTCCTTTACTAGCAAAACCATAAGAGCTTGTCCCCAGATATCTGCCAAGAAAGCAAAGTGGGAAATGGTGAGGATCCACTGGGGTAGGATTTTGGTCTCCTAGGCCAGTCTCCAAGGCCCTCTGCTCCCATCCTTGTCTTTCACAGCCTGCCGGCATGTCTGAGAGCTTGAGGTAGTGCTACTTGCCATCGTGGTGCTGTGGAGAAGACCTCATGCAGCAAATACGGACCCCATCGTGACACACCACCCCTACCAACGGTGCCTCTGCTTTATGCCTATGCTTGGGGGTCTGGGTTCTTATGGAAAGTGCAGATTCATCCCCTGGAACTTCTTGCAGGTGAGTTTTTAACATTGGTTCTATAGAAAAAGCACTGCACTTTCAGGGGGAAAGTTAGAGAAAAGTAAAACCACCAGTGGATTTAAAATGCTTTCATGTGTTCTAAAATTTTGATATTTTGCTTGAGTGATTTTGCTTTCCATGCCCTCTCTCAAAGCCTGTTTGGTGGGCCATGGATAGTCTGTCTTTTTGAAATGCAGAGGAAAAAGAGGCTCAATATTTTGGCCTTTCCAAGTTAGGCATTGCCTTTGATCTTAGGCAGCAAGTAGTGACTGTGGTCATTGTTTTTGTAGGATTGTGTTTACTTATTTGCTCTGTTAAAAGTGATGCAGTAATGTTGGAAGTATATATAGAAATTAGAATAAGTATGGCTGTTAGCTGGGGGCCGATGCTGTGTCGATGCGTGCCCACACCAGCTGACCCAGTAAGAATCAATTCCTCTCTCCTGCTAGATGCCATTGTAACTTGACGAAGGAAATGCTACAAGGCACTTTGTGCTCAATTTTATCTTCTAACACATCTTTTAATTATGTTCTGGGAGCTGTTATTTTCCACTGCAACTTGTGTTGCTATTTATTTATTTATTTATTTGCTATTCTGATGCAAAATACATATTGACTTAAACAAGATGTTATTACTACATAAGGGAAACTTTCTCTCTGATTGTTTTTATAATTGCTCATTTGTAAAGGTAACCTAGTGCCTTATCCTTGAAACTTGACTGTATAATGATGTGTTATTGGATGGTGCTGTATTTTGAAGTACTTTGATTGTGTTGCAGAAAGATTCAAAAAAGATGTAAATCTGTGGAATATACTGGGTGGAAAAGATGGCCTGGATACGAGAACACATACCTTCAAAATGAAATCAGCCACTCACACATCTTAATAAACTCTTACAGGCTAAGACAAAATTCTAGCTCCAATATAACCTTGATTCATTCTGAAAAAAAAAGAAGAGGTAAAAAAAAAAAGGAAAAGTTCCAGAAGGAGCAAAGAATAAAATTTATGCCTTCAGCTGACAGAGGCTTGGCACAGTAGGCCAACTTCAAAGTGTGCTAATACTCTCCAGAGATCAGTAAACATGATTAATATATAGTCTGTGGGATCTTTTTTTTTCTTTGTGTGAAGTTACATAGACTTCTAAAAACAAAAACAAGTTTTATATATAATGTCTAATGCATTCCATCTGGTGTAGTGTGTATCAATATGTTCCTATTAAGGGCCAGATTAGGGACATAATGCACATGCTGAGTAGTAACTTAATCTGCAGATAGTGCAACAGTACTATTTTAATGAGGAAATCACTAGAATATGAGTTTGAATGCCCCATATTAATATGTTTAGTGCAAAAGCAACATGCTGTTCAGGGTTGCTCCTCAGTGCCATACCTACTGGCCTCCTTCAGCAGGGGACCATGAAACTCTAATAGTAATTTTTGTTCTGTGGAGGCTTTACTGTGTCAGAACCCATGGTCTGCACTGCTCCTGCCAGCGTGGCTTCCCTGGCAGTTCATCTCCATAAGTCATATCTCCTGTACGCAATTCCACTTAGTTCCATGGGTGACACATCCCATAAGCAGATGCTGGGGACATGAAGCAGTGTTTCATATGTCCACTTTAGCAATCATAGCCTGATTTAGATATCCAAAGTCATATGTCTTTCACCTTCTGTAAATGCCAAGGTTTCTGACTTTTGTGCATTCTGTAAACTTCAAAGGATCTCTTTTGCATATTCATAAAACAGCTTAAGTCTACTCTTCACTCCATCTAGTAAAGAGCACAAGCCATGCTGTGCAGTTTTTTTTTAATTATTAATTTTTTCATCTTCCTAAAGCTCTTTTATTTCCTTTTAAAATAGTGAGAGGCAGGGAGGGGCAACAGCCTTTTAATGTATTTTCTTCCTTCCTGCATTTCTCACTGACAGTATTTGCACCACAGCTCTGCACCGCTAGATGATGAAGAAGTTTCCCCATTCCCCCTCGTCACCCTTGCAGCTGTTCAACAGTTGACAGCCAGCTGTATCTTAAAAGGAGAAGTTTGCGGGTGGAGGAGAGGCTGTGCTGGCATCGCTGCCTGCTGCACGTGTGTGTCCCCCCCAGCCACCCCGCAGCCACGAGCCACACAGCCTGGCCCGATTTTTGCATGAACTCTTTTTCGAGGACCTGTGCCAGTCATTCTTTCATCCCTGAGCTGCTGTCTGACATAGCCTGTGAATGAATGCAATGAAGGGTGCTTTAATTTCCTGACTTTGGGATTTATCTAACACAAAACCCCCTCTGCTGTGGCCTTTCTGGTCTGTGTGCTTGCAGCCCTGCAAGCTCTGAAAGGCAGAGAGCATCTTGTTTTCCTTTTCCAAATGATGTAGTGGGAACCTGGTCTGACCAAATCTGCTGCTGGTGCTGGGACTGAAATAACCAACAGCAAAAAGAACCTCTTCCTCTTGTTTTGTACCACTGCAAGATGGTGACGGTAGGCTAAATAAGCACATTTGTCAATGGCAAAAGTCAGTTATTCAGGATGTTTTAAATGCAATAAAATAGTCTCCAAGTGAGATCTCAAGACTGTGGATGTGTCTTTTGCCTCAGTGCAGTAGTAATTAAATTGGAAAATTTAATCTTTTTAACAATTTACATAAAATTTCCTTTTCAGGTAGGCTTCTTTTCCATGCCTTCTGACTCTTGACAGCCTAATTTTTTGGGATGGAAACAAACTGCTAGGGATTTGTTTTAGGAGGTTAGTGCCTCACATCAATTTCTGAAAGTTGTTAACAGGCAGCCATAAATCTTTTTGGATTTGTGCTGTCTGCACTGGCCATTCAAAGGCTGCAGCATGAAATTCCTGGTGGGATCCCACAGCCTGATTGCAGTGATCATTGCCAAAGTTCAGCAAGGCCATGCACCTTTGCCATGACTATTTAAATATATTTGAAAGTGCATGTTCACTAACTGCTGAATTGATGTTAATGCTCTTCTGCTAGACTAATGCAGCAGGTGTAGATGCCCCTCTCTGGCTCTCTGTGCCAGGAGAAGCCAAGCAGGTGGGTTTTAAGAGGCTTTCAGTCTGTTGCATAAGGATCCACTATTCCATCTAGCCAGGCAGGCAAAGTGTGAAGAATGGGAGGTCTCGGTATCCCTTTCAAACCATATCCTGCAGTGCCAAAAGGTGAGGCACAGTCCTCTGAACCTTGGATACCCACTTAGAAGGGCGCCCTGAGTATCTGGCAGCATGGAGCTCTTTTTGTTACTGTGTTTTTTGTTGTTGTTGTTATTGTTTTTGTTTTTGTTTTTTAATTCTGCTTCCAGCAGAAGCCTTTCAGGGCTGCGTTTCAAGGATGTGACTTCTTGTTCATCAGGTTGAAAAGTTTGATGTGGTGGAGCCACAAGTTCCTTCTTGCAATGATAAAAAGCTTCCAGGGTGTTTTCAGCACTTCTTACAGTTACTGGTATTCTTTGTGTGAGTTTGGCTGAGGATAGTGAGGTATTATATAGATATATATATATATTTTTTTTTCTGGTTCATGGCGTGAAGTTAGAATGACAAAAGTATTAAGCATGCATAAGGATTTGGATTTACTACAGCTGACTTACTTTTTTTTTTAGCCAGGCTGTTAAATTTGAAATTACACTTTTAAAATGTAATTTTATTGTTTCGTAATTTGACCATGGATCAGAACAGTACAACCCTTTTATATAACATGCTTGGCAATGTGTTTTCGTAATTACGCATCTGCTTAAGATCCATTCTGTGTGTTGAAGTCTTATGAACATCAAATAACAACAGGCAATTAATTCAGAAATCTATATATGCAGCAACTTTTCCAATTCTGTTGTGTTGCCTGGGCTTGCACAAGCTTTGGAATGTTTCAGGATCTGGCTCAACATATTGCCTAGCCAAGATGTGTAGGATGTGTAGGATGTCCACTGGGGACTTTCAGCTTTAATAGGGAAAAATTAATCATTTCTAAAGGCTGATGCAGCTCATATTCCACCCAAGCCAAAGGAATTAGGCATACAGTACAGTACATATGATCAATAGGTTCTTGTTTCTTGTTACTTGCTGTTAGAATTTGTCTCTTGAGGATGAAACTGAAAGGCTAGATGCATTATTACACTGGGAAAGGGCATGTAGTCAAGTTCCCCACAACCATCAGGAATCTGTCAGATGGAAGTACTTTCTCTGACCCATCTGCTATACTACTCTTCATTTGCAATGTCTTAAATGGTCCTAGGCTGCAAAGAGTTAATTATCAAGATGTTTTCATTAGGAGTTTTCCCCCTCTGGATTTTGTAGTTCTCTATCAAAGAGAAACACCACAATGAACTAAATATTTTGGAAGATATTTCTCCTCATGGAGAGGGGCATGTACAGAAATTCTGGGCATGAAAATGTCAAATGTTATTCATCCTCTCTGCTCTGTGGCTTTTATTCCTTTTTGAAGTATGTTTACTCCCACTTGGTAGCTGAGGGTGTCACTGCTTGTTATTTGATCTGCAGAGCTAGGACACACAAAAGGATGACTAATCCCATTTACTGGAATTTTACAGTTTTCATCCAGGCTGCTGTTTCCATTTCAAGCTTTATAGTAAAAGCAAAACACCAACTGGCAAACTGACTTCTGTTATTGTTGTAGTAAATTAATATGGCTTTCTATTACAGTAAAAGAGTCCTTTTTGAGGATTACTCCTTGAACAGAAAGGAAACGTATTTAATTTTTTATAAGAGGCCATTTATAGTAGTCATATATATATAGTACTGAAGGTTCCCTGTCCCTTCCTAAGCAAAGCCCTACAATACTGTGCCATTTCAACAATATTGTCTCTCTCTTTTTCTTTATCTGTGTCTTACCCCTACACTTTCTCTTTAATTTCATGTTTTCAAAAACAGTAGATTAGATTTAGGCTGAAATAAGTGTCTTGCTGTAGTGATGTGAGTCTCATTGCTATCAGTAAAAAACATGTACATCCATTATATGTTGAATGATTTTTGATTAATATTTAACATATATAAAGTAAAAAAAAAAAAAAGAAAACTACCCCAGGGATTTTTAACCAAAAAAAGAAAAAAAAAAAGTCAATTTCACAAAATTTTCATAGCTGTTTTATTACAGCGTTGTTTCTGGAATCTGTGTGAGGGCAGCTATAGCAAGTCTTCAAAAAAGGTCTGAACTTACTGTGACAAATCTGATAACCATTTGTTTAAAAATAAAATAAATTCTAAGATAGTCATCTTTTGCATCACAACTATGAGTCCCTATCATTTATCTCTTTGCTAGTCTTCTCCCTAGTCTTGGCTAATTGCATTCACCTTTGCCTTTTCCCCTTTTTATTCCTGTGTTATGAATCATCTCTCTCTCCATCTTAAAATCTCCATAATACACTGTATCCCCAACCTGTGAGCAATCATAGTGGACTGGTACAAAATGATGTAGCTTTGGGATTAAAAATATAGACCCAAAATTAAAATCAGGTTAAATTTCTCTAGAAACAAAATCAAAGTTGCTTACTATTTGCTTAATTTCAGTTCTTTTTCAGCTTTTCTGTTCATTTTTTTTTCAGATTTTTTTCAGATTTTTCCTGTCTTGTTTTCTAGAAAGTATGTCTGTATAGCAAAGTCTCCTGAACTCTCTTTTGTGATATAAACTGAGTTTATTCTAAGAATTGACAGAGCCTGTTTCTGATGGAAACATAACTGGGAACTACCAAAACACAGACGATAGTGATATATATGTGAATCATTAGCCTTATTTGCAAAACAGCATTGGAAAGGAACATTCAGTTGTGAATTTACCAGACTCTTGAAGTCTGAGATGCTCTATTGCTTGTAGAACTGGGAAGCCTTGCGGTTTCTAGAGACCCAGCACACACTTTGGTCATGTGCCAATTTCACGTTGGGTGAGACAGATGGGCTGCCCGAGCACTGCTTTCAGGATCAGAAATCTGGGACATCTCCATGGCAGATATGTCTGGCAATGGCCTGTCTAGTCACAGAGGTGAAAGAGCAAGTCAGGATTTACCATGTCAATCTTTCAGGGTCTCTTATCCCTCAAGGATGAGGGCTTTAGTGTGTTGTGCTCTTAGCTGAGTTAGTGCCAGGCTGTTTAGTGGGTTCGATCATATGATTCCATCTCCTTGAAATGCAGCTGAGCTCACCTGACTAATGTTTTGTTTTCATAATTGTAATGACTCTTTCCCATACAATACAATTTCCTCTCACACATGGTTTTGTGTCCAAACTAAAGGTCAGATTCTCATCTGGTTTAAATCAGCATGGCTGTGCTGATTTTATGCTTACGTATACTAACTAATAAGCTGGAAAATTACAACTAGTACTGTTATACAAATGGGAAGAGACTCATAACGCTGGAGTCATCAGTGACATTAATGTTAAGACATTTTGGAATTCTTATTTGTGACGTCTATAACTCAGAATTTCAAAAATCACCACACTGTTCTCTTTCTTGGTACTTTGGACTCTGCTTTTAGTTAGGTATCAGCTTTTTGTAATAAACTATCTTCATTCCCACTCAGTTTCTGTACAAACTCTTCTTTAGAGCAGAGCTGTTAACAAACAAAACATCCTAAGGTCTTACTTGTATATCTTTTTATTTTCTAAGGCAACTAAGTAAGGCAGCTAAGACACAACAGAGTCACTGGGCAAGAAGAAACTACCAGTGATATTGGTGTAAATTCCTTCTCAGTTAAACACTAACTGAAGGAGCAGCAGATGAAACTGGGAGCTGTGCCACGATGGGCAGTGGACTGTTAACAGCTGAACTGTTGTCTAGAAATGGAAAATATATTTTCACATCTTCTGCTATTGTCCTCTTACACTGGAAAATAGCAACAAAACTGTGTCACCTGGTGTCTAGAAAGGGTCCTTTTCTTTCATTTCCCAAGTTTGACTCCATCAGTCCTGTCCCACATATCTCACAGAATCATTTGGATTGAAAAGGATCATCTGGTCCAACTGTCCTTCTCAAACAGTGTCATCCAGGGCAGATTGCCCAGGACCATGCTCAGTTGGTTTTTGAATATCTCCGAGATGGGCACATCACCACCTCTCTAGACGACCTCCTCCAGTGTACACAGTGTACACAGGAAGGATGTGGTTTCTCACGGTCAGGTGGAGTGTCTGTTGTTTCTGTTTGTTCCCAGTGCCTTGTCCTGCCCATAGGTACCACTGAACAGAGTCTGGCTTCCTGGTTCCTCCCCATCAAGTATATAGAAACACTGATAAAATTTTCCCTGAACCTTCTCTTCTTCAGGCTGAAGGGCCACAACTTTCTCAGCCTTTCTACATGACACAGATTTGAATGCTTAGTAATCTCTATGACCCTTCACGGGACTAGTTCCATATCTTTCTTGTATGGGGAGGCCTAGCACTCTGTCTATATCTGTCTGGAGACAACAATCCAGGTGGGGACCCACCAGTTTTGAGCAACGGGGAAAGAAGAAGCAGAAGAAGATCACATCAGATAGCCCACATTTTTCCCTAACCCATATGTCCAACATGGGAAGAAAACACTTCCACCCTCTTCTTTACATGCACAGGACATGTGGTGATATACCCTCCTCTCAGGTGGAGATTACTTCTTAATATGAGAAGGACAACTATTCTGCATTTCCCAAGAAGGAATGCTTTTCCAGAAGACTTTCTCCTTCTTTTAGGTAGGGAATACTTTTCCACCATGCCCTGAAGCACAAGCACTGTGTGAAGGAAAGAGGGAGGTCCCTGGAAAGGTCACCAAACATGGAGAAGTCTCCACTTGGAGGTTGGACCCCACTGGGTCTCAGAACAGATCAGCCAGGATCCTGGCTCCTCATCTTCTCCGAAGTTCTGGGCAGCACAGAAGCCCTGGCAGACCCAGCCCTGTCTCGCTGCACTCTTTGTCCATTTCAGCGGATCTCCTGCCAGACTCCCTGCACCAGGAACTTCCCCCAGTGCCTGCCTGCCTCCTGTTTTGTGCATGTTCCCACCCAAAAGCAGAGGGCAGAGCTTTAGCCTTCACCATTCCCTCACTACAAGCAACTTTCCAGCATCAGGTTTTCTGGAGCTTGGAGGGTGCCCAGGAGCATCTCCGAGGTCTTCTCTGGTCAGGTGCAGGTCCAGGGAAATGCAAGACCTGCTTCTGTCCTGCAAGGACAGGACCTCTGTCCTCCTGAAGGGTCAGCTAGAGGAAGATCCTCTCTAACTTTGCTTTTTAGCTACCTTGGCCTCACAGCTGAAGAAAATAAACATGGCCAGCTAGTTATTTAGAATCTGATTCATTTCATAAAAGTTCAGTTCATAAATCCATGCGATGGTTATACTAGTGCTCTGACCAGATATTTTAATGCTAAAAGTCTGCCAGGAATGAATACTCCCAAACTGATCCATGTTGGTTAGTAGTCCCAGCTCATATAGTTGCCCTAAGAACAGATTTTCTCATTTTCTAGCTTTTTCCAGAAGGTGTCACTGTAAGGCAGTGTCGATAAAAAAAGCCTGTAGATGTAAAAAGAAAAAAGTGAAAAGGCTTCATGCCTTTTCTCTTGCAATGATTATTTAACTCCTAATAAATCAACATCAACAGTTTAAAACATTAGAAGGAGAACACGAAATGGGAGCATCAAAGTTTCTCCGTAATTTGAATTTACAGTGTGTCTGAGAACATTTCATCCCAAAGCAAATCCAGCTTCTCAGCCCATTAGTTTAATAGCTGAGAGTGTGAAATCACTGAAGTGACTGCGCAGTTTAAAGCCTAATCTTTTAATGATAATATTCTGTATGTCTACATAGGCACACATCTGAGAAACACATGAGCACATCAGTGAAACATGGGTGCAACGTGGTAATAGAAGACTGGAAATAAAAATATTTATTTTCTAGATATTCAGTGGGATGAGATTTTTTTGCAGTTTTAAACTTCCTTCGTGCAAAAAGTTTCAGAACAACATATAAGAGGTTGTTATGAAATTCATGGGTGATACAGAGTTGGAAATTGTTGGTAATGTGGCCAAGAATTGGAATATTGTACTGCAAAGGTGGATGAGGTTGATGGCTCCAGCTATAGAAGTGACATAAAAATTTATCAAAACAAAGTGCAAAGCCTCACATATGGGAACAATAAGATGATATGCATCGATAGGCAATGAATGAAGAGGCGAAGATTCAGATTATGTCAAGAGACTCTTAGGCTGCAGGTATGGTTTAGAATTGAGAAACATAGGTAGAAGAAAACAAAAAAGGTTTTCAGGAAAGCCAGAAGACCTATGTTGTCTCTAAGCCAATGTGGGCTGTGCTCTCCCTGGGAATGCTGTATCCTGTTCTGGTTGCTCACCTTTGGTGGTGGTCAATGCTGGAAGAGGAAAAGCACTAGCGTGTTTGCATAAGTCAACTGTAGCATAAGAGAAACATTTAAAAAGCAAGAAAGATGCAACACAAAGACTAGTATAGGAAAGTGGTAATTTAAGCTATAAACTAAGGAGACAGAATTCTTGAGCAGAATCCCTTTCTACATATATATTTAACTACAGCATATAATGTATAAGACAGTTTGAGAGGGCCTGTTTCCTACCAATTTGCAATTCAGTGAAATGATCGTATACAAATACAATCTCATTCCTTTCACACCTCCATTCTGCAGGGAGTGGTTGCAGCCCTATGAGAGATGTTACATGACATATTCCCTGTCTCTTTGCATCTGAAATTGTCAGATAAGACAGACTCTGGTCTGCCAGGAGCAGGTTTGGGGCAGGGGTGGGCTGATAGCCTCCTGGATCCAGTGGAGAGAACGATTCGTCTGAGTGGGCTGTGCTCACAGCAGTCCAGCTTTCAGTCTGGGCATACTCAGTTTGTGGCTCTTTGGAGTGAAAAGAGAGACCTGAAAGAGAGACTATAATCATCCTGTGATTTTGTTTTTATTCCCTGAGGGCAATCAGGAGAGTGTAGAGAGGAAAGGACAGCAACAGGGAGAAGGGAGGGAGACAAAGCAGGCATTTGAGGTATGTCCCTGAAGGACCCTAACAGGGCATCGTTTCAAGTACTCATTTTTACAACACATTCTTAGCAACAAATTTTCCATTTAACTGATGTGTTGACAAATCAATCCTGATTTGAATTTGTACATTGCTTTGATTCTCCAGGCAAGTCTTGAATATGTAGCCAAATTCTTAATATAGAAGCAACTGGAAGTAGGTCATTTCCGCCCTTCAAATATAATAAAAAAACCTCTGCTATGCTGTGGAAGAAAGGGAAAAGTTTCCCCTCATCTTTTAATCTTCCAAGGTTTCTGCTGTGCAAAGCATTCTATGATAAAGGAATTGGCACCAAATAGTTATTTCCTTTTCCCTTCAGTTTTACTCATCATTGGGACAATATTAATGAAATCCATCTATATATTTTGTGGGATCCTGGTAATGTACCTTCTCGTTATACCCTAAATAACAGTGAAGAAAGAACCTTATGACTATTAATTTTAAATCAAAGTAATGAGTTTCATAATGGATTCCATAATACAGATTTCAAAGTTTACAGTAGTTTAACCATAGACAAACATTGTATCCTTCCCTCCTTTGTAATCCAGCTGCTCTTTATTTTCTGTTGCAGCTTTGTATGGTTTAAACATCTGGTCCTTCGGAGTCATTCCATGCCTGTTTGCCTTATTAGAGGGTTTGGTACTGGCGTTCTCCAACTGAATGCCAGAGATCTTCCCTTTGTTTTTCCCAATGACGTACACAAAAACTTTGAGGTGGTGTAAGAACAGAGGGATTCATGGCTAATAAATACTTCATCTAAATGGGTGAGTGTTTGAGCTGAGCTGTTAGCTTAATTCTAACCATAAGGAGCAATAACCACAGCATACTTTGGGTGGGAGAAGACATCAATCACTGTCACTTTTCAGCAGAAGGGAAAAAGAGCGTGGAGGGAAGAAACTGGGGTAGATAACAGCTTTTGGAAACTGCAGTGTAAGCTTTTCACTCATTCTTTTTTGAGTTGCTGATATTTTATGCTGCCGTGTAACACACTTTATTTCTGTGGTACTTTCACTGTGATTAGCAGGTAAAACAGGATGGTTAATATGAATATTCTTTAAAAGGCTGGTTGTTATTCAGTTGTATTACAACAGTGCAGAAAAGTCTTATCCATATTGTTCTCTAGGTGTGAAAGGAGGTTTTCCACAATATGTCCCTTCACGTGCAGGAACTGAGATACCTATGTTCTTTGAAATTAATCTCATGTCACTGAAGTTTAGGAGATGCAATTCCTGTTACAAGTTAACAAGCCACCATATCAATTTTCCCATAAAAGCAGAAACTTTTTTTCTCATAGCTGCTTTAAGCTTTGCTTTCCTTGCAATTAGTAGGCACTGAGAAGATGTGATTTTATATCAGCATGAAGTGTTTATAGGGAGGTATGATTTCTTTCTGATGCATGAATGATTTCTTTTTTTACTAAGTTTTATTTTCACTGTTTTGAAACAAGAGAAATGAGAAGTAGATGTGCTGCATTTCCCAGTAATGAAAATACCGTAGGAGAGCATTTTTTGTTGTGAACAGCAGACCTTGGTTGGCAGCAGTCACCTTGCTGTGAACTCAGATGCTAATTCCCTAGTGCCTACCTGTTTGAGGTAAGGCCCTGGCCCTGCTGAAGTCAGTTTTGCCCTTGACTGAAGGAATTCACAGTGCCACCGTCAGTGTCTCATTTTCCTTTCCTTTCTTTTTTTTTATTCTTTTTTTCTCCATTCGTCAGCATTCCAATGTTTATTTGAAAACTCACTGACACTGTCTCTTTGAATCTCATAATCAGATACTGTGTGCATCCAGGGAGATCTCATCTTCGTCAGCAGCATCACTGCTGCCATTGGCACGGCTCAGGAAAGAGATCTCGTATATGTCTTATTTATGTAGATAGGAGGCTGTGGCAATTGAAAGGCTTCAGTCTCCTAACTATATTCATCATAGCTGTTCTTTCTTGCAGCTATATTCTGCCACTTTGAAGCAGCTGAGTTTTTGCACATAAAATGTGTTTTCCTCTTTATTTTGGAAAACTGCTGTCATTCAGATGAGCTGCTACTTCTTCTTTTAAACCTCTCTCACTTTCTCATTTTTTTGAGAGCCAGCTGACTCATTTAATAATATATAAATGAGAATGAAATGAGAAAGGCATTTGCTTTCTATTTTCTCCCACTCATTGTTACTGAATATATGTCAACTTCAGATTTACACCAAAGCCAATTTTGAAAAGGAGGAAAATTGAAATAATCCATCAGAATCTTCTAATTAAATTTTATCAGTTTGTTTTTTTTTCCTTTTGGATATAACCTTTCAGTTTTTGGTAACTTGTTCAGGTTGGAAATGTCTGCTTATTCCTTTTGGAAAAGCATGTGTGAAACTCTTGTACCATAATGGTCACAACCAGTTTTGTCATCAACCTCAGTGGACCTAAAATTTCTGTTCTTCATGAGAAGAACACTCACTATTTCACTGCTTTTTGAATTAAAACAAAATAAATTAATAAAAAAGAGTTATAGACTTGAAAAGAAACAAAACCAGTTTGCTAAAACCTTTTTTTTTATTCCCAAGAAAATTATTTTCTAAATAGAGCTTTTTAATTGAAAAGGGGCTTTTTTTTTCTTTTTATTTCGGTATACTTGTTTAAAATATGATTGGTTGAACAGCTTTTCTCTTACTTTTCCTGGGTCTTTTTAATGTAATGTCTTCAAATCTCTTCTTTTTCTGTTTGTTTCCTTTTTTTTGTCTTAGTTTCAATTTTATAATTTCTTGTATATAACTATCTATCTGTATTTTTGTGAAGCACAAGTCTTGAGATTGGTACTGTAGATGTTGTAAGAAGAGTGGACTTCTAATCTTGGCTTCAGTAGTGAAGCTCAGTAAAGTGGTGCTCCAGCACAGAGCTGGCAGAGATATGTGTGGAAATCTAGTAGAAACCCAGAAGAATAATGAATGGTTTTGCTGGATCTTTCTCATTCTTATATTTTTCAGCAAGAGCAACATTTTTATTTCTAACATCTCTGAACTAATTTGTCTTTTTTTAAAAAAAAATCAGTCATTATATTGAATACATTGTCTATTCGCATGTCTAAACACACTTCTGCTTAGCTATTTAAATCTTTCAGTTTTTGCAGTGCTAATTAAATGGTGCCTGATGTATATACATACATAGATATATCCATATATATATATATCCATAAATATATAGCCTTTTTTTCTGAAACACAAAATAAAATGACTTTCCAGATAAACCTTCTTACTTTTGTAATAATCTTTCAATAGATACATTAAAGAAAAGTTTTACTGTGTCATTGTTTGCTGCTGAAGAGTAAACAATTCTGCATTCCTACACAGTGCAATAAAGCCCTCCTTCCCACTTCTAATCCTGTTCCTATTCCAATCCCTTTCCCCACCCCTGCCTCCAACTATTCAAGTCTCCTAATGAGCATATATACCAACTACTCATGAACAAACTAAGCTAACATCAAGAGATATAACTGATAATGTCAAAAAGGGACTGTAACTGTATGCTTAAATGTTATCTGAAATCATTTTTTGATATTTCATTACGACTGAAGGTAACTTGTTTTGGCACATCTCCCATAAGCAACTATCCCTCACTTCTTCAAAATAATGTATTAGAACAGTTTGGAAGGATAATCTTGAAAGACTTTCAATACAGTGTCATTAGTTTTGGAAGGACCAACTCCCCTACAATGTTTAGGAAATTAATCTTGGCGTACAAATTATTTCCACTTATTCTACACTGGATCTCTTCAAGTGATTATTTCAACTAATTCTCTTGTAATTCATGTGAGTTACTACATATCTTTTAATCCTGTTAAGAAGAGAATAGCGATTATTTAGTTAAGGAGCTCACTGGAAAATATGATCTAAAGTGCACTCTGAATCATTAAACAAAGCCCATAATTGAATTATGAAACACTAAGGAGAAATTTCCATGCATGTTCCAGAGGGTCAGCAATGAATATCTGTTTCAAATGTATTTAACTTTTGCCATGAACACAAAGAATGTTATTTATTTTTGACTGTGTTTTTTTTTATTTTTTCCTATGTTACCACTGACTATGTTTAAAAGTTGACTGGTTGCTTTCTATAACAAACTGATCGCCAGTTGTAATTCTCTTAAATAAACTGTCGGCAATCTACTTGTCTTGATAACACAGCTTGACTACTGACCTGATAAACAGATTTAGTTAAACATGCATCTTAAAGAAAAACTTTTTAATTGTAATTTCAGGCTTTTGAATCAATAAACTGATGCATTAGTGCTGCCTATACCTCCTTTCCTTCCAGTTCACTAAAGAGATTGATTGTCTCCTTTAAAAATCTCTTTGCCTCTTTACTGAGCATTCAGCAAAAGTCAAGATAGTAGAATAACATTTCAGAAGAAAGTTGGAAATCTGCAGAAAAGGGCTAAGAGTGTCTTGAATACATCTGAATAATCTTGCATTAAGAAGATTCATTATCTTCATTATTGTTGTTTATCTGGCAACAAATTACAAATCACACGTTGGTCCTCCTGCTCATATTATAAGAACAATGCAGCACCAAGTCCAGGAAGAGAAGACAATGATTGGACCTTTAAATGATATTTTCAACCTTTCACAAGTGGTAGGGTTTTTTATCCTATTTCTTAATTCTGAAAAGTTTGTGTCCAGAATATCAAGCACTCTAAGGCTTTACCTTAATAAGTAAAAGAGAAAAAAATGCTAGTTTAAATATACATCTTCAGCAATACATTATATTTAGTATGTGAAAACAAAGTAGTGTTCAAATTAACAACAACCAAAAAAACCCCATATATTCACACATATTCTCTCTTAGCACTTTGGAATAGCAATTTCATAAAGCTGAAAACAATTAAGAGCTAAATCATTTGGGAGAAAGCATTTAAACAGAAAAATGTGAATGATAATTGGGAGCTGCTTAGGAATATTTTACCAAATGCTGCAAAAGCCACAATTGAGAAACAAGGCCATGTTGGTTAAAAAAAATCACCCAAACAAAACAAAACAAAACAAAAACTCTGACTCAAAGGGAAAGTGGAAACAGATATGAAACAAACAGAAAAAAAAGGCAAAATGCAAAATTATACAAAAAAGAAAGAAAATTTGATAGAAATATGAGTCAGAAGGTGGAAATTATTCAACAGTTAAGAAAAGAAAAAAATGTGTAAAGTTGGCAGAAGAGTGGAAGGATTCTAAACTCCTTCTAAATTAAAAATTAAGGTTCCTATTATTAATATCAATCAGCATAGCTTTTGAGAAAACAGCTTTTGATATCTTCTTTAAAAATATATTAAGTTTTATTAAAGGCATTGACACCATTTTTTTGGCATTTGGCATTCTGGTCAAGTATTGAAAGGGAAAACCAGTAATATATCATAGATTAATACCTCAACAGTAGGTATAAATGTGTAAGTATAGTTGAGAAGCTGTCATTAAGAGGACAGATTTCTAAAGAGGTGGTAGTTCATGGCCTTTACATTGATAACATTTTTATTCCTGATAAAAAAGAAAATATGAAAATAATTCATGACAGGGATTTCAGAAACCACTCAAAAAATCAGAGTACAGACACAAAGAGAGCGAAAAAAATTGTTTTCCTGGGGCTAGATGGAAAGTCATGCATCTAGGAATGAAAGGTGACGGCAAGACAAAACAGTGGAGCTAATGACTGAAAAACGAGTGGTGATCCTGCAAGTGAGCTCAGAAGGCTACTGTTCTCAGTGATTGTGCTGGGCTGCAGGAGCACAAGGAAGTCTGAGGTTGGAGAGGATTGAAGAACTTGAGGGTCCCAGGAGAGGGACAGAGCTTCTGATACAGATGGGAGGACAGCAGCTCTCCTTGTCCAGCTGACTTAGCTCCTGCTAAGGGCCATAAGAATGATAAAAAGGAATATAAAAATGCAGTTTATACTGAAACTCTTCAGCAGCTATTTAGTTTATCATAGGGCTGATTAAGTAGTAACATGATTGCAGAGTACAAATACACGTTGGGTAAAGGAGTTTTAGAATAGATGGTGGTTCTCAGTCTAGCAACAACGAATTCATGTGTACAGATAGGAAGAATGGTCAAGTTCTAGGAAGCCCTGCATCTGGGAGATGGTCAGACTACATGGTCTGTGACAATCTATGGATCTGTATACATGGAAACAAGAACCAGGACATCCACAGTGGGAGAGGAAGAGATCCACTCGGGTCTGAAAATATTGTTGCAGATGTCACAACTCAAATAACATTTGGAGAGTTTTACTCTAATGTAATCCATCTCTGCAAAAATGACACATCTGTTTCCACTTTCTATTCCTTATATTATCTTTGCAACATCACTGTAGACTCCATCTGGAGCTCAAATTCTCTTTAATTTTTTTAAAGAAATGTTTCTGATAAAATCTGGCATTGTAATGATTTGGAGGCAAGAATAGGCTTGGAAAATGGAACATGTTCTGTTTCCTGCCCATGTAACCATGGTCCATCCCTCTACGCAGGGACACATGGTACAGATATATAACAATATAAATGCACTTAAGCTGTATCCATATAACATTGTGAATAAAAAAACAAATAGACTAAGAAAATAGATCCTTGCTTTGTCTTAATAACATACGTAGTTATGCTAAAAACACACTTAAATGTGTTCTGGGAGTAATATTTTAAATATCAATAGATTTGATTACCTACTGTATAGTATTAGTAGTTGTTTTTCTGTTCCTGAGTTGTGTAGCTTATGTTTTGAACCCCTCTCTCCGTACCTGGCTTTGTAGTGAATCCAGGCTGCTGGGACTTGGTCTTGTCCTACTGCAGTTCTGCAGTTTAAAGGAATTTCGTCATTGACTTCAGTAAGAGCCAGCACTTTTACTTTTGCTTTTCAGCCTCTTCTAATGTTCTTTGCCATGTGCATTTGTAGTTATTACTCCTGCTTCTATTATGCAAAGGTCCTTTTCAAATTTCATCATTTAACCATTTCAGTGGTTAGTGAATGATATTTGTTGTCACATAATCACAGAATGGTTTAAGTTGGAAGGAACCTCTAGAGATCATCTAGTCCAATCCTCCTGCTCAGCAGGGACACCTAGAGCATGCAGGGTGGTGTCCAAGCGGGTTTGGAAGATGTCCAGAGAAGGAGGATCCACAGCCTCCCTGGGCAGCCGGTTCCAGGGCTCTGCCACCCTCACAGTAAAGAAGTTCTTCCTCATATGGAGATGGAACTTCCTGTGTTTCCACTTACACCCATTGCCCCTTGTTCTGTTGCTGGCCACCACTGAGAAGAAAGCACCACCTTGGCTGCTTTCTCCTTACATTCCCTCTTCATGTACTTATACACATTAATCATATCCCCTCTCAGCCTTCTCTTCTCCAGAGAAAACAGGCCCATCTCACTCAGTCTTTCTTCCTACGAGAGATGTTCCATTCCCTTAATCATCTTTGTTGCCCTCCACTGGACCCTCTCTAGAAGCTCCAAATCTCTTTTATACTGGGGAGCCCAGAACTGCCCCCAATACTCCAGATGCGGCCTCACCAGAGCTGAGTAGAGGGGCAGAATCACCTCCCTCGACCTGCTGGCAACGCTCCTCCTGATGCAGGCCAGGATCCCATTGGCCTTCTTGGCCACGAGGGCACACTGCTAACTCATGGTTAACTTGTCAAAAGAAGTTGTGTTTAGTTGAATAATGCCGAGGGAAACTATTAAACAGTATCCTCAAGCTGTTTGTATATATGTTTAATTTGGGAAAATATATTTGGAATGTAAAATGATTCTTCATTAATAATGGATGAGTTTTGATGTGTCTTATTGCACTAAGAAGAATGAATAAATGCAATTACTGGAAAATCTGCTTAGTCTCATCCTATTTCCCCTAGAGATCCAAGTACAAAGACTACCAAAGTCAATGGAGTCTTGAAGTGCAAGTAATCTTTTAGTGCCTTTGGTTTAGCAATGCCAGGGTGGATATCTTTCCAGGAAAAAAAGAAAAAAAGAATACAATTGTTTTGCTAAGGAAAAAGAAGGAAAAGAAAAGCATTTTTTTTTTGTAAATTTTATTCTTAAACAATAAAACTATTTAATCTCCTTTTAAATCAGTGAAAGATACTTAAGAGGTTTTTCTTATAACTTACCAAACTTTTTCTGTACTTTCCCATTCTATTTAGTGTTATATTTTGGTCTTTTTTGAGGACATGAGAGGGGAGAGAAGATTAAAGGTAGTACTAATTATATGTCAAAAATTTGAACTTGGAGTTAAAAAAAAATTATTCCAAGGAGTTCTAGTAAACACTTCTTGGCCAACTCCATAGCTTAGTTTAATTTAGATGTTTTTATGGAGGAAGAGAAGGGAAATATTTTACAGTGTCACATGTGGTTATAATGGAACTATCTCTAGACTTCTGTTTCTTCTTTTGTTTCCTTGGGCTTCTGTTTCCTGCCTCAGGTTTGGGAAGGAAATGTGTCCAACACAATGACCTCGCTCTTTACGACATGCATGGAACATCTGAGAACTTCTTAAAGGCACTGGCCTATCAACATCCTTTCTTTCTATGAGACTGGAAACACATAACTCACCCTCAGGACTTTCACAATGCTCATACTTTTTTACAGTGACTTATACATGTGAGGACAAAGTTTGGTAAGTATTTTGTCTGGTAGAAGATGTGTAGAACTTGAAGCCACCTTCACCTTATTCATCAAGAATCAATTCTGTTAACTGCCTTTACATTTCTAAGCATGTAACAAAATTGATATATCTACTTGATTGATACTTTTTAGCATGATGTTCCTGGATAACAGATGAGGCCCAATTCTGAGGTAAAGAGAGGATTTTTGAGTGATTTTCATGTGCATAAGTATCTCTTCTAAACAAATATTTAACCAATAGTAACATCATCAATCTATTAGCCAACTGTTCTAGGACTCTGACATTGCTATTGAAGTTGAATTTCTTCAGCCTTTGCAATAGATTCTTCCTCTCAGTCAAATCTCTCTCATGTAGACAGCAATTTATCTATGTATCTAATATTAGATGAATTACTAAGAAAATTAATGGGAGCATCTATTTTGCTAGCCCTAAATTTAACAGGTCAGTTCATACTAAAGTTCACAGGGCTACATAACCCTTAGGGAGCCTGCCTTCCTGGGACAACTAAGCATGAAGATAGAGTTGCAAAACTTTATAGATATTGGGAGAAACCATAAACTAATCCTTCAAAGCTAATGGAAATATTTCTGTTGTCTGTAGAGAACACTGCACCAGCTCTCTAGCCATACCATGCAGCCTTGGCTGTCTAGTCATATCAGTAAATGTTCCCAGTGATGCTGCAGATTTCTCAAGCCAACAAAGCAGTCTGGGTGTGTATGTGTAGATGTAACATCAGTCTTGTATGTTAACATTTCCTCAGCAATCAGGAATGTTGTCTGATTCCCTAATAGACTGGGCGTACACATTTCGAGGTAATGAAAGCTTTTCTTTTCTCTTCTTTTTTTTTTTTCTGTTTTAGAGGACCAGGCTCTTGCAGCAGCCTCCTGTAAATAAACTGTCAGCATATGCGAATTATATCTTCCCAGAACTGTGTTTTAAGTTAAAGAGGAAAAACCTTTAGATGGGATTTAGGAATGTTGATAGCCTCAAAAGGACTGAAAAAAAAACTCAATAGGGAAAAAATGCATAGGGAATGTATCATTTTTTCTGTTACCAATTCAAACCATGTTTTTGCTAACAAATTCTGAGAGATGTCTATTGTCACGGAGAAAATGCTCCAGTAGTGGTTACAGAGATGGGTGTCCCACAAAACCTGCCCTTATAACTGGTACCAGGTCCCAGCAGAAGTGTCCACTGCTGTCGCAGAGCAGAACAAATGACTTTCCATTTAACTGTTTTGGATGGATATGAAGCATGTTATGCAGTTTGTCAGAGCAGGAACTGCAAACCAAGAGACTCCAGTGCTTCTAGTACAGTGTCCTGAGCTGTACTTTAAAATGGCCATTATCATATTATTGAAAGGTTGATGTAAATGCAAATGAAAACAAAATTTAATTTTTGATTCACAGTTTATCCCAGATCTCTTTGCACCTTTCTAGGAGTTTGATAGAAAATTTCAGTCAAGATAAATAGAAATAGGGTGAATATACCCTATTTTACGACTTAGTGCTGTCCAGTGAGTAAATACATTCATTGCAAATAGGAATCATGCCAGCTGTCTTTAATCAGAGATAATTAATGTCTGAATTTTCTGTAATTCAGAAATTTAAGTTCCTTGTAATTTCCTTTGTTTAAACTCAAGAAATCTTTAAGGAACCAAATTTACTGGAGGGCATTTCTGATCTGTGAAATGAAATAAACTAAGTATATTAATTGATTTAGGGGATTAAGTAAAATTAATTCTAACCTATAGAAAAAAGAGTGTGTTATTACTTCCTTCTGATCTGGTTCATGTTGAACTGATTTGGGTACAATATTAAATTATCTGTTGGCCATTTTTTTTTCCACCAGGGAAACGGAACTGAAAATTTGTAATAAGATTTTCTCATTTTTGAAAAATAATAAAAGGAATAATTCCTTTACCTTTGTTTTACTTAACAGTTGTCTTGTTAAAAGCAAGTTAATTTCAAAATAAAAATGCTTTCTGAGCAAAATGCCAAAAATATTTTCCTGTCTGAAATGGTTCGTCAGGCTAAACACAAATTTGCAAAGGGTTTGGGTTTCCCAGAAATGACATTCTTTGATACAACTTTTGCAACTTGTCAAAAAAAATAATCCAGTAATAGACTTAATTTGCACTGATTTAAGTGTCACAGGCCACATGTGTCCATTCACTCAGTTTAAGTCCTTTTATTCAGCATCCAATTTCACTGCAACCATAGCAGACTGGATACACAGATCTGCTTGAGATCAGCCAACTAGAAACATTTTGAAAAGGGCTGGTGTGTGGGTGGGCGTGTGCGCGCATTTCTGGACGTTTTCTTTGAGGCTTTGGATTGTCATTTCATCCAATTGTTGCATAAGTCATTGAGTTTAATGAAAGCTTTGATCATTTATGGAAGAAAACAGCTTTCATGAATCAAATTTAGAATGCAGGGGATTACTTAGCAATGAGCAATGAAGCACACGCTTACGTTCATACATGCTTCAGCCCGAGTGCCAATTTTGCCTGATTTTTTTTCCCTCAGAGTAATTACACTGTGTTCTGATAGAAAAGAAAAAGAAATTTACCATGTATAAAGACATATATATCGTATTGAGATATGGATTTTTATATTACTTACTCCTACTTCAGAATTTTTTGAAAGTCATCCATTGTAGAAATGATCGATATCAAGAGTTGTAGGATTCTCACAGAAAAAACATTTCTGTTTTAAGACAGATAAGAATGGTCATGCAAGGATCTTGTTAGTAACATTCAGCTTTGTATCATCATCGGACTATGATGCAATTTGACAAACATTGCAAAATATATTTTTATTAAAGTAATAACAAGTTTTAAAAGAATTTGTGTTTAAATTAGAAATTTTTCATATATTGAAAACAACAATGCTAGTTGAAACTCATATTAAACACTATCATCTTTCTGCAGGAAATTATCAAGAAAAGACTGCCAAAAAGACTTGGTATCAGTCTCTGTTCTACTAATAGAGCACAGGGAAATATGAAGTTCAGAAGGACAAATAGGACAGAAAACTAATATTAGTTTGCACAAGATCTGTCCATAATATTCTTGTTTGGTACAGTTTTTAATTGTTGTTCTTTAGACACTTTAGGTAGCTTGTAAAACTGATGTTCCTGATGAATAGGCAAATTTTCACTGAGGACGTGGTTATCATATATATACACTTACACAGGTGTTTTCACTCATAGGATAGAGCTTGTGTTGTGCTGTGCTTGCTTGGATATTCTCAGCGGTAGGTTTGCTGTGATGCTAACAAATCTTGATCAGAGGGCACCCTGCAGACATCACCCCAGGGGAGGTGACACGATCAGTCCTTCCAAGGATCATGACTGGTAGTTCCTTTCCAAGGTGAGCGTGGCTCCTTTCTGTCTATTTGTAGGATGCTGTTTTCACGACTCATTCAGTAGTTAAGGCAGAGGGAAAACAGCTGCTACAGGAGCAGCACTATTACCATTTTAATGATTTATGAGCTCTTTTACATAAGGAGTTCATTTTTGAAATGAGTCTATTATCCCCACTTTTTGTGGTTTGCTCACTCCGAAAACACCTGACAATGTGAGCTGAATTGCATGGCTTTCAAATCAGAAGATCTAGGAAGTCTCTAAGTAGGCTCATGCCTCTTGGACCCCTTGAGCCAGACAAGTCCTACTCTGAGCCCTTCAGAATGGCTTTTTCTCCTTGAAGACTAGCTCCTGTTACTGACTACATCCTAATGCAGATATTGCTGTCTTGAACTATAAAAATCAATATATAGCAGTGACCGATGGATACTCATGACTCTGAGTAGCTTTGCATTTTCTAACTTGTCTCCATATCTTGACCTCACTGTATCCACCATTTGAGCATGGATGTTCCTCTCCTTGGCCAGCCTCTCGTGACTCGGAGAGCGAAGGCTCTAAGTTCCTTCCTGTATGACAGCAGAGATGCCACACCTCTTTGCTGACGGATTGAAGGTTCTCAGGCCTAAAGTTGCATTCCCTCTAGCTGCTACTGATGTACACAATTTTTACTAGGCAAGAATAAAGGAATTTAAGGGAAGAAAGAATAAAAGTGAATTGTCAAAGGAAATCCTGTTATTGGTTCCCACCATTTCCTTCCATTGTTGAATGTCGCAGATGCTGAAGTCAATTTCTACTGAGATGGGAGTCCCACATTAGCTATTGTCATCCACATTTGGTCACAGCCAGCAGTTAAATCATTCTTCTTTCTCATATGAACTGCTGAAGCATACAGTGGTATTTCAGACATTCTTCAGAGTAAGCATTCATAACACTTCCCACGGGTTGCTGTCCTCTGAAATGGGCCAAAAGAATTGAAAGAAAAGTGTTGAACCTTCATAAACTTTTTGGTAGCTCCAGTGGAATTGCATAGAAGAGGATCATCAGAAAAAGAAACATATAAATATCAGCATTCTGATTTTTTTCCTTCTCTAGGTTTTTAGAATAATTAATATGGTACATTGAAATCCTCCATGATACTATTAATTTTGTCTCTAATGACTTGTCTAGGAATTTTCTGAGTCCCTTCTAATCCTGAAATATTTCTGAAATAATTATTCCCTGAAGACACAAATTCCGAGAATGGAGCAATCATTGTTTTTAACTGTAGTCTTCAAAAGAGGGTTAAAATTCTCATAGTGAATCAGTACTAACAGTGCTATGACTGTACAGGAATCACCAGTTCTTCTCCACTGATCAGACGTGACATTATCCTTGCAGACTTGATTGTATTTTCTGTGCATGAACACAAATACACTTTGCTGAATGAATGCAGGTTCTGAATGTTCAATCTGCTCTGCAATTCTTGCAAAACAAACTAAAACAATCCCTGGAGTAGAATGACTTAAAGAACAAAGCCAGTGCATAGGAATAAAACTTAATACTTTTTAATACACTACAGATGCAGTGAGTGGAAGAATAGAAAGATAAACAGCAGCTCAAGCAGTGAAGCTATATAAATGACAGTGCCTTAATTGATGCAACTTAGAGAAAGAATCTAAAAGTTGTCTGCAAGTGGCCCATAGAGATTTCCTTCAAAGGACAGTCTCCTAACTGTGGCAAATCTGTGAGCTCTCTGCTTTCCACCGCTCCTTCCCTTACAGGAATCATCAGCATTGGGATGTGTAGGGGGCCTGGCCCTAACAGAACATCCTGTGAGCAGCTATAGGCTCCACCTATGCCAGTCTTGGCCCCATGGCTGAAATTGCACAAGATACTGGCAGCGCTAGAAAGCCGACTTCAGAAGTTTCCAGTCTGCCTTCTTTCCTGGCAGTTTGTATCCTCCATGCTAGTGTCTGCCATACCCTCAGGTTGCACTTCTGTGACTAATTCTGCCAATCTAACTTACCACAGTGAGGGCCTCATCTTAATACTTCACTCTACTCCCTCTACTATCTCTCTAGTCCAAGCACTGAGATACAGATAGAGTTTAGGGAACCCTGTAAAAAAAGATGAAGAGGCCCTTTGAACCATCCCTTTGTACCATCCTGAGTCACTGGAAATCATCAATGCCAGGATAAGGGGTATGGAGAATACAAGAGAAAGGGAGTTAGACCATGGCAGAGCTAGTTTAGATTGGTTTAAGCTGTTGGGAAACCTCCCCATTTCATAAGAACAACACCGTGTGGGGCTGCTCAGTAAGTTGAATTACTGAAATTATCCATCTTAAGGAAACAAACAAATAAGCACACAAACAAAGAACCTCAACCCCCACCTTCCCGTAAAGGGTTGCCTTGGTATGTCTGAAAGGACCAGCAAACTGCCATGGAGAATTTGTTCCTGTGGGGCTGCCACAGCTCTCAGTTCACCCTCACCCTCTCCTTCAACTCCACCAAGCTGGCCTCTGCATGGGGAGGTGTCTGCCCCAATCACTTTAATTGGAAAAATGATGCTTTGCCTTTCAAGGCTGCAGCAATACAAATAAAAGATAATTTTAAACCCAGAATTGCTTGGCAATTGTCCCTCTGTTTTTTTCTAAGCTGTTTTCTTTCTTCCTTTTTCCTTTTCTTTTCTTTTTTTTTTTTTTGAGACATTAGCTATCTTGATTGACTGGCAAGGAGTATGTCTGTAAATGCCACTTAGAAATCTCCCCATCAGGGATTTCTCTTTGTACTCAGTCCAGAGACTTAAGTTTATTGATTTAGAAAGAGCAAATCAGGACTCAGCTTTAAGGATCATTCGGGCCCAAGATCATACCTTTCTCTATAGGAGATAAACACTTGTGCTTCCAGGACCAAGAATTTGTCCTACAATTGTCTGTACACATCAAAGCAGGCCAATAGGCTAATCATAAAGCGGCCATTGCACAAAAAGAGAGGCGCATGTAGTTGGCTGAAGGCCAACTATCCACATGTGGATCTGAATTACTCTAATCAAGCTGAGCTGGGAAGTCACAGGAGTCTCAGAAAGTTCTCTGTATTTCTGCTGCCAGCTGAGTAGGATATAAAGTGATTAGAGCCTCTCTCATGTCCTAAATTTCCTCCAGAACTTAGCAGTGAACAGAAGATGCAAATTACAAAAAAAAAAAAAACCAAAAAAAAAGCAGCCCTTTTCTAAGCTGAAAGCAGCAGATTTTGCTATTGAGCTGCCTAATTAGAATATGCAATTTAAATACCTCATTTCATGTTATTGAATGTATATGGAGAAATTCTGCACCTCAATTCAATCAATGGGAACCTGGTGTGCCTTTCAGCAAAGATCATTAAACTCTCTTAAATGTGTTTGCCAGAAATGTTGGAATATAAATCATCCTCACAAAGTGATTTGAACAAATTAAAACCAGTCAGTAGAGTGACAGCATGCTGACTTGACTTGAGATACACTAATGAATTCTTTGATGTCTTTCTAATTGAACTAGCTTCTCCAAATGATTTTCCAGTTTTTAATATCTTCCATTACTTTTTTTGTTTCTCATGGAAATGAAAGAACATTCATTTTTATTTTTAGATACAGCATCACCTGCTTTGAAACACTTTTATATATTTATATTTTTGATGGAATTTTAGGCACCAGACCACAAGGGCTGTTTAGTTTATTTAAGTGGAGGAAGGCAGAACTTTCATCTTCAGAAAGTGTACAAAATAATTAATTGCTTCAACAAATGTTCCTTCATAATGCTTGCTGGACACATCTATGTTAGAAAAATATCTTGTGTAAGAAACCTGTGTTGGTAGATTAACGTTTTCCATTATCCAGAACAGAAAAGATAGCAATGTTTTCCTTAGTAATGCATTGTGTCTTTGTTCTTGTGCTGCTTATTGAAGTAGAACATTAGAAGAGAGTAATTGACTGAAAGACTTTTAACAGTCTTTCTTCCCTGGTTCTCCCACTATTATTTGCTTTGTTCTTCCTTCATTGTACGATTCTGAACAGTATATTCAAAATGGAACATTGACAGTGGAATGATCACTGCCTGAAACACCAGAGGAGCAGTGTGACTGATTCACAGGCTCTGTGAGGATGCCTTCAGAATTCTAAAAATATTTATCTTGTCATGGGATACATCTATATACTGGATCATTTTCTGTGTCTGTTCAGAGGACTTCAAAGAAACCAGCAAAATGCAGAAGTCAGCCTTGTAGCACAGTAGGCTGGAAGTGATGCCTTCTACTGAGATTTATGACTATGTCTGGAAAAAAAGCAATCTCTCTGTTCTCTGTTCTAGACAAAGCAACAGCTACTGTTATACACAGACTCATAAGGGACTGTGGGTGATAGCTCCAGAATTCTGCTTTCTTGGGTGGGAGGAGGAAAGAAAAAAGAGGACTCTTAGTGGCAGTGAGGGAGAATGTAAAAATTTGTTTTGGATTACATTCTTCTGTTTCTTTTCAAAACCTTCTCATTCCTCTTCTATTCATAGATTCATAGGTTTAGCAAATCAACTAAATTACCAAAACTTCAGTACAGAAGCTATTGTGTAGATTCTTAAATCAACGAATGTAATATAACATATAGCAGAGGTTTTTTTCATCTTGTTCATTACATAAAGAAAATAAATAGCATGAAAAAGAAGTTCATCTCAGACACCATATTGTAGAAAGAGAATCCTACACTCAGAAGCTGTTGACAATCATTAGTTTATTTTTTCTTCTACTATTATTGCAATACTAAACAGGATCTTGATTTTTTTATGTTTGATATGTTTTCTGAGGGGGACTATCAAATTTTGACATCTCTAAAGCTAAAGCAGAGATGCCACTTACCACAGTAGTCATTAAATGGATATATTTCCTGAGAATGAGAAATATCCTCATCGTATTTGGCATAAAGTTGTCGTTCCTAATCTTCATTCCTAATCTTCATATTATTAAGATTATGAACTAAAAGGACTATGGATATCATGAAGAGTAAGTTATTCAAAATTTCTGCTGTCCTGAAACATAAAGGAACATTGAAAAAATTGCTCTGATGGAAAGTTATCTTAAGAAACAATAAAATATACTTCTTTGACTTTTGTAGAGTCACGTTTTAAAACATGTTTGTTGACTTTCCTTGACAATTATTTTGGACACTTTTTATTAATCAGCATGTCCACTGTGGCTCAAAGTGTTTAATGAAACAGATAATGGGTTCTTCAAGATTAAATACCAGATTTTCAGAGGAAGAGATTAACCTGTTTAAAAAAAAAGCACAAGATAGGACAGTAGCAGTAAAGCTCACACTGCAAAGCCAAAGCTGTGTGAGTTTTCCAGATTCGATTTGTGAACAGACAGAGGAGATTATAGTCTCTGAAATTCAACAGCATAGGTGGTAGACTGAACTCAAACTCCTTAGATTGGTAATGAACACAAAGTTCTCTACTTTGCCAGAATAAGCTTTGCCAGAATAATTTGTATCCATCACTCAAAATGGGCCATTAATCATCTTTCTCAGTAGAGTCTCATTGATTTGATTGAACTGAAATCTCACATATAAACGAGAAGTGTTCCCAATGAAAAGAAACTTGCCATAGGATATTGGGAGTCTGTGTTGTATATCAGTATAAACTGGCAGGTAGCTGTCTACACACAAGTAGCTGTATCTGCCTTGAAATAGGGATGTGTATGAAAACAGACTTCAAATCTTGCATATTTTATGACACTTAAGTATTTATAGAAAGTGGGGCTGATCATATTTTCTACCTGCAGAGTTCCAAGTGTTATAATGCTACAGGGGTAGAAGAGAAGACACAATATGATTTCTGTGACATTTTTTTGGCCCAGGTGCCACTGTTTGTTGCCTACTCCACCCAGATTTAGGGGTCAAAATATGACCGCTAAAGACTAGCAGATAAATCTTCTAGACCAAAATGGGTTTTTTTGTTGTTGTTTTTGTTTTTGTTTGTTTGGTTTTGGTTGGTGAGCTGAGTGTTATATGAGCCACAGTATGCATATATGCATGTATAGTAAATCAATTACATTTCACATCCTGAGTTCTGCTCTCCAAAGTATGGCATACATTTTGCTCAAAGAAGCAGCAAACTAGTTGATGATGTTGAGATGTTTTGAAGATTAGCTGCCAAAGTCTGTTTTTGTTTTCAGTTAAACCACTAATAAAGATTTTTTTCCTAGTTTTGTTTCACTGTTTTAGAGTGGCTGCCCAGAAGATACAGTAAATTTAAAAAACAAAAGACAACCTCCGTCCTTAGAGCTCTGAAGACTGTGAGGACCTTGAGATGCATGTAACACTGCTCCAGCAACACTCCTGAGCCTTAAGGCTCTCTGTATCCTTCTGCTGCTATTGTTGGTATTGGTGGCAGAAGTGTGTGAACAGTTTTTGATGAATGATTTTTACTAGAAAAAAAAACAGCTGGTTAATATTATGAAAGATCTACCAGCCAGAAACACTCTTAAACAACACTGAACATTCCCTGAATTATTTCTAACATCAAACAAATCCCAAGCTAATATTAATAAATGACTATGTGAAAGAGCCAGGCAGTAATAAACACAAAATATTAAAACAACTTCTGTTGTTCAAGAAAATAGCTATATTAGTTTTGTTTCCATCCTCATAAAAAGAATGCCTCTCAAATTCTGTCATGGTAAGAAGGAATGGTAAGAATATCTTTTTTTTAAAAAAAAAACACCCTAATGATTGCAGTCAGATTGGTCTCTGAATAAACCGTGATTAATAACTTTTTTCAGTATTTTTTATTTTTTCTTGTTTTATCTGACTATTTTCTACGTCTTTCACATGGCTTGATACTATATCCATACTTTCAGGGAGTAGTAGCTACCCATGTAAATAGCTAGGATTAACTGCATGCCTAAATCCTGAAGTGGAACTACTTGCATAAAGAAATGTCGCTTAGTGGGAATAAAACAGAATGGGGTGTAGAATTATTTGTTTATTACTCATCAGGCAGAATTATCTGACCACCCAAATTACATCCCTAGGGCAGTGTCTGAAAGACAGTAGTAAAAAGCAGATCATGCTCATGCCTAATATGGGTCTTCACAGTGGACTCTTTTTCTCAGGGTATTTCTGGGTGTTTTTCCCAGGGTTTATTCTGAGGGGATTTTATTTTTATTTTTTTTTTTTAGTTTATGAATGATACAGCTAAGAAGAGAGCATTTGAACTTAGTTAGTGATGTAAGATAATACTTCTAATTACAGTATGAAGAAAAGCTAAAATATCTTGGTAAATACAAGTGGCTATATTTATTACCACAGTAATTAAGCCACATATAAAAGAACTCCTCTAACCAAATTCTTTAAGCCAGTGACAAATTTGGCTAGCTATCTTAAACTATAAGAACCTCACTGGCGCCATCCGACTTCCTCTGAAGTCAATGGAAATTTTGCCTGTGACTTCAGTGGAAGTAAACAATGAGATAGTTTGGAAAACAAAATGAAAAAGTCACCATTAGTGAGTCATGAACTTTGGAATTAGACTCCAAGGGAGTCTCCACAATGTTCAGTTTCTATGTGAGCAGATAAATCAGAAATTCTTTAAATCCTTTTTTTTTTTAGGAGAATAATGAGCTACAGGGTATAATCTTCCGATACTGTTCGTCCTAGTATTTAAAGCATTGAGCAAAAGATCATGCTATTGCACCCCGAGCTCTGATTCTTTGCAACCTTTTTCAGTTTGATCTCTCCGATCATCAGAGATGAGTGCATTCAAAGCTGAATGGTGTAGAGATCTGCTAATACTAATTTATGGTTGTCTAAATGTCTTTGTTATATTAAGGGAACTCAACATTAATCTCACAGTTATAGTATACTATATACTATAAATGCTTTTCTAAAAGCCTCTTGGAGCCTCTTGGGTTAATTGGTACAAATAAAAATTACAGTTCATAAAATTTTTATGACTTAATTGAATTATGAATTATTACTTGAAATAAACACACTAATAGCACAGTTCACTATAACAAGATCTTTCCGAGTTAGAGATCCTTTATTTTCAAGGTATAACAAGAAAACATTTTTTTTCACAGTTGATCCTTTGTGACTTAAAGACTGAAAAATTATTACATCAAGACAGAAGATTGTAGGAAACATGGCGGGCATGGAATTAACCCCGCTCTAAAAAGGTCTATGGGAAAGCCCATTTCTATAATGTGTGATTGTGCAAGTAAGGGTTTCATCCACTACTCTGCCATTGCTTCTCTGACTACAAGGGCAGTTCAGTATGAATGTATTGTGCATATATCCAAGTTCTGCATACTGGCTGTCAAGAGTCTCTCTTCAGACAAAGTCTTATTGTTTATTAAAATGTTTCATAAGTCCATGTTGTGGGAGCAACAAACCTCTCTTCCCCACCAAGCCCGATCCTGTTCAGAGTACGATTTGGAATGCATGTCCTTGTTAATTTAAAGTACAGAATAGCCTCTCTGTGGTCTGTGCTAAAAATCCATTTGAATGCAATGTCTTTCCCATAAGTTTAAATGGGCCATCTTGTTTTGTGTCAAAAGAAAGGCATACACTGACTCTGACCTTCTGTTCTGGCCAAGCCATGTTCAGTCTACAAACAAATGGAGGAAGAATTGGAAAGAAAAAATATTTTAATGTATTTTGCAGCAACCTCCTTACTCAAGACTTTATTAATTTTTTTGCTTAGTACTAATACTTTTTGAAAAGACAATGAAGTGGAGAAATAACTCTTATATACAATAAGCACAATCACTACATGGCTCCTGCATTGAGGCTGTGGAGTGGACAACATAGAGATACTGTTCTCCCTCCTATTCAGCTGCAATTTCATTCCTTTGCATCGCTAGAAATGCTGAGAGGAGTTGTCTTATAACAGACTTAACCCTTGCATTTTCCAAGAGCTGGTATCTTAAACAAAGATTTAAAATACACAGTTTCAAGTAGAGATTTATTTAGCCCTAAGTTTTCTGTAATTATTTTACAGTGATTCATTAGACTATTTGCAATATAATGTAGCAAGCTATGGATACTGAAGCATTAGATTCACGTTTATTTTTTCAGGTAACAATGTTCAAGTGCTATTTTGATTAAAATCTATATTTATGTCTCTAATAGGTAGATGTATTTACATACGAATATTAGACTTAAAAGCCTATTTCCATTGACAAATGAAGATTATTCATGGATAAAATTATTTCACAGAAATCAGAAGCTCTACTGGGCCTAAGATGTCCTTTCTGGATTATTGCTAGACCAAACCACTATTCTGTGTCAAATAACTTCCTGGTGGCTCCCTTATTTCTTCCAAGAGAGGGTTGAATAATCCCTTCCTGGTGATGAAGTGAGAGGTATATTCCAGAAGGGTAAGTGACATGGTAATTTCAAATTATATATTTCTTCACTGTATTTGAAATCACTGAAAAAAATTTTGATTCTTCCTTTCACTATTTTCCAAATTCTTCTAATTTAATACAAGTCTGTGAGTAGTTAGAGCCATAGCATATTTTTGTCATTTCTTTGGGAATAGGTAAAGATTTTTTTTTCTGGGAGGGTGGGTGGATGGAGCTGGAATTTGGAAGAGAGGACAAATAAAATCCCTTAGTGGCCTATACCATATGTTTTAGACCAAAAATTTAGACTGAAAGATATTGCACAGCAGGATAAAGAACAGAAAATGTAACAATAAAATGCATCTTGCATAAAAATAAAAAACAAATGGTTCTGCCCTTTCTTCTAAAAAAGAATATTTTGAACATAAATATAAACCAGAATTTTTCTTCTAAAAAACCTCAAACCCCAGAGCAAACACATTCCAAAATAACCCCTGGGTTGAACAGCCCAACATAAATTACGATGGCCCACAAAAAACATTTTTGGACCATTGATGAACTTTCCATTTTTCTTCAAAAAGGACTCAGGAGACCTTCCAAGTGTGTGGGTATATGCAACATATCAGTTAAAACAGGAATGGTGTTATGTGTTCTATCAAATGAAAATGTAATAACCTAAGCTCTCTATATTTGCTCATGGGGCTGTATGGAAAATGTGCATCATTGAAGCCTGCCACATCTTTACTCCCTCCCCGGCAGTGCTTGGTGACTTTCCAGTGCTTCAAAAGTGTTAGGGGCAGCTCACTAGTGTGGGAAAGCAATGCCTTGGGCTCTCTGTTGACTTGCTACAAGGCAAAAGGAAAGATTACCTACAGTGTTTTTTGTTTCTCACATCTCAAAAAGGGAATCAACATCTGTTGTTTGTCTTTCTGCTGAAGGCTATTTTTTCTTGGCTAAAACTTACAGTTTTCACTAAAACCCTTTGGTTATACTGTTATCTCATAGAAGGCTGTTATCTCATATGTTTTACTTAGAAGATTTGACCATCTTCTGAGACAGCAACACTTGCTGCCTTGCTGAAGTGGGACTTTTTGTGTTGTCTTGTCTTAACATACTTCTTTTAGTCCTGTTTCCAGGCAGGCACAAACGCATATGGGTACAGACAAGTACCTAGGTGAAGTGGGTCTTGCAAGGACAATACTGTAGGGTCTGTAGCAAAATGATCTTTGGGTTTATTAGCTTTCTTTTTGCAAGCAAATAAGTTTCTTGCTCACTTGCTCTTCCTACTCATTTATTCATAGTCAGATGAGAGTTTAGGCCATTCCTTTGAGATCTAATCCTGAAACTGCTGCTACAGCCCTAGTGTTCCTTCTCCCTCTCATCTTTTTTTGCCTCTTGGGCTTTACATGATTAAGTGAAAAGGAGGAGGGAAGGAAAAGAGACTTGTAGTATTCTGAAAATATTTAATAACTCACTACAGCTTTGCTTTCTGCCTTCTGTTCATACAAACACCCACCACTCATGCTGAGGGCTAAACACGCCTTGGCACACAACACCACAGGAGTCTCCAGTGTCTGTACAACACATACAAATCAAAAAAGGGGCTTTTAAAGAAAGTTCCCCCACAAAAGATTTACTTTTTTATTTTTTACTTAGACGTATTTGATGGTTGAAGAAAGCTGTTTCTGGATTGCATCTATGTAAATGTGATTTGAAATTTCTATGAAGATTTTCCTGAAGGTTCTCTATATTTGAAAGTCACATAAAAATACCAGAAGAAATTAATATTTACTGGTCATTCTGTGAAATGTCAATTCAAAAATAGTTTTAGACCAGAAAGTTGACTTTGCCACCTGGATGTACCTTTGATGTATTAACAGAAATAGTGAGATGTATATCCCAAATATATAGGTGTAAAGCCTTCACGCTGCATTTTCTCTTTCCTGCTTACTGTTTCATCCCTGATGACTGGCATAATTAAAGGATCCACTGCTCTGCCTTACCAGATGTCCATCATCCTCCCTCCACCCTTGGCGACCCTGCCTGTCCGAACAGAACCCCTTGTACTTTACTGTAAAAAAATAAACATAGTTTTCAAATAGAAGGAGGGCCTCAAGGATGGGCTGGACTACAGTATTTAACTGTTAAGTGTTTTTTGGCTTGTTTACTCACCACATTTTTCTTCCACCTACAGGTCTATGAGAAGGCTGAGTAATGCACACGTATATCATAACATTGCTTAGGTAAACGATTTCAATAAGTTCAGTATGGCAAGGTACATACAAACATTTTCATACTCAAGTTCTAGGATTGCTACCTCCTATTATGTCAATTCCCTGTTCATTATCTATCCGCATAGCTTGTACTAGAATGAGTCCTATGTGTTACCTTCATCTGGGCTTCCCAGGTGTGACTACAAATAGCAGAACAGAGTAAAGAGCATGGACATATCATGGTCCATCATAATAAAACAAAAGTAATGAGATATTGCTTTACCAGCTCAGAAACACTTGAAATCTCTTATTTGGCAGGTGATAAAAATAGCTAAATATATCTCTGTCAAGGTCAAGTCAAAGTTGTCGTCTAACCGGTGTGATGCTGCTTAGTGTAGGTGGCAAAAAGCATGAACTTGTTTGGCTCTAAGATGTGCGGAGTAGTTTCTTTGAAGCCTGGAGCATCTTTATAAAATGGTAAAGATAAATGTGCTGCCAAGTCTCAGGATGACACAGAATCAATCTAGATCAGTTGGATTCTTCTTCCTTAGAAGTTACAAGGAAAGCATCTTCTGGTTCAGGTAACATAGATCCACAAGATCCACAAGCATCCACAAAATTTGCTGTCTCCTTCTAAAACAAGGACCTGCAGCTTGATGGTGCTGTTTAGTCCACACAGCATTTAACATACCTCAAAAACAATGTTTATGCATCTCAATTTGAAACCGAGGTAGCTCCCATCTACTCTGCCCTACAGAACTGTGGGAAGGGAATTAAAGAACGTTGCAAATATTTACTATAGGCTTTACTAGCAATTAAACTTTATACTGTGCCTTCTTTTCTGAGTAATATCAGATCATAAGGGGCCCAGCAGGTCAATTCTGTCCTGGCAAGAGAAATCACCAATACAGAGCATGGATATTTCAGAGTGAGTTATTTTATGCATGCACAGGCTAGTACAGGCAAGTAGGGATCATGAAACCAGGCAGAGGAAATCCTTTTTTTTTTCTCAGGAATGTCATTCCACATTCCAGCCCCTGGCTCACAGGGAGCCTTTCTGCCTCAAGAGTTAAAATTCCCAGTAGGGACATGAAAGCTGAAAGCAAACACCCCCGCCTGAAATGGCTTTCCTAACAGTCTGGCATCTCAAGCTACAAACAGTACAACATTTCCTTGAGGATTGGAACCATGCCCCACACCATAAGAAGAAAAATTGTGAAATTGTATTATATGTAATAATTGATCCTAGTAAAGAGAATTCAGAGAACTCTGTTCAGATCTTTTTTTTTTCTTTTTATTTTTGTCTTATATTTAATATATTGAATTGTTTTTAACAAATTTTACACATAGGGGCTATGGAGTAAGTGCATGAATCCTTGAATGAGATTAAGTTGATGTTTGGCATCTCTGAGAATACAAGGCTAATTCAGATGAGCAAAGGAACAAAACTGGGAGAAAGATTATCTCTAGGCTTTGCATGTCAGAAGGGAAAGCTCATTGCTGAGTGTCACCTCACAAAGCCAGAGCAGTCCTGGTTCCCCTACTCTTACCACCAAGGCCTATACATTGGAATTTGAAAGATCTGAACATACAAGCTGTTACAAGTGGATAATCACAGAGCAAGCACCATTGTGCTCAGACTGCAGGTGCAAACATCTTCTCACTGCTCTACCAAGGAGCCCAGAGGGATGAACTGCTTTCCTCTGCTCCACTTTTCTGGGCACAGTGCAGTACATTTGTGTCTGCATCTTGTAAGCCAATGTAAGCCATCCTGCTTATTCACCTTGGGTACCAAACCCTAAAGGTTTTATTCCAAGGAATCTCATTACTGAAGATTTAAGTGTAGTATCAATATTTTCAACATTCAGAATTTCTTAACTAAGAGTATGCAGGATAACACAGCTTTTTTCCTTAGCTAAAAAGAATCAATGAATTTTTCATGTTATCTGTCAGCTTAATTTTGCTCTCTTCACCACACAAATACACTTATAAAAGGACAGCTTGTTCATTTACTTTTTTTAGAATCATTCTCAGCTATCAGTGACAGCAAACCCAAATTATTTTTGCTTATGAAATTATAGGCTGCTGCCTGGGCCATTAATATACAAATAGTTCAGAAGTGAAATGCCATATGAGCTACTGGGAGATCTTATATATATTCAGAACAAATTCTCTTTTAAAAGAATCCTTGCATTAATCTAGGGATATTATTTGTAATCTTTGCTGTAACTTCCTTTCTTGGAGTCAGACCTGCTCAGAGATCTTTCTGTCTTGTTCAGAGATCCAGCCGAGAGAAGATTGTATAGGAACTTTAGCACAGCCTAATCACAGTAGTTGTTCATAGCTCTTCTCCCATCACAGTTTCATGGCTTGTATTTACCATGATACAGGTCATGTGGCTCTTTGTCTCCCTCTGCTTTTCAGGACACATATGTGCCTGAATTCATTATGTTATCTAGAAAAGCCCAGTTTCCCATTATGGGACTACATCCCATAACAGAGGACTGAGAATTCAAAAAATTTCATGGTGCATGGTACTTTCTGGATGCTTTTAAAATCATTATCTTTGCAATATAAATGTTCCCAAAAGCGTGGTGCATGGTTAGGTTACAAAGACTGTTCTTGCAATAAATAATATAGTTTCTACCTGCTTATCTGTTTTCATCCTCTCTGTCTCTCCAAAAATGACTTTGTCTCACAAAATTTGTCCTTATTTATGTTTCTATTCTTTAATATGCATCATTTAGACTGCTACATCTCTGCATCTCTTGGGTTTTTTTTAAGCAAATAAAAATTTTCAGTACAGCTGAGAACTGAAGAACACAAGTTCACTTCTAAGACAACAAATTCTATGCTTTTTGGGCTATGCATATCTGCTGAGGGGCTTGTGCATTTCACAATTTATTTCTTAATCTCTGTAGTCTGGCATTAGAAAGACTTGTTATAAGAGCAAGTGTTTAATTGTACAGGAATTAGTCTAAAGTACACTGAGAAGCCTAGTATTCAAATGAAAAATGCAATTCCTTATCAGAAGACACATGAATAAATGTACCAATAAAAAAAAATAATCATGTGAATAAATGTCTATTTCCTACTTCTCTTCTTTATCCACAATTCTAGAAGAGAAATTATTACTGAGAAAATCATTAGCAGGAGAAAATTATTAAGCAGATGTATTTAGTAAGTTATAAGGATAGTTTTAAAAAAGATATGGAAACAATGTTTTATTTGAATGTAAATTTTAGCTCAATGAAAAAATTCAATCTAAATTTAGCCTTTTATTCAGAAGGCTAAAGAAGAAGCATCCTGCTCTTGTATACATGACTAAGACTGTGTACACACAGGATCCATGAAAATGAGGTTTATTTGCAGACGCCAAGAAGTCCCTCAGACAAATATCTAACTCAATATTAAAGAAAGTAGCTGCAAAACTAACTTCTGTTGTCAGGGATAGCCAGCTGGCCAACATGTGTTTAAGCCAGTGAGACATTCCGACTGGAGAGGAACTGATGAGTTGCCTGTTCTTCTCAAACTGCAAAGACTGTGAACATCCTCAAAATTCCTCTGTGGGTTGTTTTGTTTAGCAGTTAAAGTGTTTTAAATTTGTGATTTTGTTTGGTTTTAGTAGATCCATATAGTAACAAAATGTGGAGTGTGAACA
>JAUBOD010001092.1:141447-155223 GCA_032353885.1 Nothura maculosa
CCTAAATCAGAGTAATTTAAATGTAGTTCTTGCCTACTGAAGACTTGCCTGCTTTATTTGTATATCTCAGACTTCTGAAATTACCACTCTCTGTCTATAGCAGCATAGTGACTGGTGGTACCATAGGTGAAAGAAATTCAGCCATGGTTATAGTTTTAATATTGCTGGTTTTCAGCTTCAAAATGAAACTTGAAGAACAACTCTAGAATTTGGATGTCACAAATAAGCTTACAGAATCTCACCCTTGAAATCTAAAAGTTTCTTTTTGAGATTTCTGTCTATGAAGTCACAGAAATGCATTTTTTCCATCTTCATAATGTTCTATATTTCGTATTTGCTCCTTTGAGCCTTCACAGATCACTAAAAAAAAAAAAAAAAGAATATACCTGTGGAAGAAAATAGAACATTTAGTATTGCTTCTTTGTCAAAGTCACTTTTTCAGTTTTGTATTGAAAGTGTATTTTTAATTTTATTATTGTTATTATAATAATATGCTCTGTACCTTTCCCTTTTGCAATTTTGCATCAAACCTTCACTGACTTTGAAAAAAATAGTCTGGAATTAAGTAGGAAAGACTGATATATACATTTCTACACTCTATATTGCATTTGGGAGTGATTTATACAGTGTACTAAAGTGGACTCATTCCTTTCTCTCACAACTAATCATTTTAAACTTCAACTTTTCCCTGTCGCATTTATGAACTTTTGATTACTCCACTTTTTATCCTATTTTGAAAATTGCATTTTTAATCAATCTATTCAGATGTTCTAGCCAATTGCTCTGGATCTCCTGCTAGCACATGATTCAAAGTGAGATGGATTTGGTCTCTCCTCCACCCTTTCAGAGATCATACCCTAGCATTCAATGTGTCCCTTGCCTCCCATTCCTTGTATACACAATTTTCCTTTGATGTGATATGCTAGTACAGTGTTCTGCTACATGCCATATACTGTCTTTCTCCCAGTTGCAAACTCAGGTTTACTGGACTTTGTGAGATATATTTAATTACTAAAGTGCTATGCAATCCAGCAGTAAATGTAATACTCATTCCAGGCAAGCTTCACTTGGCATTCACAACCATGAGGTAAGAGAATAAAATGAGTTTGTGGTCACATAAGCAGACCACCAGCTGAGAATTATGAGAAAGCTAGACTCATTTTAGTGAGGAAAAATGTTAAAAGCTTACCTACGAGCCATCATTTCAGTCCTCCATGAACTGCAAACTGTAATTATTCAAATTATAACAATAATTTTTCTTAACTTCATTCTTGAAAGTTAACATCACAGTATGAAATGAAAGATTAAATTTGCTTTACTTTGCTCAATGTGTGCCTTTATTGAATGTGCGCTCAAAGATATACAGGAGGTCAGCCTTGAGAATCAGTATGGTCTCCTTTAATGAAAAATTGATCTATTCAACTCTATAAATCTCCTTAGTTCCATATGTCTTTAAGATTGATTTCTGAATAAACATAGCTTTACAATTTACAAATATTTAAGGTGATCTTATTTTAGGATGGACTGTTGTTCATGCTTGTTGAATCATTTCTTACAATGCAGAAGTCACATACCATTTTTTAGGCAGACAATGTAGTGTCCCCAGTGAAAGAACCAAATTTCTGGGTTTAGGGAGTTGCCCCAAAGATGTTGAATTAAATCCACAGTATATAGGCAAGAATTCTACCTGAAGAAGTTTTAACTGGGCTACTTTTGCTTTGTTCTATTACAGTGGGACCCAGGGGAAACTTAGGAAAATTGGCTATGTTAGGAGGAAACTCCCATGCAAGATGGATGCCTAGTTTTAGGACTCTAGGGTGAGCAAAATGTCTCTTTTTATCTGGGTATCATAATTATATAGCCTTTCTTACTTATCTCTATCCTGTGCAATACTACTATGTTGCCCTTCTTTTATCCTATAATTCAGTGATTTGAGCGATCACTGGGGACAGAAAACCTCATATAAGGATGACTTTTATTCAGGATGCTACAGTGTTTGCTCAAAAGCTTCTCTAGCAGAACTGGGAGAGCAGTGATATGAAGGAGTGATTTAACACTTTGGCTATTGGATAAAGGCTATTATTAAATCCAGCTTTAGAAGCATGCTATTTGTGTGTCGGGGTATCTGTGTGTCTGCTATCTGAAGCCTAGGACTTCAGAAATACTAGAAGTGGCAACCTATTTAGAGGCTTAACTTAGTATAGGTTTATATTAGAGGTATAGTCATAAATTTCATGCTTCATAAGTATGCTAGATGCTCTGCATGGGTCTGTGAAGAAATGCCAAGTATACTGCATGATTTAGGGGTAAAACAGGTTTAGTTCACATATCCAGCACTTCATGAAAAGGTCCAGATCTACTATGCACACACAGTAAGCTGCCATGAGGTGAGAAGACTTGCTAAAGCTGCCTTGCCCCATCAATCTCTGTTCTGAATGCATCTCCAGGATAAAAATACGGTGTCAAAGAGACATTGCACGAAAGTGTATGGGGAACTTTATTATCAGAAACAAAGTATATGTGAACTTTCATTTCCTCTCATGCAAGTCTGCTACAGAAAGTGTTTGGAATTTTAGAAGCAGGTACCAAACAGCTATGCGGACTTTCTTATAATATTCACACTCACAGCCTCATTCCTAAATGCTTGCACCACCAAGATGAATGCATTCAGTCTGTTTAGCATGCAAGCCTCAACATTCTTGTAACCAGGTGTCTTGTTCAGGATTCCCTGTGATGACATGGCATAAGGGATGCCAGTTTTCCTGCATCTTCCTTGGATGATCCTCATTAACATTCACTGGGTTCTTCTTAAGTTGCAAGCACCTGTTGGTTTAGGATATGCCCTTTCTGTGCCTCTATAAGCCTCCCTATCCTGCCTTATCTCTGTGACTAGGACATAGAGGACTCTGCCTTCTGATATGGTGTCCTGAGAAGCTGAACGTACGTGTTTGCAAGGCTCTAGAAGACTGATTTTGGAGTTTATACAAAGGAACTTGGGATATTCTTCAGTGTGACTTAGAACATAATGAAGCCCTTGATTTATGACAGGAAAAAAATGGCATTTTTCCAAATAAAATTTCAAAGAAAAGTTTTGTGGGCCATAGTCACTGCTCATGTAAATTCATTGACAGCCGCAGTCCAGATGAACAGTTAAAAGAAAGCACTTCCTTAAAAAGCTTCTCCCAAAGAAAATATGGGCTAATGCATTGCTGATCAAAGGTTGAAAAGTGAAACTCTAAGGCATTTCTGTTTCATTTTACACCCTCATTGTGGCTAATAATTTCTTTCAATAATTTACCTGCCAGAAAAATCCACTAATCCTCAAAATTTGTGGTTATCTGACAACTGTGTCTTTCTTTAATGATTTTCCATGCTTCAGGCCAAGGAGCTAGCATTTGTTTTGAAAACAGTCCCTGCTTCCTTAAGTTGTCCCTGGAAGACCTACTGTTTTGCATATTTAAGTGCTTCTTAAATTTTTAATTGTTTCCTTACACATCTGTCCCCTCATGTGATCCCTGGTTTTACCTCTCCTATTTATATTAGCTAGAGAATAGATCTTTTTCTGAGTTCATGCATTTATTTAGCTTTGGGCAAATTTAAACGGATAGCTTTGCAGACTGATTCTAGCAAACGTCATGGAAATTATTAATCTAAAATGTACTAGTACTGATCTCATCAGTGCTCATTTAAAGATTAGTGAGTAATCCCATCAAAGTCCAAGAGGCTAAATGTGGGTGTAGCATTAGACGTAGGAGTACCATTTCCTGAGCCCTTATCTTCACTTCTGAGGTGGCATTTCTGCTCCCACGTTTTTACTTAGTGGTATTTGAGCAGTGTCCTTAGCGTGTGTAGACTGAACTCCTTGTGCAAGGTCAGAGTTGGGCTGAGCCAGCTCCCTTCCCCCCTCCATGTATGGACTCTGGGCTCCAACTGTGCACTCCATAGGAAAAGGCCTCCAACAGCTCACTAAAAGCTGTTGAAGTTGGGCTTATATTGCTTTCTTCATTTAAGAATCTCTGTGGAGGAATGTCATTAATGTAATTCAGCAAAACCTGAGCCCTCCTGACTGAAAGGAACATCTTGTGTTGAATTTCAAGCAGAGGTACATGTCAAACTCTGTTTTCATCTTAGAGTCTGGCAAGGGTTTTGTTTTCTATCAGACTTTGTTTCCATGGTAAATAACATTAACCATTGGTTTTCCAGATTGCTTGGCAGTACAAATTTGATAATCAGGGCTGCTTTTTGAACAAGTCCGGCAGGACTGCAGATTTTGCTCGCTTTCCTGCCAAATTGCAGGAAGCCCTGTCTGGCACATCATGGGCTTGTTGTGGGACAGCTTTAATATGGCTTTAGCCTTTCCATTCAAACGTCAGCCAATTTCCTGAATAAAGTCCCAGATAAAGTACATAGAATTGCAAGGGTAACATGGTTGTTGGTCACAAAAAAAGTATTGGTAGGATATTATTTTTTAGTTTCATTGGAATATATGAACTAAGAGTGTTGCATCCTTCTGAGAAACACATAGAGAAGAAACAACTGCACAAAGCACTAGGAGTTGCTACCCTACTGAATATGCAAAAATTCTGGCTTCCTCTCAGTCTAATATGTATATCTCAAAAAAAAAAAAAAAAAGGCTACTGCAGACTTTATAAAGAACATTTTTATGATGGGAATGTAGAATTTCATGGTAATCTGCCAAAACTCAGTGATGCAAACAACCATCATGAATGTGTACAAAGATAGCTTCCGAGAGCTGAGAAAGAGCTTCTCGGAAACTGAGAAGACAGTTTCTGGAGCTTTTGAGAGCTAGAAACACCAGCTTTTACTGATCTGTTGTCCATTGCTTTGGAGTTTGAAGATCAGCTAGAAAGATTTTTGAAGAGAAGATATCCACCATTTGAGAATTTAATATCCCTTGCTTTCTGCAGATGATGAACATGCAGGAAATCTTACGAGTGTCTGTTTGTGTGGTGATAGGACTTTTTCCCTCTTCCGTAGCCTTCTTTGCATGTCGATCAAGTAGGGTTGTGTATGGTTCTGTAGAGTTTATGCTGTTTTTTATGACCACTGGTCTGTTAACCAACTTGTAATCCAAAGAGGTACTATTCCAGCTGGGAACTGTCAACAAGCAAAGCCAGGCTGGCTGGCAGTCAACAGTGAGATGGACCAATAGCCAGATTCAGCAACATTTCCAGCAAACAAACCTGTTCCCCAACCCATTCTTCTTGCACAATAACAACCCTGATCGAACAATGGACTGTACATGCAGGTCTCTTCAGTGGGGCAATTCCTTTTAACAGAATTGGATATTCAGATTACTGACTTACTTTGACTCTTCTACTGGAGGCATTTTCTGCAAAAGTTCTCATCTTCCTCTTTTTCCTGGAAGAGGAAGATTTCAGGTTTGGATAACTGATTCTGTAGAGAATCCCTGTTACAGTTAGAGATTACAACATTATCATTACCAGGAGTGCTTATGTTTATTTTGCCAATGAAAGGCAGCTATTAAAGCAGGTTAGAAGATAAAAGCATCTGGACTTATGGCATTTGAATGACTGAGCTTTTCCATAATTGTGTAGAGGCTTGAGAGCAATATATTTCTATAATATATGTCTGTATGTTTGTAAATATATCTAACACTGACTATTTTATAAAGACATATGTTGTTGTTTTTGGAAAATGAATAAATGAACAAAATGAATACTGTATTTTTTTGGCAGCATTCTTCATTTCTTTTGATCCTGCACTTGATGGACACTTAAAAGCAGTAGTAATTTTAAAATTAAAATTATTTTCCAAAAGTATTTTTAATTGTATTTCCCAGGAAAAAGAAAAGAAAGCTTGTTGATTGGTCATCAATTCAAGCTATCCCATTTGATTCAGAAATATTTTCACAAATACAAACATAATATGTTGGGTTTAGTTGTGTTTTGTTGCTATCTTATAACTTCAGTTTACAAATAACTGACTGACTGCTGACTTATTAATTACAAATGCCGCAAAGGCTGAAACTTTGGTGACTGTTAGTGGCAATTCATTAATTTTTGTACCTTGCAATGAAAATTTCCTGGGTTTGGTGTTTTAAGGGTCTTCTTTAAGGGTCTTCTCTTTAAGGGCTCTTCAGATTAGGTTCCATCAAATCTGCAACAAACTCTTCACCTTTGTACATGGTACATGCTGTTCTGGATTTTGCAAATGCATGACCCTTCTTTACTGATCCTTCTTTAGTAGCACAAACCCAGAAAGAAGAAATCCCAAATAACTCTCAGGCTAAATTTTGTAATAAGTTATTTCGTAAAAACTTAAACCCACATACAGAGAAATCTAGTTAGCTGACAATTAGTAGTCTGAAGAAATATCTGTGTTGGGTAAATTGTTCATTGCTTTGAATATAAATTGGAAAATCCTGGCTTGTGGTAATGTAACTATATTCAGCTGCCTTGGCTTGTCAAAATGCCTCTAATCTATCTTTCTGTAGTGTAACTATCTTCCAAGAAAACTGGGTCTTGAGAAATTAATAGACTAGAAACTACTTTACAAAAGCTTCTGATCGTTAGCTGAAGTCATATTTAGTTTAAGGAAGGTCAAAGACATCTAGAACAGTAATATATCTTGTCCTGTTCATAGAGGAAATACCTTTAGCCTTTTGCTCTTATCAGTATGAAGAAACACAACCACAGGAAAGATGATTATATCTGTCAGAGTGTTTCTAATTGATTTGACTCTTCCTTGCAGCTGTACAGAGACAAGATCTGAACCTTTTCACTCACGGTGAGATTTTCTTCTGTGGGAAACAAACAAGCAAGCTTGCTTATGAAACACAAGAAACCAGTGTCCTGTTCTAGCCAGCAGACCTATTGTCAATTCTGGGAACAGAGGAAGAAAAAAAAATGTGCATCGGTCTCTGACAGGATCCACCTTTCATCAAACCAAGGGGAAAAGCCAACCTAACCATTTACATGAACCTTTCCAAGAAGAGCTGGAGGAAGATAGGCTGTGAGACCTTTTTCCTGCACATGCAAGAAGTCCTGGCACCTGCTTATTAAATGACTTCACTGGGATTGGTAGGTTGCTAAATGGAAAAGCTGTTTCCCGTAAAGGTTTTGAAGACAGAAGCTTCCCTATAATTATTTTATTAGAAGCAAATTAGGGGAATTATAGTTCTAGAGTGCCTTGTCTTAAATTCTGGCACTTGTGAATTGTATATATTACCTATATTATCTTTGTTTAGCTTTTGGGTTTAATGCCTGCATTCCAAACTGATAATAGCAGTATATGAAAAAATAACTAGTGATAATTTCACTTACAGTACTATACAAAGAATCCTCTGCTTCTAATGTGACTTTTCACAAGCAATGAATATGGAGGAAAAACTAAGATTACAGAGCTGTCTAAAACTTCAAAGTATCAATGAGCAAAGATAGAATTTCTCCTTTAAGCTTTTATTTTCAGACATTGTAATGTTTAGCTATAGGTTTAGATTGGTTACTTTATAATCATACTCCAGAGCTGGCCAATTCCTTCTTTCCACTTCTTGCAAAGGCTGCACAGTTCTCAGTCTTCTGTGCTGAGGACAACCTATGTAGACAGACATGACAAGTCTACTGCACTTTTGACCTGCTGGTTGCCTTTGCTTTCTGTCTACCTGCATTAACATTCTTTTGCACATGTCTTCACATATAATAAAATAAATGTGATCCTATAGCATAGCTTCTGGCTGGTATTAGATGGAATAATTAACAAACATTTCTTCTTCATTGCTGTAGCATTGTATGTAGCCTTTGCATGCAGTAGATGTTTAATACATATGAAAAAAGAAGACACAAGTCTCTGTTCTAGGCCATTTAGTTTTCAGACTTCGAGACTGGCCTGTCTTGTGAAAGTCTGATGTCTTCCAGTGGGAGGCAAAAGGAAATGAAACCAACCCTATGGAAAAAGAAAAGAGGAATATTTTTCCTTCTGTGTTGCCTTATATTCCCTTAGGCCTCAGCAGAATAACTGTGTACTGCATATTGAATATGCAATAGATGGTTTTGCTATTGCTAATTCTGTGGTAATAATCCAGTAAGATAAAAAAGCTAATAGCTTGCCCATGTGTTTAAAATCGTCTTCCAAAAACACATTTTAAAACTAAATGTATTCCAGAACATGGGCTGAGGAGAGACCTTTCTTGTGTCGCAACAAAGTAAAAAAGTAAACATTAATATTGGTCTGAGCTTTTCCACTGAATTCATTTAGAGTAGACCTTGAAAATGCAGTTCTTGAGAACCCTGAAGCATCAATGAATAGGTGGGTTCATGGCAAATCCAGATATAAATAGAATATCTGTTTTGTCACCAGTGTTATAGAACTTAACAGAGAGCTGCCAAACAATGAAGAGGTATATAGTGCAATGTGAAACACATTAATGTAGTAAAAAGTTTTGTTGGATGTTCTGCTAATTTATATAAGGTTTTTTTGCTGCATATCCACTCCAATTAATAGTGGTATCATCTTCTCTTTTGGCATTTTCTTTCTCCTTCTGTGATTATGTCTTCTTCACCAGTTTATACATTCTTTCTGTTGCCTTCCCTACAAGCCATATGTTTCTTGTAATGCTTCTCTTTCTTAACTTTTTCTGATGCTTTCTTCCCATGGATCCACGTGGCAGTGCACTATGCACTATTCTTTCTACCTTTCAGTGGCAACAGCCTCTTCATAGTTTTCCTTATTTCTACTGTTCTTTCACTCCTCTGCCTGCAGTCTCTAAAGGCTTTTCTGCTCCTTTTTTATGTATACTTAGCTTCTTATGAACTTTTACTGTGCATGACGTTACAGAAAAAAGAAGTGCTTATTGCAGCTGACTAAATATAATCCACTACACGTGGAGTTCCTGTAGGAAGACAATATAGGCTAAGAAATGGCTGAAAACAAAGTATAAAAGCATTTAATAGTTATATGAATGAAATTAAAATGAATGCTTTGTCTGGATGCCTGTGCAGGCATGGTTTTCTTAGAAATTATTTTATACCTAAGTAAACATGAATAGTGTGAGAAATTTCTGCTAAACTTTATTCTTCAGTTAAAGGATCAGAATTATCATCACAGAACCAAAATGAAACTACGGATTGTGCATACACTTGCTCATAAACCTGTTATTTGGAAGGAGAACAAAAAAAGCAGTCAGAGTTAGAACAGAAAATATTTTTGCAAGATGCAGCAGACAGTTTCTTCAGTGTGGAACTATGGATGCAAAAGTGTAAGCTAATGCTTTCTTCTGCATCAAAAATAATGTAGATTATTACTTTTTGGTAGTGTTCTCAAGTGAGCAAAGAAATTTCAAACCGAAGCTGCAGGACTGTGCATTTCCTCTAGTTTGTTAAGCAATTTTCAGATGGTCTTAGTCTGTTCTCGACCTCATTTTCTCATGAAAAATTCAGAATTACAGATTTTTTTTCTAGTTTTATTGGTTGTTTTAATATAATAAACTCACATTGAACTGAACTGTATGATACATCAAGTTAGAAATAGTTTCAAAGGCATGTTCCAAAAGCGTGCATTAAAGACTAAAACCTACAGACGCATCAAACTTGAGAACTTAATCTGAAAACCAGATGATGTATTTCTTTCCACTATTTGTCTCAATTGTATAAGCAAATGCTCCTTTGGCTATTTTAAGCAAAACTAAACTAAAAACAATGATATAAATGTTTTATAAATTCAGCATAATTTTGGGGTGAATTCGGGATCCTGCCCTTAAAACAGGAAGTTTTTATTATACATTTGTATTTGTACTGTATTTTATTATACATTTGGAATATACCTTGACAAAAACACAGTTTCATTTTCTTTGTACCATTACTCTATGTATATAGGATACACAGGGATAGATTGTTCATCATCTTCCCAGTTAAACAAATAAAGATTATTTATTTTTAATTGGAACCATTCTAACATTTTGTTTTAAATAACAGGCTTTTTTGATCTCTGAATACATTCATAGCATGCTAACAAAAAGAAAACTGTTACTCTACAAAAATAAAATGTGGTTAGCTTTCCTCATACGGATACAATAAAAAACACTTCTGGTGGCTTGACATTGCACAGCTGAATACTTTTTGACAGGGAGAATAGCTAGAGTTTAGTCTGAGCTTTGGCAGTACTACAATTCACTAAATACTTGAAGTAATCCAGTAACTCAAGCTTTGTTATAAGCAGGTTTCTTTAAAGTATATTATCTCAATAATTTTCATCATGTTAGTATCTTTCCTCTATGAATGTAATGCTGGCATCTTAGTTTTTTTATTGTGTCTGGGCCTGATCAGGACGGTCTTTAGAAAAGCTCCTCATCTCACCTCTTCCTTTCCTTCTCCTTGCTCTTCTCCTCCTCCTATAGGATGAGTTCTGAAAAATATAAAGGAATGTTTTGGTAAGAACAGCAAAAAGTCTGAGCCATTATTCTAATCAACTGTATTTAAATTCTTTTTTTCACATTGAGTTTTATTTAATTTCAGTATTTTAAAAATAGTACTTTATGTACGTTAGCTACCCTTTGGGCCTCTACTACCATAGTACTTGAGTTCATCAGTCCTAAAATGCTTTTATTCAGCTACAGATGGAAATTTCTGCTTTGAAGTGCAGAAGAGGAAATCAAGACACCTGCATATGAGTCTGCTGTGCACTGTCCAGACACACAGAGATACCTAAGTGCGTTTTGAAGAGGGTAGCTCTTGAAACTAGAAATGAGGCCAGCTCCAGCATTGCACAGCAGTATGGCTGCATTGCTTCCAGGCCCAGAGAGAATATCTCTGCTGAGTGTCGTCCTGTGTCCTGACAATATATTATATGGTTCAAAATTAGCTGGTAGGAACCGGCTGTGTGCTGTGCAATGTGCTTTAGGCAGCTTACTCAGAACCGAAGCAGGAATGTGGGCTGTGACAGGCCACTCAACCTGAATCTTCAACTCTTCATCTTAACCCATGAGCCACGTTAGCAAAATATTACTGGAGCACATTGATTTTTACTTACATTTATGCAGGCCTGTTTTAGAGACCTGTTTCAATAAATCTGCTTAGGAGGGAAGTCTCCATTAGATGAGAGCTCAGGTTGGATTCCATGGTCCAATTCTATGGTTGCAACATCCTAGAATGTAAAATGAAAGCAAACCTTCTGGATTGCAAAGATAATTTGAGAAAAAAAAAAGATTTGAAAAAAAATGAAGAATTCCCATGATGGGATATTCAGCCACAAGAGATTAAGTCTTTCAATGGAGGTGAGGGAACTGGAATTGATGGGCACAGGTGATAATCAAGATTAAGTGTGAAGTGACCTAATACAAATATGTCTTGTGCAAATATACCTTGTAAAGTCCTTCCAGAGTTGGCTGTACATCCTTAGGCTGATCTTATATGATTAATGTGTCTTTCTAGTGACAAAAAATAGGTTAAATTCATGGTCATGATGAAGTTCTGCAGACAGCAGACAACTTTTATTTCTGTGGTACATATAGCAGTTATTCTTGCTGTGTAGAAAAGAGATATGAAGTAGCAATAAAGGCAAAACAGAGAAAAGGTGTGGAATGATTACCTTAGAACTTCAGTTGTGTTAGATGAAAGTAGGAAACTAAACAGGAAACTAGGAAAATTAGGAAGTTAGTATAACTAGGAAGTTAAAAATTTTCCCTCATACAAATAACCTTCAGAAAAAAAAAATTACTACCTGCTATGCTTCTGTTTCAGAGTATGTGATTAGTTTTATGCTACATTCAAATATCATCTGCAAAATAAGAAAGAGGATAATTTTATATAAAGGTGAGTGTTTTCAGTGAAATTATAAATGGTAAAACTCTTCCTAAGAGTAATGGAGCTATTCTGAGCCAATTTATAAATGGTGTGGTTTGTATAAACTCTATTATTTCATAATGATGCATAAATTATGTTGTTTCAGTGGTCATTCCTGAGACGAGATTTGTTTCTAGAACTTTATTAGCATTTAGCTACATTACTAGAGATGTAACATGGGTATTTTTAAAATACTTATGTGGGATAGATTTTATTAAGCTTTCTGTTCTTTAAAATAATAATAAAAAATGATAAAACAGTTTTATATAAGCTCCACCTAAGATCTCTTCTTGTATAATAAATGATGCAATTTTATACATAGAATCTTTGGGGGCTTTTAGATATTTGGAATATTTATATTATCATCCTTCTACTGAAAAGTTATTTTTGTTTGTTTGTTTACATATAAATGGGGACAATATGTCCAATTTCCAGAGCTGAACATAAAGAATATTTACTCAGTTATAACTGTAGTCTTTTTGGAGAAATCAAGTGGAAAAGGAGAGCAAATGAATTTCTGCAAATGCATCTGCATCTTAAGATTTTTAAAAATTATTTTCTAGCATTTTTATGTGTATTTATTATGAACTTATTCATAATTTGTACAGATTCCCTACGGAAGTTGAGCACATTTGTGGTTTCACAATACCACGAACATAAGGTTTAGTTATTACAAATGAATGCACTATTGCAACTACATCTTCTGTCAAATGACTGATGGGTGATAAACTATGGGGCTTCTTAGAAGCTTATCCCGGGCTGAGGTAGCCCTTGGATTCCAGGGATGCAGAGGAGGTGCCGGAAGGAAAGATGAACCTTTGTACTTACACTGTGTGACTGGTGCCAGGTTGCAGAGGTCGGTTGTTTAAAGCACTCCATCTTTTTACAGCTTTACTTCACATATGGAGGCAGTCTAGGAATCCAGCTTAGATAAGGAAATGGCAGAAATACATATTTTGCTGTGCTTTAATTTTTGACCGGTTTTATATTTCTTCCCTATTGTTCTAAAGGGGTCCCAGGCAACAATTTAATATAGAGCTGTGTCTTAAGCATCTGTACTGCAATATGCAGAGGAAAAACAATCAATCCGAGTTATTATAGTTGCTTAGTACTCCCTGGGCTTGAGGGAGTACTGAGTATTGAGCTTGAAGCCATTTCCATATTCTGATTAAAAACCTTCTTGAATTCCACAAGAATGTCATAGCTCTATCGGAACATGTCCACATGTTTTGTTATTTTCAGTTTATAAAAACAGGGCTGTTCCCCAAACATTGTTTTACTTGTACAATTATGAGAATCTAGGAATATATTTAGCATATATAAAACTCCTATGCTCTAGCTAAGGGAATATTCGCGTAATAAAATTTGTTTCAGACCTGGGGAAAGGAAATATTTAAATTCTCACCTTGCAGACACGAAAAATAGTTCAGTGACAGGCATAATTTCCCTAAAGACTAGCCCAGAGGCTGGAAGGTGTGGTCACAAGATGGAGCAGAAAAACCTTGCAAAATTCTCGTTCTCCTTCAAATGCAGAGCAAAGCTCCCGTAGCTCTATGGGCACCAGGATTTCATTCAGAGGGTCCACAACAGTAGGTCGTGAGCACAATGAAGGCAGGGGGCGCCTGGATGGAAAGCAAGGCAAAGCGGATGCAGAGCCTCGTGCTCCGTTGTTTTGTAGGAGAGCTTGTCACCACTGACTATACAGGGAGTCCTGGGGGACTAGCTGTTGATTTTAACATTTGTATTAATTACTTGAAATGGAAGCGTGGTGAAAACTCTGCACGCAGCCTATTCCCTCATCTCTGTGAATGGGCTGATGGCCAGATCGTATGGAAAATCTTAGAGATAGATTGCACATTCCAACTAGCACCAGAACCAACATTTCCTTTATAATTTTTGCATAAAACAAAGGAGCTTCATGCTAGCTGAGTCTTTAAAAATTATTCATATATAAATA
>JAUBOD010001092.1:155323-236867 GCA_032353885.1 Nothura maculosa
ATTTCCTTTATAATTTTTGCATAAAACAAAGGAGCTTCATGCTAGCTGAGTCTTTAAAAATTATTCATATATAAATAGGTAAAATAACCTCAATAACCTCATAGGTAAAATAACCTCAATCTATATGTTTACTATAGTATATAAAGTCCATTGTACCAGTTGGTCAAAAATGGTAACATTTCATCCATAAATATGATCCCAAGAGTCACCTCTGTAAGCAGTGGGATGAAACATCATAAAAAAATACTCAGCATTTATGTATGTGCAATCTAGCAAAAATGCAAGTCTTTAAATAATATAGATAAATACTTTTAACACATATTCCAATTGCTTGTCATTTGGCCAAAGTATGTTTTTTGACATATTCTATAACTGTGGTCTGTTTTTACACTGACCTAACTGATGCCGACACAGTTACTCAGGGAAATTAATCCCTGCTTGGTCTTACTACAGATCAATGTGTTTGTGGAGAAGGGAGGGAGGTGATAGGAGAGGAAAATGCAGCTGTCTTCATGGCTCAGGACTCCATCTGCTGTTATTGAGGTTCATGCCATTTACTGTTTTCTTCTAAAACCCTTTGAACTGAAGACTGGAACAGGACTATTATTAAAATACCATGAAACACATCTGAAATGTCAATGAAATGAATAAAAATTCCCCTGTTTGGGTGCAAATAAACATACAATGAGTTGTTTTTTTCTTGATAAAAGTGGACTGCAGAAAAAAGGCTAACTTGACAAGTATTACCAGGTGAAGGAACTTCATGCATTTAGGAAAAAGTGTGTTCAGTGACTAAAGTTTCAACCTCTTCATTGCTGTTTAGATTTAAATTTTCTCATGGGCCTACAGAAACATCTATTTTATGTTTATGTAAGAAGGGAGGAATTCTTTGCACAAGTATTATAGAAATAGCTCTGGTATGCCCTTCAGAGTCTGCAAAATTGCTCCTTCTGAGGAAAACAATTCATGAAATTTCCATAGTCCAGGCCAATTTGCACAATCCAAAAAATGCCGTGGGATATTCTCAAAAGGGGAAAGGGTCGAATACACCCACGTCATCTCCTCTCACTTGCAGCAGGCTCCGAGCCCTCTCTTAGGCGTTCTGTGTGGGCACGACATTCCCAAAGCCATCTTCATACCCTGTTGATAGCAATTATTATAATAATAATAAATTTGTATCTTTCAAAAACCTATGAGCTAAACACTGGCTATCTCCATGCAGTCAAAGGAAAACTTCTGTTATCTTTAGAGTAAGTTTTCACCCAGTGGGTATGGACATTTTTTACAGGATGTTGCATTACTTCCTTTGCATTCAGTACACATGAAGAAAGGAGGGGAAGCATATAGCTTCTCCCCTTACAGTGCAACTTAGAAAACTAAGAATAGTCATCCTTTTTTAGCTTTGCATTATGAGTTCAGCTTTTGCCCTTCCTATTGTCCAATAACCCACTAAAAATTTCCAGCAGCTACATTTTTTTCAGTAAAGCCAAGTACAGTATGAAGTTTTCCAAAAGATGAATGAAACAATCCATTGAAAATGTCAGTCAGAAGCCAGAGAATAATTTTATTTATTTTTTTGATCCTTGTTCAGAATTCATACTATTAGCATGTGGCAAAATGTAAAATGAAGTGGAACAAAAGCGCCTGAAATAAATTTCACCTTGACCTGATTTCCACTTGACTGAATTTGTTGTAGTAAACTGGTGACACATAGTGGATAAACAGTAACACATGTCGGCATTTGAAAACCGGGAACAGATGGTAAACACACTGATATAAGAACTGTTACACAAGAGCACGGTGTATAATTCTGAAAGGTCAAAGCCCCTGAAAGCTGCAACAAGTTTGATATGGAAAAGGGGTACATTGACAAGGAGTTCAGTGGGCAAAGCTCAAGTAGGCACAGCTTCCTTTCCTTCGGGGGTTTCTTTTGAAAAAGACATCTGGTCACATCTGCCTTTTTAAAGTGACTTTCTGAGGTGTTGTTCCTTGCAACAGTGGGCCTTGCTGGCCCCAAGAGCCTCTTATCTGGGCAAAACATGTCACCACTTCAATGATTGCAATTGTGCCACTGTTCTGAAACACACTTCTAATGCAACAGGGAAATATATTTTTTAATGGTTTGGAATACCTTTTGGCCTTCCAGAGATATTAACTTGTTGCATCATGGCTTCTCTGGTGCAGGCTATCTGCTAATCGTGAATGCTGTGCTGTGTTCAGCAGTAAAACCGAGCTCAGGAAGGACTGAGGAAGACATCTGCCTTTCAGTGTCTGTGATGTGTCCATTGGCCATGTGGGTAGGTTTGCTCTCCTCATTTTGCGTTTTGGGATCAAGCACTTGTCCTGTGACCATTTGGGATAGGAGAATGAACAGACTAGAAATCTCCAAAGTCCTAAAAAATTCTCCAGCATATTGAACCATTTGCCTTCTGGCAAAAGCACACTGGATGGATGTGGCTAAGTTCTGCTTGGGGTGCAGAATGAAAAAAGCTGATCTACCTCACAGAAAGATGAAGTATTCATGATTAGTTTAGACAAAAGTGAAGAGCTGGAAAAGGAAGATGAAAATCTGAGGAAGTGCTCGTTAATCAAATGATGGAAGGGTACTGTCAAATCTCCCTCCAGTAGAACTTCAATATTTGTAAGTCAAGGAGAAAAAAGGCTACATATACAAAATATATAAAGGCTACATATACATACATATGGATATGCATACGCATACACGTACACATATACAGCGACATATGCAAGATAAACGCTAACTATACAAGCTCAGGCTCTGAGCATCTACAGTTCATCTTGTATTGCAGCTCAAACATCTTACATTTTCCTGCTTAGAATTGCTCTCTAAGGGAGAAAATAAGCAACCCAGTAGAATTTTTTTTTTCAGAATATAAAGACTTTAGTTTTCAGAACTATTCAAAGGAATTTTATTAAAATGTAATCCATGGTTTAACAGTTACTCGGCTTTAAAGTTGAGTTCTACTGTTAAAAATATACCTAGAATGTTATTCCTAAACCATGTTTTTTCAATCAATTCTTGGCAGCAGACTATAAATTTTAAATTGAAGTTGCTGTGTTTAAGAACTCCTAGAAAACAGAGATGGAGTGAAAAATTAGGTGCTGAAGTCAGGCATGTTGAATGTTCAGCATGTATCTGTTTTCAAGAATTAACAATGCCAAAGTCACTTCACTTGTGACTTATTTAACAGCTGTCTGCAATTGCAGATTCAAATTTGGTCTCTTATCACAACTTTTACTCTAGGGACTACTTATTCCCTTAAAAAAAAAGATGTCTAAGCTAACATTTTTTTTTCCTGATCACATAGGATTACCCTTTAGCTAAAGTAGGGAACTTGCTAGTATCCATGCCAAACTGCTGATATCTTCTACCTCTCACCAGTGTCTCAGAAATTTCTATAGGGGTTACAGCCGCAGGGCTAAGGATTTGAAGCCCCAGTCTCCCCAGGCTACATAAAATGGGTAGAGGGGCAAGTCATTAACCAAAGCACAAAAAAAAAGGAGAAAATCAGAAAAGCCATTTCAAAAGTGCACTCTTGATCTAAACTGAAACGCATAAGCATTAACTGTGGCTGTAACCACATACCTAATCTGCAAATAATGGATATTAAAGAGATTTTTGATAGTTCACTGGCTGAAATGCATTTGTGCAGAGAAGGTGCTAAATGGGAAAATAGATAAATGGGAAAATAAGTGTAGGTCTATTTCTGGAGGATTTAGGAACACAATATTTGTTGACTTGATGCCTGCTATGCATGTGAGAAATCATTTGTTTGTCCTTAGCAAAGTAGACAGCATATCATAAGAGCTTAGATGTTTTTCTGACTCATCTGAGAGATCAAGTTTAATATTAACAATCAAGTGTTAAATAATTTACACAGCTCTGATTTCAATCCCGGAAAGTTGTTTTAAAAAGAACAGATAATCTGAGTATTAATTCAGTATCTTTATTCAAGAAAGAAATTAAGCCTTCCTAGATATTGAAGACAGAAACGTACACTGCAAGGTAAGGGTGTACATAAAAAATTTCCTCAAATTTAGAGAAGAGAGAGGGTTTCTGGAGTCACATGTGTGTTTTCTGATAATTATATGTTCTCATATTTATTTAACAGCATATTAAATTTAACTTGCTTTTATAGTCATACCTTTATTATATGACGCCTGCAAATGTGATTTTTTTTTTCTCATGAATGACATTTAAGAGAAAGGATCACCAAGGCCATCTGAGTCCTGCTCTTTCAGATCTATTTATTAGTTTTGTCTCTAAAGGTCACCAACATAGGGTAAAGTTCCTGGTTCTTTTCTTTAAAAATATGATGACACTTATTTTTATTAAAAGGAAGATATTTCAATTTCTCTTAGTGCAAAGCACTGATTTTTAAAAGTAAAAGATATAAATAAATAATAAATATTATTATAGATAAATAAATAAAATATATAAATGAATTTCAAGTCCACTATGTATTTTATAGATAGACTATGTTATCAGAAAATCAGCAAGAAGTATGATACTGAATGGCAGTTTTATCTGTTCAGCACTGGTAAATCCCATCTGTGCATCTCTGTGGCAAAGTTGAATAAAACATCATTTTAGACATAAGCTTACAGTAAGAAATATTACAGCATTCTTTTGTGGCCACATAAGTGCCACATTTGGTTTTTGGTAGCTACCTCATCTTTGTAATAGGCAGAAGTCAGGCCTATGAACTAGGTAGTTCATAGGGCCAGATAGCAATAACTGCAAGAATATGTAAGAACAAGAGCACATTTTGGGATTATACTAGTTGAAAGGCAGAACAGTGTAAGATGGTTCTGGCAAAGATTACAAAAAAATCAGGGCCAGGGATTATACTTAGGTTTAGGAAGGGCTTGGGGTAATTCTGGAAGTGGATGGAGTAAAAACTATCCAGACTTGTACACTTCAATCCAGATCACAGCTGCAAGGAATTGTTCCTTCCTCACCAATTTAAGCAGCTGCCTGTGCCTCCAAGCCAATTATTTTATTATATCGAGACTGCAGTCAGGTACAACTGGAGTGTAGCCTGCTAGTAATGCACCTGACCACAAGCATATTCATGCTTTACCTAAGAAAGGACCCACAAGAAGAAAAAAAATCACCTACACATTTTCTGCCCATGCAAATTATCATTTCTCCATTTATTTTTCTAGCATTACACTATTTTATTGTACTATATCCTTATTTTATTGCCCAGGAATTCATGTGTCTCATTAAAATACTGGAGTTAGTCTTGTAGGACTTGCATTCTGTCCTTCATTAAGCTAGGTTAATGTAGGCTTCCCTACTGTGGTGTAGTATTCTCCTCTTTCTCTGCTCTTGAAACTGTCTATATAACCTTAAATGATCAGGAGAAACTACTGCCTGTAAACTTTTCACTTGGAGCAAGCTGAGTCAGTTTTACTTAAGAAACAATGTATCCATATCAGGAGTGAATCAAGTGGTGATTTTAATCATCCTTCCAATCATTTTTCTGCAACTTGTTCACAACATTCTTAATCATATACAGTGCCTATTCTTAGGCCTAAAATCTAGCTTTATAGCAAGAGATCCCATCAGCTGTTGAAAGCTTTCCCACTTATTTAAGGCCTTTTAAATTCCAAGTCTCCAATTTTGGATTTCCCTCAGATAAATTTCAAGGAAACAGTATGTCCTGACACAAAGCATGAAGGAAACAAACTGTAATTCTCTCCAGATTTCATGGAATTCTTTATGTTGTTGAGTGTGAGCATCTCCCCAGGGTATTAAGCCCTAGGGCTCGCTTTCCTTAATCAGGCTTCTGTTTTTCTGCCAATATGAAATCTACATCAGGGCCTTTAAGCATATGTATTGATATCTTGTGTTTACAGTATAATTTAAGTGGGTCAAAGAAACGTCTCTGTGTACACATTGATAAAATCCTCTGTCTTCTCTTCTCCAGCCTGAATAGTCCCAGCTCTTTCAACCTTTCCTTTTATGAGGGATGCTCTGGTCCCTTAATCACATTTGTAGTCCCCCACTGGACTTGCTTCAGTAGTTCCATGTGTCTCTAGTATTGGGGAGCCCAGAACAGTACTCAGTGCTCCAGATGGCTGAGAGAGGTGAAGGATCATCTCCTTCGACCTACTGGCTGTTTTAGAAGTTTGCCAAAGGCCATAGACTAGTCTGGGAATAGAAGTCCAGATTTGAAAGTATGAATAAAAATTGCACAATAGCAGGTTGCTACTTCCCAATCAGGAAATCCTAGAAAGAATTTCAGAGTCATGGTAAATTAAAGAAGGTATAGATCTAGACAATGATAACAACCAACATATGATCAGAAATATTGAAGATCAATATTTAGAAGATGAGCCTGGTAGACATTCAGTTTTACGGTATTTTCCAGTGACAAGTGCACTAGATTCTTTATCATTTTTTTTATCATTTTATGAGCATTATTTCTTCAGATTTAATACTATCTTAATAGTCTTTCCCATTGCTGTCATGCTATTTAATTATATGAGAAATATGAAAAGTAAAAAATGAATGCACTTATGAGATCATCATTATGGCAGTTGTATAAAGCAAAGCACAGGACACTACATAGCCACGTGGAATCAAAATATTTATTATTCAACATATTGATAAAACATCCCCAAAAGGCCTTTATTTTATAGTGCCATAGCTGGGATCTTTGAAATGATTAAGAAGGCTTGATTTATCATTAAATAACAGTTGTAAAGCTCTTGTGCTTTATTAGGAGGATATATAGCTACTCTCTGCTCTATTTTTTGTATTGTACTCCCATTTACTATGACAGCTACCTTCAACAAAAAAGTGTTCTTGAGCCTGCAGAGAGCAATAGATATTTACAGAAAACAAACCACTTTTTTTAGATGAAAATGAAACTAATTCAATATGCATGTGTATATACAATAAGCTATTTTTGTAACTCCTTTTGATATTCCAAAATCCATCTTTATTATTAAAAAAATACCCTTAGGTATTTTCTTCCATTTAATGCTAACAAAATCAGACCCTCCTAGAACTTCCATATGAAGATACACTTTTCTTCTGATGACCTGTGATGACCTGTGATTTTACACAAGTGAACTATGTGCCACAACTGTTAAAAAATCAAACTTGTCCAAAAATAAGGCCCAACTCAAACCCTGACCACTTTAGTGGGAAAGATAAAGAGCTATAATAGGAAGATAAGTGGATATATTTAGATTAAAAAGTGGATATATTTGAAAACAAAGAAAATAGGAAAGCATATGAAATACACAGATCAAATATAAATAGGAAATTATTACAGCTAAAAATGATTTTGAAAAATATCCTTCAAAGAATGTTAAAGTTGTCAGCAAAATTTCTTTAATAACATCAGAACAGAAAATCAACTACAGAATCAGTGAGACTATCTGATAAAAAGTATAAAATAAAGTATTCAGGAATGATTAGACCATAACAGAGAGGCTCAGTGAATTTCTGAGTCAGACTTAAAGGCTGAACATGGTGGTAAACAGTAATAAATTTATTATATGTCTTATATATTATAGATCAACTAGACAAATATCTACTGGAATTATTAAATGAAACAGATATTTGAGTTATTAGTAGGCCACAAAGAGTAAATAAAACTGAGTGAAGAGGAGGACACTGAAAGAAACTCTGCATGAATCTGCAGACCTGCTCCTGAAGTTTTTGTAAGCTATCATTGCAAACTGTCACTCTGCCAGAAGACTGGCAAATTGCCAGTGCAAATGCCATCTACAAAAACACACTCTGCAGGGAATCCTGGAAATTGAAGACCACTGAGTCTATCCTCCTTTCTAGATAAAATGGCACCATCTGTAATAAAGACTAAGATCAAGGAGCACAAAAATAATTGAAACCTGTTGGAAATGAGAAAGCATGGTTTTTCCAAAGAGCAATCCGTTACACCAACCCACTGGCACTCTGGATATGTTGATAAGCATGTGGAAAAAAGACACTCTGTTAACATTAAACACTTAAATTTTCAAGGCGCCTTTGATGTGGTTCCACACCACTGAAGAAACGAAGTTGTCATGAGACGGGAGGAAGTTTAACTTTCAGCCCAGAGGAGCTGCAGCTGCCTCTGGTGCAGTTTTCATGCAACACCACTGTGTAGGAAAGTACCTGAACCAAAGCGATGGACGATTTGAAAAATTGAAACACAAGAAGAAAATGAGATGGTGATTGCTAGTAATCATTAGCAGCTGAAGAATTCAAGAAGAAACCTATTGATATGAAAAGATATAAAATACTTAAAGAGGCAAACAAAGCAAAGCTCAGATTTATAAGAAGGTAAGATGTGGATCAATGACTGATGACTTCAGTGTCAGCAGAAGTTCACAGCATGTCTCATTGCAGGAATATTAATCCTTGCTCTCGTAGTATTTACTTACTGTGTGTATTAACCAATAAATAATTGACACAGGAGTTTTACTGTGCATGAGAAAGATCTTCATGCAAAAGTGACAGAGAAGTGAAGAAATGCAGAAAAGATCTTTTGTGAACTGAAAAAGACTTAGGGAGAGAAAGCATAGGGGATCTTAGTGGTCATTTTTCAGTAGAGAGTTACTCTTGGTACCTACTTAGGGTTACTACCGGGACCAGCTTTTTTCAACATCATCAATAACCTGAAAAAGAACCATGAACACTGACCTCTTTGAGTGTGTAGAAAATACTAAGCTGTTTTGCATAGTCAAATATCATTTTGATCTACGTGAACTCCAGAAGGTCATTGAAAATTTGAATGAGCAGCTAAAGAGGGGATACATGTAAATAAATGTAAGATAATGAATACATGGATAGATGCACTGTGCTGAATTAGGAACTGGAAGTTACAACTGAGGAAAGAGTTGTCAGTGAAAGACCTCAGAAAATCTCTACTCAATTTATAATAACCATTTACAATGACAATGAATCTGACATGATTCAGAAAAACCTGCAAGGTGCTGTTAAGTACTGGAATGAAGACAAGAGGAATTATTTCACCATTTTTCCAAATATTGTAGACCCATGTTTTCATCACTGTGATAGCTCTGAACTTCAGGATCAGTATAGAGAACTAAAATAATCAAGAGGTAGAGCATTTGCCTTTTTAGGAAGGACTCAGGCAGCTGGGGTTCCAATCTGGAGAGCAGAACACTGAGACAGGCTGTAATCAAAGTTTACACAATTACATAGAGTGGAGAATCAGAATGTGAAACTATTCTTGAGCTTTCGTAATTCAAGGACAAGTTGGTGTAGGACACTGTAAAGGGAAGTGGATATCAGTAGCAAATAGGCAGAGCTTCATACTAATGAAACAGGTCTGGATGCTGGGGGATATGAAAATGATAGACCACAGAAAATCCATGTTCACTAATTTCCCCATACATCTATGCAAGATGCTACTCTTGAAATGATACTACTGTGGCTGGACCATTGATCTGGCTCAGTAGAGTGTTTCTTACATTCTTATTTCTTACACAGACAATGCTGGCATTGAATTGCTTGGTTATCCTTTTTCTTTTTTATGTTTTCTGAACCTTAATTAAAGTGGACATAATAGTTTGCAGGAATCCAGTTAAGGGAACCCTATGTAAGAGAAGTGAAACCATGTAGATAGTTCATGAGATTTCCCTGTTGTAGCTCCAGTACCTTGCGGTTTTCTAGGGCAAAATACAGATGTCTAGGGTCACACCAAATGTCTAACACACTTGTCTAGTACATAGTCTCTTCTGCCATGTCTGACAAATTCAGTACTACTAAGCGCTGTTATAAAAGCTGTCCACATTGTGTATATTTTATGGTATATAATATTCTTCACAAATACTATATTAAAAAGTTACCAAAAACAAAAATTGAGCAGAACCACAGTATGTTCCTCATTGTGAATTTACCTCAATTCCTGCATTCAAGAAAAGAAACCAAACATGAAAAGGGAGGAAAAAATCCTAGACTTGAAAGATATTTGGACATGTTTTTGAAAGATTTATTGCAACACTACATAAAAGCCTAAGAATCATGTCTGTAGGAAATTAGCTATGCATTCCAAGAGACTTTTTAAGTGGAAATTTAGGACTAACTCTTCTCTAATCTACTCTATGAAAATACAATGCTAGAGAAACTTCCTGCCTTTCATCCAATTCACTTAAATAGAACAAAACTTGACAAAGAACATCTTATTTAATCTTCACATATAGTAAAAGTGCTTTCAGTGTCTGTCAAATTTCGAACTACTCATCTGTTGGAACCTCCAATCTTCAGGGAGGGCCTATCGAGGCATTTCTTAAAGATCTTGGTTTTGTCCATCAGAGATTTTTTTTTCTATTTCTGAGTTAGTCTTTTTGTCGCTGCTCAACTAGTGTTGCAGCAGCCCTTTTCAATAAGATACATAAGCAAGCAAGTAGCTTATTCTTATGTCCATAATGAAAGGAAAAGGAGATAAGTGGATTTAGAATAAGTTAGGGATTTAATCTGGTGTGATGATGTGCACAGATGAAAGTAATGAAAAGCAATGAAAAGTTGGAAGTTTAGGGCACTGGTACTACCACAGCATCAGTGTTCCCGCTCTGCATTTCACCTTGGCATTTTGGAGCAGCCCTGTTGAGCCACATCACCTTGCAGCACTTCTGCTGCCCTGAACACTGCTCTGATCCACACACCAGCATTGCTGCAGTGGGGAGACTGCCAAGCTGACTCAACATCCCCTTCCCTCCATTAACGAGCATCTTTCCTTTTGCTCTCCAGCAAAGGATTGAAGCAGATAGGCTTTTATCTTCGTATGGGATCCACGGGGTGTCCGGGCGGTGGAAGAGGAAGGAATGGGTGTGAGGGGAGGGAATGTGCCTTGTTGAGTTATTTATAGGGAATAAGGGAAGCAGTCTCCCAGCATACTGTTATGCAGCTCGTAATGGGACTGACCACATCTGAAAATGTGACCAGCAGATCAGAATTTTTGCAGTCTTATGAGATCTCTGAAAACTTCTGAGCCATCCCTCCTTCTGATGCATCTCTATGTGCTTCCCAGACCATTTCCCAAAAGACTTGATAGTTGCATAACAAATGCCTTTTTTAAATCTCAGTATTGGAGGAGAGTCATATTGTATCGCACATTAATTTTGATTACAGACTTAATCTGGTTTACCATAAAATGAAGTGAGTTATCTTTCTCACCATAAGCCTCAGGGGTGGTTCTTATGTTGCAGATGCAGGAGCCCACTTCCACGACAGTTTTATAACTCATAATAAAATTGTTCTGGATCTTATTTCCCTCTTTCCCTAAGTGCAGATGGTGCACATGTTTGCACCAAGTACAGCCCTACAGCCCACAAAACGGAAGGATGCAGCACCTGCATGGCAGCCCCCCAAGTGTAATTCCTTGGTTTTCTCTGAAGTCACAGAGACAGGCACGAGTGTGGAAAAGGGCACATAAAGAAGACCCTTTATGAGATAATGCCATATTTTCTACCTTCCAACATACAGCAACTGAATATACTTGTGTTGTTTTGTTAATGAATAAGCTGTACAGTTATTACTTTCTTTGATGAAATTCTCTTAAATTTCTACTGAATTATACATATACACACACAAATCTATTGCAAATTTTACTTCAGAAGTTCCCACAAGATAAAAAGCATTAGAGGTGCCATGTGTAAAGGTGCCTAGTACACTACAACTAACAATTTAGAAGTTATACTTACTACAATATAGCTTTTCTCCAATGTATTGTAATAAACTAGTTGCTCTGCTTCAACATTTCCCCTTTATTAGTGTGCCTTAGAGTACATGATACTGGTGTAACTAACTGTGTTGTAGTGCAGCATTGGTCATGCAGCCTGCAAACATTTTCATTGCATTTTTCAGAAACTGGGATCCTGTATCAGAAGCAAAGGTGAGAATGGAAACTAGTCACTACAATCAAATTAGAACAGTATGATATTCTCTGTGAACTGCCTGAGCTTGTTAGGGGAAATTTCAAGCAATTTATGTCTTCTCTTTTTAGTTAATGTACTCTTTTCAAGCCAGACTGTTAATTTGTTATAGACATTGTCATCAGTCTGTGAAGGGGACCACATAAGAATTTAGGCTCTAAAGCAACCTTGGCATGACTTACTTGTCAGGACCCATATGTGGCAGGTTAAAATCAGAAGGTTTATATTTGCTACTGAACAAACTTACAAGCTAGTTACCACTAATGAAGACCATTCCTGTTAGGAGAGAAATTCCACAGATATGTCCTGGGGCAGTCTAGATGAGCTGGATGGCTCCATATAAAATGATAGTCTGGGACTTTGGAAAGTTGACTGCTATATGCTCACACCACACATGCAGTGGTGGTACGCTATAAAGCACTAGCAGAGATGGGAAAAGATTGGATTGCAAGATTTATGATCTAATGCACATGATTAAATATAACTGGCTACCATCCAGCTTTGTGCATGACAATCAGTAGCAGGCTACGATGGCTGAGTAACAGATGGCTAGTATGAATGCTAGAAAGGTTTGTGTTTAGGAAGTCCATGCTAAGCCAGCTAATCTACTTCACAGATGTCCTTCCTTCTGCTATTTTCTTTAGATGTCCTTGAAAATTCAAAATCTGATCTAGGGCCACTAGATACACCTGATGTGACTTTGTGCTTTGTGTAGTATCCACAGAGTCACATACCCAGTGTTAGATATAAAAGTGTTGTGAAGATGTAGGATAGCTATACTTGATGGAAACCTGTAACTGGTCATAAAATAAGGCCAGATTGCTTGTTACAGCAATCAGAGTTATACCTAAGGCATACTGTGACTGTGCTGGAGCACTTATATCATTAAACTGATTTTTTCTGCATCTTAAAAATAATTGAACCTTAAGAAAGTGATATATTTAGTCAAAAAGTACGAGAATGGAAAGTCCATTGGCTAAGACAGCTGCTATTCAATTCAGTATCCAGAATCTCAGGCTCTCTGGAGCAAACAGTAGTTTAAGTAGATTGCAAGAGATGAGGGAAAAGTAGCAAAAAATAAAAATGTTTGCTGTACATAAGGTGCTGAAAAAGGAAAATTGGTTCTAAAACTTGTCCATTTCAAGTGACAAGACCATATGCAAACAAAGCAGAAATATGCATTAAGAGTACAGATGCAACTAAAGCTGGTACAGAATGGGCAATGCTTGTGATGGTAAGGGGGACTATCCTAAGTTAGGACGATGCCATATGCAATGTTATTTTATGAAATTTTACAAGAACATGTTGCTGCAAATGTGCTTAAGTATTTGTTGAGAAAGGGCACGTCAAACTGTAGCTACATGAAAATATTGGCAGCTCTTCATCTATTCAGATATCACAAGGCTATAAAAATGACATTGGCACTAGTGACCAAACACTGCATCCTATGCCATTTAAATTTAAACTCAAAGTAATATTTCACGATTTCTTGAGCATTGTGGATTCATTGTGGATTTGTGAATTTCTGCTTGGATACTGCAAACTGTAGCTATAGCTATAGAGTTTTATCTTGTTGCTTACGCACAGTATTCCTTTTCTCCAGATAGTTTATTGAAAACAGATCTACAAGGTGTAACATAGAATCATAGAATCATAGAATTATTAAAGTTGGAAGGGACTGTTGGAGATCATCTAATCCAACTCACCCCTGCATATGCAGGGTCACCTAGACCATGTGGCACAGGATTGCATCCAAGCAAGCTTTGAGGATCTCCAGAGAAAGAGATTCCACAACCTCTCTTGGCAACCTGTTCCAGTGAAACATGAGCATATATGTATGTACTTACTTCTCTTTGTTTGGACAGATGGTTTAAGATGTATCCTTCATTTTATATTCACAGGACTGGTGTGAATTAGGCCTACCTTCTAATAGATGAAGGAGAGAAGTAAAACTATGCTCTGACTAATAAAAATCCCATTGTAATTACAATTCAGATGATCTTATGAGAAAAGGTTGCTCAACGTTGTTTTACTCAAGTGTATATGCAGAAAAAAGCTTCTCTGTCGGTGAATAGAGAAACAGAGAAAGAAGGGAACTTCATAAAACTTTGTAAAAGCTTGTGTTGTCTGGCTTTGGGGTGGAGGTGTTGGCTGAGATCTAAGAAAACATTGGTTTATTCTTATGTGAAAAAAGGAGGAGTTTATACATTTTTGCCAGATCGCTTAGCTTCAGAACTTCAACCACATTAGAGGTGGACATTTCTACTACATTTGTGCCCTTAACTGCTAGAATTTAGGAGTTGACTAAATAGTAGCATTGTTTCTATTATAACTGCAGTTGCATCAAAGACACCCAACTAACACCATTTTCTCTACTAGCTGAAAGTTCTCAGCAGAAAAAGCTTTTGGTTAACCACTCTGATTAGAAAGGCTACTGCTGTATCTTTGTAATATCATTTCTCAATGTGCCTAGGTGTGCATACACTCTTGAAGCATGAAGGAAAAGAGCAGTTACCTATGCTTTGTGTAACACAGAACAATTGAAGAAGGTAAGTCATATTAAATCATTAAATCCCATGAAATCATTATTGTAGTATTTTTGGGTGGATAAATAGATGAAATTGCAATTTCCTGAGCCAAACCAGCATATATCTGGACCAGCATATTCTTATCTGCTGGTCCAGATGAAACTATCACTTCTAGCTTAAAAATACATCATTCAGATAATGGAGCCTTGACTATTGATACAGGGCATGAACTGATCCATGGTTTATATTCTGAATGTAATTTACTTTCTGGCCAAATTTAGCCTATCTTTTCTAGTTTCCCTCTCTGGGGAGAGATTCTCTTCAAAAGAAAGGTTTGGGCTCTATTGAGGAGAATTTCCTCAGAGAAGCATGAGTGTCTTCTGACAACTTAGTAATAGTAGAAGCAATAGCCTGAAAGAACATAGGTAACAGCCTTTAAGAACAGTTAAAGAGAAAGCTCTGAAGAACACCACTGCCAACAATAGCAAACTATTTCTAAAACCAAGTTCAGTTAGAGAAATGAACTCTCCACACCTGAAGAAAGGTGATGTTAATGTTACTTCTTATAGAATAGTTATTATTCTTGTTTCTGCTGGCTTGATGACCTATGTAAAGGCTAAGCCCTGGCAAACTTGTCTTCAAAAAGAAAACCCTAGCATGAGGATGAAAGGAAGCTGAAATCTCCTTTTAAGAGTTTGGATAAATGATCCACAAGAAACCACAAGAGATAGAACAATAACATGAATCCAGATTTCCTGACTCCTGTTGAAGGCCTTGAAAACCAAACCATCCATCTTCTTCTGCATTTTTCTGTTAAAGGAATGGCCCTGCCAGAGGCTGTTTAACATAAGATGCACAGGCAGAGGTGTTACGGTTAATCTCAAGCAGCCTATGTAGGTAAACCGAGAACCAGGTTGGAGAGGACTTAGTCTAAATCTTTGGAATTTTAGGGATAGTCTGAGAGAGCACAATTAGCAAAGCATTACTGACTTCACATTTGTTTATCTACCATGCACAAGATGTATTTTATTGTTGGACTTTGTAATTCTACAAAATCCCAATAATTTTGGGGTTTAGCATCTGAAATGACCTTGGTGTCACAGCATAGGTTTGTTCATGATTTACTGAGAAGTTTGACCCTCTAACATCTGTTACAGGCAGATATGACTTTTGGGGGAAGCTTGTAGTCTGGCTTAATGTTTTGTTTATTTTTTCTTCAAAGTTGAAAAATCACACAGAATGTAGCCTGCTTCTCTCAGGATTAGAAAAGGCTATTTCGATTCTTAGGCATGTAGACTTACTTCACCAGACACACTTTTTGTCTTACCAGCACTTGTCTTCAGAAGATAAGCTTTTCATTTTCTCCGTACCTGAAATACAATGAGAAAATGATGTTATGAAAACAACATAATAATTTTTATTCATATTAGGAGTGTTGAAGTAGTTGTCTTGGTTGTCTCCTCTAGTTGTACTTTGGTAAGCAACATTTCCAGAGCTTCTGGAACTGAATTGCTTCTAGATGAAAGCAAACAGCAATTTTCTCCTAGAGTTTAACAAATGTGCTCCAGCAACCAGTGGACATTCAATCCACTGATCCAGACTAGTGATGGATGGAAGTAAAAACCCGCAAACACATATACAGTGTGGAAATCATATCCTTAGCACCAAGTGAGGTTTTACTCTACAGATCCACTCCAAACAATCTGCACTACTACTTAATAAAAGCAGAGTCAATATGTTTTTTGCAAGATATGATATTTACCTGAACTGACATAGAAAAACTATAAATTAATAACCTTTGTGGAAAAAGTGACTTTCAATTTGTTTTGCTAGGAAAGCACAGAAGTCTCTGTTTTGATGAAGCTGTTCATACAAAAGGAAACACAGATCCAGGTCATGTAATTTAATAAAGACTGGATTAAAAACTGTACATTATATTGCCAGATGTAACACAGGATGAGATCATCTTCTTGGTAATAGCTATCATAGAATACGTAAGGTTAGAAGGGACCTTTAGAGATCATCTAGTTCAATCACCCTGCACAAGCAAGGTTATCTAGAATATCATAGAATCATAGAATCATAGAATGCTTAAGGTTGGAAGGGACCTCAGAGGTCATCTAGTCCAACCCCTCTGCACACACAGGGTCACCTAGAGCACGTGGCACAGGGCTGCATCCAAGCGAGTTTTAAAGATCTCCAAAGAAGGAGACTCCACAACCTCTCTGGGCAGCCTGTTCCAGTGCTCTGTCACTCTCACTGTTAAGAAATTTTTCCTTAAGTTCCTATGGAATTTTTGATACGTCAGTTTGTGGCTACTTTCGCTAGTTCTATTGGTGGCCACCACTGAAAAGAGGCTGTCTCCATCCTCCTCACTCCCTCCCTTGAGGGAGGTATTTATAGCTACTGATCAGATGCCCCCTCAGCCTTCTCTTCTCCAGGCTGAACAGACCCAGTTCTCTCAGCCTTTCCTCATAGGGCAGATGTTCCAGGCCCCTGATCATCCTGGTAGCCCTGTGCTGAACTCTCTCCAGCAGCTCCACATCCCTTTTGTACTGCGGAGCCCAGAGCTCCAGATATGGCCTCACCAGGGCTGAGTAGAGGGGGACGATCACCTCCCTCAACCTGCAGAAGATGCTCTTGTTAAGGCATTGCAGAATCCCATTGGCCATGAGAGCACACTGATGCCCCATGGTCAACTTGTCATCCACCATGACACCCAGGTCTCCCTCTACAGAATTGCTCTGTAGAAGGTCAGTCCCCAGCTTGAACTACTATCTGAGGTTATCCCTTCCCTGGAACTTGCCCTTGTTGATTTTCCAGTTGTCCAGTTGTCCAGTCTGTCCAGGTCCCTCTGGACGGCAGTGCAGTCCTCTAGGGTATCAGCTACTCCTCCCAGTTTAATATCATCAGCAAACTTGTTGAGGGAGTATTCCATTCCTTCATCCAGGTCATTGATGAATAAATTGAACAGGACTGGACTGAGGACTGAGCCCTGGGGGGACACTGCTAACTTACAGACCTCCAACCTCTACGCCACTGATGACCACCCTTTGAGCACTGCCATCCAGCCAGTTCTCAATCCACCACACGGTCCAAACTATGACTGAATAGTAGCATTTTACTGGTAGTATTGATTTAGGAACTATATACTTCCAGTGTCAACAGCATATCTAGGAGAATATTTCCTAGATTTTTCACCAAATGCGGAGGAGTGCTGCTCAAAACTTGATAGTACCACAGCATTTACCTGAAGCTACAAGTTTGAGATCTATAAAGAGAAAATTTCATTTAAAAAGCTTGACAGACTCTTGGGTAAGTGTAGGAAACATTCCCTGTATCAGTATCTTCAATCTAAATAGATCAAACAAAGAAAACATGGGAGAGGAAAGAAAACCAGTCAGATGATATACTGAAGATCTGTTGCAGAGCCATCTTTCCTGACAATTAGTTTTTGCTATGCATAGAGGCAATAAGAGTAATTTTGTCTCTTTTTCTTTTTTCTTTTTGTCTCTTTGTTAGCCTTTGTCTCACAGTCCTATGCCCTGTGAACATGTGCCTTAGATTAATATTCCTTAAACATAAAAGTTGTATTTAATTTTCTTTTCATCTGACTCTAGTTTCCCATATTTTTTGTAATGTGACAGAGTATAACAGCGTTGTACAAGGGTCAGTACTACTTTTTCTGCAACATGAGATTATGTATTTTATCAGTTGTCTTGGAGACTTTTTGAAGACAAACTGTTCATTTCACCATTACTCAGCCTCCCACCATTCCACTTGTTTCTCCTCTAATTTTTGGAGCACAATTATATCATCCCTTCCTCTATAGAACTGATAATGTAACTAGATCATGTGTAAGGAGGCTACAGTCAGGACCTTCCTTATAGAAAAACATGTATGTGAATGCCCAGACAGTCACACGTTTTCAGGCCATGGTAGTAACCAACCCTCCAAAGGATGGAGAGAAGTAAGACTGGTTTTGGCAGCACGGAGAGGTGGGAGGCTGTTTTTGGCAGCTGTTACAGCCCCAGGGCCTCGTTGTGCTCAGTAAGGATTTCACAGCTCCACATGTTTATCTGCACTGATTCTATTTTTGCTTCCTGTACTTATGAAAATAGAACTCAGAGCTACATTTCCAAGGGTAGTATCTTATGGGCTTTTTGACACACATGGGTCGTGACATTTGTGTTTATATGTAACTCAAGCCTAAACAGCAATATGTATAAAGCAAGGAATAAGCCACTAGAGCAAGTTGAACTTTTATTAGCAAGTGATTGACTCAGCAAACATCTCCCTCTTTTCTATTTAAGAATTATCTATCAGTCCACATTAGATGGCTCCCAAACCTGCACAAGTGTTCCTAGTGACCATGGTATATCTCTGGCATGAGAATTTCAGGGAGCACATAATCATGACAACTTTGCATCCTATAAATATCTTTACAGATAAAGTGAACATGAGGTTTCACAGGAAGTGTATGAAAAGGAACTTTCAGTCCAAGTGACTCAGTTGTAACCTGTATCCAATGAAATTCTCACAGTTACTTACTTGAGACATTTGCTATCTACAAAGCACAAAAATAATTATATAATGATCATGAAGACTCTTTTTTTTTCTAAAAGAACTGAAATGTTATGAAGAACTTGCAGATGTCTATGTCTACCCACTATGCTGGAGAATGTGTTGGCTAATGTTCTTTTGTATAGAAGTAATGCAATTAAGTGTTCTTACTGGGGCTAATTCTTACAAGGTACATTTAAAAAAAAAAACCATTTTTGCTGTGTGGCACTTTGTCATTTGAAATAAAAAGGTTTATGCCAATGATACTACCTTTATATTATAAAGTGGCATTGGAACAATGTGCAATATTTTGATAAAACAATGATGCTTTTCAGTGTAGTTTTTTTTTATTTTTCAATTAAAAACCATCCCCTACCATATTTACCTCATTTACTAAAATATTGTAGCTGTATTTACAGATTATTGGAGTACTTTGGAACTGCACCTATGACAACAGGAAGCCGTAATTTTGCAGTCTCTTACTGTCTGTGGGGAAGCAGGAGACTTAAGTGTGTTTTTTATTCATTGCCTCTATTTATTACTTTAAATTAACTATAAAATTTTTTTCTTGTGTCATAAGTCCAAACAGATATCAGGGTGTAGTGAATGAAACATCTAACATTAAATATACAAGCCAGATAAGCCATTAATAGTTCACTCTTCAGCATCTGGACCTTGAACACAAAATTATACAATTAATATGCCTGTTTATTCACATGCTTCTGGAAAGTTTTCAGCCACCAGCATTCAGACCTTTGCAATAAAACTATACCCAGCCAGGCTGGAGTCTGATGACTGGTTCTTACACAGACCCCTAAGACAGTTCCAGTATAAAAAAGAAACACATTAATATTCCTCTTTATTTGTGTCTGGAAAGTAAGTAATATGATATAAGTCTATTTAAGTCTATTTAACCTGGAAATATTTATGTTATTATTATGCATGCTATATATGGTGGCTGGTACAGCAGTGGTTTGAAGGCATTCCTATATTCCTTCAATTTTTAATTTCATAGGCTTTTCTAAATAATACCAAATGTTAATTATATTTGACATTAAAAGTGCACTTATTCTCTATCCATATGACTTCAATTATTTTTCTAAGAACATGCAAATGTCCACCTCTAAGAGAGTGGAAGTCAAATCAAGGAAGCTTTAGTTCAGCTTAAGAAGTACTGTGGCACAGTATCTACAGGAAAATTCAGGCACTGACCCAGCCTATTTTAATTTTATTATAATTTTTACTCATATTTGAAAGCTTTCTGCAAGCCTATGTGGAAGCTATAATTCCACTGGACTCTTCACCTAACCATAATATGTCAATTCAAGTGTTATTACGAAGCCTTGACTTAAACTTTTTGCATACTCTGCTTAAGATAGTGCTTAGCACACAAGGTCCAAACTGTGCCCCTTGGAAGAGCACTAGTGTTATTCAGAAAACAGTAACTCTCAGGGGCATATGCTTTGCTTCTCCCTGGAATTTAAATCTGAGATCCATGAAGATCATCTGAACAAGATGTATTTGGAATATCCAAATGTCATGCTATGTCACTGTCACCATGCACACTTTGATCTATAAAAGATGTTTCAATCAACACTAAATAACAGCTGTTTTTAATGGATTTAAAGATAGAATAGACTATTTCAGCTATTATATTATGTCATCTTTAAAATCTCAGTACTAGGAGTGGCAAGCAGTACTTAAGAAATATAGGATGGTATGAAGTGAAGTTGAACTATTTATCTCAATAGAGAAGCAGAAATAACATGTGAGATGAAGTCTGGAGACTCTGAAATAATTTCTTTATTCTAAACAGCCATTTTAAAACTTTCTTGACATTATTGCTCATGAAGTTCCTATTTTAGAAAAAAAAATGAAACATCAAAGTTTCCAAGTTTAGAAGTTCTTGGGAATTATGAGAGACAACTAGCTGAATGTCAACTCCCACTTCAACACGGCAGGTAGCAGAACAGATGTAGACATGTAGGTGAAAGAATATCAGATTGCTGTGGTGTTCGGGTGCAGTGCTATAACCTTGGTTTATTGTTTATTGTATAATCTAGGTGTCGGAGTTTGCTTCTTGGAATGAACACAATCATCTCAATCTATTGATTTAATTCAAAGCAAAGGTTAAGAGCTAAATTACTTACAACTGTGAAAAATAGGCTTTACAAATGAGGATCTCCAGTATGGCTAAGAAAAACTCAAAAAGGTCCCATGACTGAAAGAGAAGCTCAAGCAATCCAGAGATAAAATGAAAAAGAAGTTGTAACTAAGAAAACTTTCTGAGGGAGATTCTGCACCTTCTGGGTATGTTCCAGGCATATTCTGGGGAAGATGAGAGCCTAGTCTAGACGGATAATCCACACACAGATGAGGGATTGCATATCACTTACAAGGGACGAGTGGTCACAAAAAAAATAAGTTCACTAAGGACTGCCCTGCATTAGTGACAACAGAAATTATCATGTTCTTTGCTTTACTCATTCATTTTTGTGCCTAGAAGAAGAAAATAAGTGTTTTCTCCTCTGTCCTGTTCACTATCTTCATTTTTCATTTTATGATGGAATTCAGACTTTTGTTCTTCCTTGAAAGCTCCTAGTTATCCCCTTCCTTCCCTTATTCCTCTCATGGTTCTGCTCTCTCCTTTTCTCTATGCTTTCCTTCATTTGTATGTGCGTGTGTCAGGGAAACAAAAAGCCATCACAAATCTTCTTCCTGTTTGCAGCCATCTCCCTGAAATCTATGCTTATGGCTACTTCTCTTTTCATGAATTATTGCTGCTCTGCTATTGCACAGTGTAATCTATTTGTTATCTGCCTAAATGTACTGGTAAGAGGCACACAAGAAAATTGCTTTTACCATACAAAACATCATCCTAATGACATTTCTTCCCAGAGGGAGAGGGAGAAGAGGGAGAATTTTCTATTTTCCTGCTTCCAGCTTTATCTACTTTAGGATCAACTATTCAATCCAAGCTTAATGAAGTAATTAGGTCATTGAGAGATAGTTTCCCAAGGGCAAGGCCTTTGAATTTTTCTGTTCTTTCTTAAATGCAGAGATGTTATCAAATATAGCACAGTTCCTACCAAAAATGTTGTATAATGTAAATTTAATCCCTATATAACACGTGACTAAAGCAAATCTTGATTATTCAAATTAAACATAGCACTATTTCAGTTGCACTCCCACTGAATTTCATTTTCATTTTTTCCTGTTAATGCTGAGATCCAGAAAGGTTCTTTTTCTTATAAATCTTGTTCTGTTTCTAGTGCTACCTATAGTTCACAGATATTTTTCTCAACAATATGTAGATGGTGTACAATAGCCCAGTTATATACTTTTTTCACTAACTTAATATGTCATGACAAGTCATCATACTACCTAAAATGCAGTGTGCCTGAAATTGCATCTACACACTATATGAGAGCACAAAGTGGCCCAACAGTAAGTTGCAATACCAGTAATATATTTTCATATTAATAACATGATACAAATTTCCTATTAAAATCTATATATTAGATTTATTGTCAAAGTTCATCAATATCTATTTTTATTTATATCAGTGACTATCAACTGCTGTTTCTGTAAAAAAATAGAGAAACTAGAGTGAAAAAGATACGCCTGTGTTCATTTATTTATGAAGATTAATTCCTGAGAAGCTACGAAATACTACTGTGCTAATCAGTTAAGCAGCAATAATCTCTCTCTGGAACTGGAAATTCATTAATGAATCATCCCTACTGTAAATACAGTGCAAGCAGAAAAATCAATAAAAAAAAACCCCGTTCTTTTAAGGTCAGAAATTACCAACCAAAACTCTACTGTTTTATTTATGCAAGACTGCACATTTAGGTAAAGATAAGGCAACCACTCCTGAAAAAAAGTTTTTATTTATGGTAATAAAATTTTCACAAAGACCTGAAAGAAGTCTTTCCAGTTTCTCTGAACTTGCTTTTTTCTTTACTCTTCTCATTTTAGATTGCCATGTTTCCTCATTTTGGACTGCCTGCCCGGAAGCAGTGAAATAAGTAGAATTATAATTTAACACAAAGCAAAATGGCAGTGTTTGATCATTACTGGATTCATAATCTTAACAGTTATTTTTCTAAAGAAGGACCTGGAGTATTTTCCTAAATATGGATCTATTTTCTATAATTTATAAAATTGTATATATATATTCTGGAAAGTAATGAGTGAGTAAGCAGACTATATTAATTGTTTCTATAATATGTTTCTATGTTTCGTTGAACATTCAACGAAAAGATTGTGGGTGTAAAAACAACCCAAGGGCAATTTTTCACACACACATGTCTGTAATGGAGCTCACTAACACATGATGCACTGGTCACCCAACTAAAAATTACTACTATATTTAGCTAAATGAAAATAATTTATCTAATGAAAGAATTAAATAAAAACCCATCCAGGACTATTAGATATGTTTGTCTGGGCACAAACCACTAAGTGTCTAAAATATAGATTGTAGTAGATATGTGAAAAATATATTCCCGTAGCTTTTATGCATTCTTTTCCTAAATACCAGCTTCAGACCTTTGACAGAGGCAGAATCTTTGGCCTTTAGTTTGTCTTTAGTATAAAAGTTTCTATCTTCTGTTGTATCTTTTGGATGGTATGACTCACTAGCCCCTAATTCTGTCAGCAGATGGCATTACTCAGTATGACCCATGCATGTAAACAGAACAGAGGTGATGGCTTTACATAAGGAAGTCTTCAGCAGAGTATGTTAGCAAAAAGTGCCCCAGTCCATTTGCATTCTGGAAAATCCACTCTGAGAGCACAGACAGAAGAAGATGAAAATACTCCCCCAAAACAGCACCCAAAATGTATGTTCACATAATGCAAAACAGAACAAAACAAAACCTCCTTCACCAGAAGAAATGTGAATTGTGAGCAGTGGATTCCCTGACATGTAAAATGTGACAATCTCCCCATGCCGTAACAAAAGCAGCTGCTACTGCAATTTAAACACATTGCCTGTTAAAAGGATAGTAGTAAAGTCTAAGCTAGAGAATCCATTTTTTGAGACTAGTGACTAGTTAGGATCTAGTTTTGCCATCCTCTCTCATGTTGCAGATTTTTTACTAAAAAGCTAATGAAATAAAGCTAATGAAATTTGTCCTGCTAATGAGGGTGATAGAGTTGATTACTTCAACAGTCTGTCCCATGAGTATCTATGTAGTCCTTATAGAAAATGGTCATGTGTGGTGGAGACGAGAATCTGCTTATGCTACTTGTTCTCTTCACTTACACTGAAGGAGTCTTTATGAACATGTTAATTCTCTAAAAGTGGGCCAAAACAAAGAACTTAAAATATCATTGTGACTGCATGAAAGCCTGCATTCAAATCAGGATTAAGACACTGGATAATCTTTGACTACAGTGGATAAACCTATGACTTTGAAAGACAGACAAGGAAAATGTTTAACTGTTTGAATTTCTGACCATGTACATCACTTACCATATGAAACATTTATCCTGTGTGCGACTCATTCCTTGATCATTTTGATCTCTTAAGGTAAGTCATGGACCTTCTCAGAAAACAAGCCAGTTAAAGGTGAATTCCCAGGTGTTTAATAATTGCTTTTTTTTAATAATATTTCTGTAATAAACTTTAATTAACTTTCGATCTTGCAGAATGACAGAATCGCAGAATCACAGGTTCACAGAATAGTTAAGTTTGGAAGGGACTAGAGATCATCTAGTTCAACCTGCTGCTTCTGGACGGACACCTAGAGCATGTGGCATAGAGAAGAAGGTTTGGAAGACAGGAGATGGAACTTTTAAGTGTTTCAACTTATACCCACTGCCCCTTGTCCTATCACTGGCCACCACTGAGAAGAGCTTGGCCCTTTCCTCCCTACATTCACCCTTCAGGTATTTATACATATTGATCAGATCCCCTCTCAGCCTTCTCTTCTCCAAGATAAACCAGCCTAGCTCACTTAGTCTTTCCTCATACGAGAGATGCTCCAGACCCTTAATCATCTTTGCTGCTATTCAAATTTCAACAAAGCCAGAGATAGCTTTATTGTTGTCTCTGTTTCACTTAGGACCCACTTTTCATCCTTCCATTTTTCCTTTGCCTCCCAATGAAAGCATCTTCCTTTCTCCCTTCATTAAAAGGAAAAATTAAGTTACTTCTTTTATTTTTTTTTTTTCTTGAAGCAGCATGCCAAGAATAATGCAGGTGGTGAAAACACCCTTTCACAGGGAAGTAAACCTAGGCATCTAGGGCAGAAGCAGTACAAAGTGATCCCTTTAGAAAAATATGCTGCTGTGACTTTACACATGTATTTCCTGGTCCACTGAATCATTTATTGGGAGGGGGATTTTAGACTTTTTTTTTCTTACAGAAGGGGCTCACTGAAATATTAATGTACAATTTTTAACTGTAGAGACTTATTTTATATGGTATACTTTTTTCAAACATGATGCAGCATAATGCCTATAAAGCTAAAAAAAGTAATTATTGAAGAACACCCCTACATATCAACATCTAAACATACTGCCATTTTCTGACAAGTTATCTTTGCTTTAAGCTGGAAATCTGCAACTAGAAGTAGTATGCTTTCAAAATTTAATTTGTATCATTGCTAAATGAGATGCATTTAAGAATTCACTGAAAGAGCATGATTTCAAAATTCTTTTTTTCAACTTTATAAAAAAAGTGTAACTCATAATTTAACTCCAGAAATTTCTTTCTACATGTAAAAAATTTCTTATGGACTTTGTGTGTACCAATGAGAACCTTTCTTAGATTAGTATAGTGGAAATAATTACTACTGTATTTATTTTTGAATAAAACAAATACAATGAAGTTTATTGAGATGATTATTTCATGTATGTTCAACTAAAACTGTAAATGTATTGAAAACTTCTGTCACTACTACTGTACTGTTTTAGGGAAATAACTGCCTGAAAATCTTCTTCATGAGGAGAAAGCCAAGAAAATGAATTCCATTCAAACATCTGCAGCATTTCTGTGTATTTTTAATTTAGCAGATCTTGCAGGGGTGATTTTCACAGAGTGCTCAGCACCACCCTCAGGAAGTCTTTAATATGTCTCCCCTAAAACTGGAGAAATGTCTTATTATGGCTTCTTGTAAAGGTTGCCTATATTTTCCTATTGAGGTAAGTCATTATAGGTAACATATTTACAAGAATGGGAATTCATGCATATTCCAAGCTAAAAGAAATCTATAGCTTGAAGGAAGGAAAAAAAAAAGAAAGAAAAAGAGAAATGGATTTCCACAAGGGCCTAAGTTGAACAGCAGGTGAGAAAAAGATGTATGGGAAAGAATCACAGATTATAGCTACCCATAGCGACCCATAGCTAATTGCTGGTTAGATGAAACATGTGTGTCTGTTTTTAGCAATTAGCGTGGAGATCAATAGAAAACATATATATTTAATTAGACATATGGTTCATTTTACTCTAATTGGAACCCTATGTCACTTCTGGCTCTCCATACAGAATCTGCTCTAAATTGTTTTCTTGGGTATATTCACATCCTATAGAATGTGAAGTGCAGACACCAGCTGACATTCAGACCTTATTGTCCCATGGTGCTGTTCAATGTAGACATGTACTGTGACTTAACCAGACCAGAAACAAGACAGGTTTGATTTTGGATGTCATTTAACCCTTTCCATGGTCCTATAACAACAGCTGTTATCACCACATCCTTTTGAGCTAATCAGTACTTTGAAGAAAACTATTTCTTGAATCTCTCAAAATTAAAGAACTTTTCAATACAACCCTTTTGACAAACATATGTATTCAGGATAAGGAAGAATGTTATTTTGTTAATTGAATGAATCTTAATCAATAGTTCTTTTTCTGTTGTATTTTAGGAAAAGGAGAAAGAAAGAGAATAAAAGGAGAAAAAAAAAAAAAGAAAAAAAAAGTAGATAATTTCACTCCAGCTCCCAAACCGGGCTTATTTTTGGTGGCATCTGGTTGTAAATCTTGTATATACTAGGCAAAATTTCCTTTGCAGGAAAAAAATAACATAATCTGTGGGGAATTCTTTAAACATTTTAAGTATTTCCAGTGTCTAAAGTAGGCTAAATTTATGTTAATTTAAACATTCCAGTATTGCTTACCAAATATTTTACTAATTTAGCAGATCTAAAACGGATGAAATATGAAGAATGTAATGAAGATCACAGCTTTCATGCAGTTCTTCAGGATACATCCTGCTGTAAACATCTGTTTTGTTCATGCTGGTGCATCTATTTTAGGCAGAGCATTTAATTAGTAGACAGAGTGAGAAAACTGTTAGAGAGGGCAATGGAAAAGGCATAAGGCGAGATGCAATAAAAGTCATTGACAACTATTCCTTAAACATTTGGGCTAAAGATCCTATGCTGATTGTTCTAATAAAGGATGCAAAAATTGAGGCACAGCAGAGACCCAAAGAACCAAAAATTTCCTGGTGGGGGGACTTGGAAAGAATCTCCAAACTGTATCCAAAATATCTAGCAGTACGGGTAGACTGTGCTGTGAGGTGCCCTGGGGAGTTTGTTTTTCAGTCCAACAGCCTGTCAGTATCCATTCCAGCGCCCTGTGTTTGCTCCTCCCCTGAGACAGCCCTTCTCCTGCAGGCAACAGTTCACATTTAAGTGTCCTTGTGTCTGAATAGGAGATGAAATGGGCATTTCCTACCCCAGCCCACTTGTGGTCCATCAGGTGAAATCTTCAGTCTCTTTCATAAATGTAGAAGTAATCAGCGCGACCAAAAGGACTGAGTATCTGCCGAGTTTTTCTCATCTCTTTATTACTCTTGTCATCTGGATCTGAGAGCACTTGCTTCAAAAAGGCAACAAACTCAGGAGCCACTTAAAGATCCCCAATAAGAAGCAGAAAGATGAAAGGCATATCTAAAAGTCCATCTCAGCTCAAGCACAGTGATTTTGTTATCTGTGACTGAGGCTTTCTGAAAGTGGTTATGAACAACCTGTACTGCCAGCAACTGAATGATATTTCTTTGACAGGTTGAGCAGCTTTGACACCTGTCTTTTAAATAAAGAAGCTAGTAGCTAGAGCTTCCAACCATGAATTAAGATCTGAATTAAATCAGATCTGCCTAGGCAAGGTGTTCAAACATATACATGAGGAGAACAACTTTCCAGCAAGATTATGGGATATCATGGGTGTGCTCAGTTTTTCAAATCTCTTTTTTTAGGCTTTGATAATGTCAAGAAAATATTTCAATTTTATGGAGAAAGAAAGGCAAGAGTATTAAAATGCTGAATATGTTATATTCTGGTTCCTTTTGTGCAGGAATCTGTCATATATTATGTACATTATATATATTATATATTGTATATATATGCACATAGTAATGTCAGATGACATTTTATCAGATGAGTGGTCCAATGAGCATAAACAATATTTTCTTACAGAATTATATTTTAGGAATGTGACTCTGAATCGAATAATCAAACACTATGCTGAAAACTGAATGTTCCATCCTACTGCTCTGCACTAGAATATTCGGTCCATTTATGCACTGAAATATAAGTATTCTTTCTAGCATTAGTGTAAATCAACTTTGCTTTCATTTATCTTAATGTACTCATCTAAAAAGTTCTGAAGTTAGTAAACAACTTTCTTTTAAGTGTTAGAAGGTGCAGATTTGGATTCCACAGTTTCAGGAAAAACTTAAATTTTCAACTCTTAGGGAAATATTCTAAACCAGTATTAGGCACTATTATCACTATTTTGGAAGTTTCTCATCATGCCAGAGAAATAGGTCTGCCAAACTATTCTTCTCAGGAGACTTATATGGAGAAATGCCTAAATACAAAATATCTTGAGAGAAATCATGCAAATAAATAAGTTCAGAATAGGGCTAGGTTGGGGAAGTAAATGGACTTCTAGTGTCTGGAGAACTTTAAAAACAGAGAGTAAAGGACTTAAGGATTTAGATGCAAGTTTAATGGGAAGTCTCTAGACTCTTCACCATTTTGAACGAAAGTCCTGAAAGTCTATTGACATCTCCTTTAAGCTGTTAAGTTCTTTTCTTTTGAGGTCTTTCCTTTGTGTCTGTATAGGCTTTTTAAGGTGATTTCACTCTATCCTTTCTATTTTTTCCTTCCTTGATATTTGTTTTCTCTGTATTGGCAGAGGTGTCCATTGACTCAAAGCCTTTTTGGTTTTATAAAGCAGTATAAAAGTACATTTCCAGTAGACAAGCTTGGAGAAGAGAAGGCTGAGAGGTGATCTTATTAACATGTATAAATACATGAAAGGAGATTGTAGGGAAGAGAGGGTCAAGCTTTTCTCACTGGTGGCCAGTGATAGGACAAGGGGTAATGGGTGCAAGCTGAAACACAGGAGGTTCTATCTCCAGGTGAGGAGAAACTTCTTTACTGTGAGGATGACAGAGCAATGGAACAGGCTGCCCAGGGAGGTTGTGGAGTCTCCTTCTCTGGAGGTCTTCAAAACCAGCCTGGATGCCACCCTGTGCCACCAGCTCTAGGTGTGCCTGCTGGAGCAGGAAGGTTGGACTAGATGATCTCTAGAGGTCCCTTCCAACCTTGAAGATTCTGTGATTAATTAGTTTTGTTTTGTTGTCTTAATTTGTTTTAATTATATAAATGGGATTCAGAACAGAGCAACCAGCAAGTGTTAGAGGTTTTAGGGAATGTCACATAGTTGACTTCCTTTCTCAGGCACAGCTTAAAAGATTCACTTTGTCTTGCTTAATACATTTTTCCTTCCTGGTTCTTTAAAGTGAAACTATTTAGCTCAAACGTATTATTTTTGGACTGGGGCCTATGAATATTGTTTGTATTCCCCTAATTAATGGGAATTTTCTAGCTATTATTGCCATTGAAATAATTGCCATAATTATCTCTGTTTTACAGGGGAAATTTCTTTCACTTCCATCTGAATTCTTTCTTGCCTAAAGCTGAGGCTGACAATATTGTTGCTGGACAGAGGCCTAGGTATCGAGTGCACTGAGGGCCAGAAAAAAAAGAAAAATAGAAAAGAATCCCTGTAGCAGTCTATTGAAGGTGAAATTGTGTGCATGAAGTTTTGTTCCTGCACAGTTGACAGAGGGCAGCTGGTTCAGCCAGAGGCCAGAGGAAGCTTTGCCGAACCCTTACATGGCGCCCAGCTCTGACAGAAATCTCATCTGCAACAGGAGGAACGCGACAGCCTAAGATGTATTTCCAGGCCATCTTGCAACAGACATCAACAACGTATTTCCTCTACCTTTGCTCAAAATGTATAATTCACAATGGCATCAACACCTCTTGGGTTGAAAAGGTCAGGTTTATTATGTGGAACATTTGGTTTGTATTCAGTCAACCAAAGGCACACATGAGTTCAGGATCTGCTTGGTTTCTTGGTAGTATCTTGGCTGCTCAACAGGAAAAGACTTCCCCTCCCCATGGCCTGATTTCCACACTCAGGAAAGTGGTGTGGCTCCCAAAATAGACCCACAGCATGTTGCAAGCACTGAGGCTGCACTGAGATGTGCTAGGGCCCAGGGAACCTTTATTTCACTAATGGGCCATCAAAGAAGGCACTGGAATACTGTCTGGGTGCACTGGGGAGGATTTATCCATGCTGTGATGACCTGTCTTTGTGCTTGCAAACAACTCTTGCCCTAGAAGCAGGACTTGAAGGTAGGTCTGATCCCAAATGCCTTCCTCACGTTACCACCCACATGAAGATTAGGTCTCTATTCAGGTTGAGAGGATTACTGGTTACTTTAGCTTCTAATATGCAGTAAGTGCTGGCAAATACTGATTTTGTTTTTATCTAGCACCGCTCTTAGGAACTGCACAGAAAAAAGAACTTAAACAAACAAACAAAAAAAGCACTTTTTAAAAAATGTCTTATGTGTGGTTTTAACATTTAATGAAGAGTGATGACCCTACCTCTTCTTCCCTTCAAGCTATTTTTAGTGTTCCTTTGACATCAGAAGAAAAATGCAGACCAGATATATGTTTATGAATATAATCGCATTGCGTAGAGATCAGAGCTAAGTTCTAGAAAAAGCAGAAAAATCTAGTTCCACTTCTGGAAAAGCTTGTAGCCATTTCACTAATAATATTTCTAAAGATTTAGCTGCTCTGGGGAAACTGGAAAATGTCATCTCCTCCCAGCCTGCAGTTATTTAAATGCTCCTGTGTCAACCAATATTATTCTGCTTTTATGTTTTTCTCCATTAGACAGCTGCTGGCTCTGCCTTTATGGGAAAGCCACCCTTGAAGTCACTTGACCTCTTGATGCCTTAGTCAACACAGATGGAACACTGAATAAAACCAGGATGTTGCTAGAAATCATATGACTCATTTGAAGTGGGGAAGCAGGGAATTTGGGGAGAACTGTTTTTCTTTCTCCTTGCGTAAATAAAGAGTTTGGCTTACCTAATGAGTTATATACAAAGGTGCACAAATTCTATTTTCAAGAATGTGTTTTCACAGTTCAGCAGTCTTTAAAAGGACAATAATTGTATTTTAAACATAGCATAAGTTTTTATCTGAAGTAATAGCCTGTAGTTCTTGTGTTCAAATACCGGGATCACTGCTTGATATGTATTGGCGTATATAGCCTCACTATAATTATGATCAAAATAATTTATATAACCAAGGTGATTCTGATAATTGTAGTTACAAAAGGGTGCAGAATTCTGGTTGTATATAAACCAATTTAATGAACTGAATACATATTTTCTCACAGAGAACTCCACAACTATAGCAGTGACTTTCTCAGTATCACGACAAACCAGCCTCCCCAAAGGGCTGCCAGCTATTGCCTGCAGGTCATGAGCTTGTTTCCTTCTCTTTTTTTTTTCCCCTGGCATTCTGCCAAGGCAGATTTGTTCGGACATTAAAACCATCTCTGTTCACTGCTTGCTTTACCAGCAATACCTTATCATCCTGTTCTGCCAAACTTTGGAGTGGATCTATTGAAGTACCATTGTTTTAGAGATGGGCTGGATATAGAAAAATACAGAGCCATGAAATCAAGAACCAGCTGAAAACAAAGGTAGAAATAGTGAAGTGCCAGACTGGAAAAATACACAGTTACCTAATAATCTATCAGATGGACAGTGTCTAATATTTTTTTTTATATATGTCTCTGATATCGGTTAGGTTTTGCATTGTAATGCATTGTATCTCATTAGAAGAGACATTTCAACACTGAAATGACTTGAAGCTGTCAAATGGTGAGCAATTCCAGAAGGCTGAGTGTTTCTTTTAAATATCAGTAGTTCAGGCTGAGAGGTTCTGGAGAGGCATTGTAGGAATTCTAATACAACCCCATTGCTATGTATCTGGATATAGATCTCTGCTAAACAGCAAAGATCAAAGTGTCTTTCTTTGGAATGCAGTGTTCTACCATCACTCATTAATGCATTGTGGTGCTAAAATTGTATGGCCAAAAGTTTTCTTTCTTTGCCCCCAAACAAATAACTTGGTAAGGAAGCTCTCCCTTCATCATTGCTGATATTTTCATTTTGCTTTCACATTTGATTTCAAGATAGATAGGAAAAAATGCTTTAATACCTTGTAATACTTACAATTTCACATATTTTAGGGGAAAACCAACATTGTGAAAGACTTGTAAGCCTTAGAAGGTCAGTTTACAAATCTATTCTGAACTATCTTCTGATCAGTAAAATATTGAATTGGAATGATCTCAAAATCATAAAATGTCTCTAATGCTGTGGCCCTTTTAAATTTATGACATCTCTTTATAGGGAGAAATAAAATCAGTAATAAAGACAATAAAATAATGACTGCACACACAGTTTGCAAGAACTGCATTTACTGGATGACTTGAAAGTCCATAAAAGAAAGACAGAAGAAACAGATATTTCAATGAATCGTCAGAAGCCAAAGGATAACAGTTAATTCCAGAGGAGAGAATGCATGAGCTACTCTACAGCCTAGAGAAAGGGCTAATGTGGCTGGAAGCCCTAATGCTAAAATAAAGCTCTCATAGAAATTGTGACATTAGTTAGCATGGCTGTAAAGTAGGAACTGTATGAAGTCCTGGAGTCTACTGGTTTCTGCTGTCATAAAACGTTAATGGGCCTGCTGAGATGGTGCATGTGCCAAAGTCATGCTGCAAGCTGAGGAGTCCTAGGAGGTATTTCTTTCTTGCCGGCCTCCTTAAGAAAAGGTGTGGCTGAGGATGGAACTGTGCCTAAGCAGCGCAATTAATCTTTGTGTTAACATGACAGATGCTCTTCAGGTTAAATGTACTGGCAATGGGAACAGCATGGACAAGGCTACCTATTATTTACAATGCACGCCATCGAACTTCCAGCTGGTCTGAATTAGTGATGTGTCTTTCTAACTACCCTATTCAAGAGGGAAATAAAGCTATATTGACCATGATCATATGCCTGTTTCATAACCTCTTGCCTATTAGGGAAAGCTGGTAGGTCTATGTAATTCAGAGACCTCCCTCTTGACCTACTTCAGCAATAACTGATTTGAGTTCTGTCCTTTGATAAATATTATTTCACATCTGGAGTGCAGTCTCACATATTTATATATTTGTAACAGATGTTTTGCATACAATTTAAAAATAGACTCTAAGTGAAAGTTTAAAGAGTTGCCACATATTACCTTTATTGTTGTTCTTATTGAAAACAATCTGAAAGTTTGCTTCCTCTACCATTGCATCAGTATAAATGTACAGTGAAATCTGGTTAGGTTTAAATAGATTTCAACCATAAGAAGTCATTTTAATTAAATTTCATTGTATAATATTGTTTTTTAACCATTAATGAAAAATCCTGACAAAGGACCATCCTCTGCTCCGAGCCCTGTGCTAGAAGCAATTCTCTGACATTGGATCTCATTGTAACGTTTGAAAGGATATTTATTCCACTACAAACTGCAAGTAGCAAAAGGTTATTGTTCATCTGCAAATTTTGTAAATGATGTAAGCTGTAATGTTAATGGCGTTAAAGCAAGGATTATTTTCTATGCAGACATGAACAGAGACATGTGTGCTGATGGCATAAAACTTTCATTGACTGCATCCCCCATTCTCCTCTATTAATATTGTGAGGTTTTCACAGAGGGGTTTTTTTTCATGATTTCTATGCATTCCTGCCGAGGCATAACAAAACACAATGTGGTTGATGATGTCAGTTACCTTGTATATTTAATATTTCAAAGATGGAATGAACATGAAAAATCAGCAGTATTATCACAGACCTATTTGATTTTCCTCAAATCACACTGAATCATCCCAGTCACTGACTCTCCTGCATCTTCTCTGTGCATTTAAAAATAGTTTAAATCCTCAATAGCATCATCTTAGATGATGCACATTTTAAAAGCCTGTGAATTCTTAACAAAATCCATTCTCACCTAATAGTGTAAAAATAAGTAAGCCTCAGTAAGTTCAGCAAGTGTGAAAAGAGGGTAAACTCTTTTTTACCTAAATTAAAAAAAAATCATTCTCTTTACCCATATCTCTGTTGCCATCCCAAAGTATGTCTGAAGAAATTACTGGATCATAACGTCACTAAATTGTTCATTGAATTTGCCAAAGGAATTCTGAACTTTGTTGCTGATGGGACTGAAATAGTTTTTCACAGTCCAAATACTCACTTCCTCCAAAACATTAAGGATAAAAAAAACTTCATTTTGCAATAATAGCACGAATGCATACTGGAAAGTTTATAATACTATAAATCACTGTTTAAGAAGTTTGCTTTCGAACAGTTATAAAATAAATTCATGAAAGAAGATAAGTAGAATTGATCATATGTTCATGTGAACTCTGCTAGAATACTTATAAAGTGTATGTGAATATAAAAAGAAGTTTATAAGAAGGCACTGCTCTGTTAGCTATGAGGGTTTAGTGTTTAGACAAAGAGTTACACCAAAAATAATGACCTCATCCACTAATTACAATTGACCATTCTGTTATTAGGGATATAATGAGGCTTTCTCCTAATTAGACCTTATTGGGGCTCATTATCCAGAGACTGACATTTCCCATAAAATGAGATGGCATGCTGGAGACATGTATGTCTCAGCTATAGTCTGGCATTCTGGTATCATTTGAAGACTGTAATTTTGAAAAATAACTGAAGGACTCATGGGCTGCAAGGAGGAGGAAGCAGACAGTATAAAAGCTGGGCATGGTGCCACTGTAAATATAGAAGTGTTTGCCATCCATCACATCACTGGTCTGGGCAATACCCAGAGTTATGCCTGCAGGCAAACTCAAATTGGGTTTTGTGGCTCTCAAAAATAATTAACTGAATCTGTAATTTGTTTAACCTTTTTTTTTAAAAAAAGGGCTTTTTTAAGTATGAAACCTACCCAAAATGTCAACTACATAAAGCAGCTGATGTTTATGTAAACCTAAGGTATGTGCGGTAGAAAGTGCTGAGATTAAACAGCAGTAATACTGAAAATATTTTTTCCTAAGTATGAGATTACAGAGAGATAAGAAAGTGGTATTTTTTCCTCAAACGTTGCAAAGAACATGATAGAATAATTAAAAAATGAAAGAACAAAGGAAATATTTTGTGTTTTCTGCGTTCATAAGGCTTTGACACATTTTCAAGCTCTATTTCTGGTTAGAAGGATGTAGGTTAGTAAAGTCAGTAAAGTTTCTTGGTATAGTTGAAGCTGAAAATGTTTCTTTATGAACTTTGTCTTGCTTCCTCTTTCAAGAGTAAACCTAGAAACCTGCAGTTGTTAAAAATTCCTGTCAAACCATTTTTTTTTCTGAATGTTTTTACAAAGCTCTAAACAGCTTTGTGCAATTTTGATTCTTGCCCTGTTCTAATGCATGGAGAGCAGTGCATACATAAGACATGAACATATCTCCTATGGCTTCCTTCTGAGCAAAAGAATGATTAACTATACATTCCTTTTTCTAATCGTGTAGAATGTTTTGGCAATTTTCCTACCTTTAAGTGTTTGTATGTCTCAATGGAGGCATGCGATCTGACAGCGCCTTCTAATATTAAAGCAAACTTTGCCATAGCAACATGAGTGTTGCCACAGAAAGGTCACTCAAATAACTATGCAGAATAATTGGAATTACTATTGGGAAATTTTTGAATCATTCCAGCTTTCCCAAATTTTTATAAGACATATAATTACTTAAGGTCCAAATTATAGCTCAGTTTTTTATTCCCTGACCATTTGCAAGGAAACATGTTGTGGAATGGAGAAGAGGGAATTACCAGTGAGTGGAAACCAAAAGGTTTGACGACAAATCCATTAGGGCCTGACTGAGATCTGGGCCAGAGAGCAGACAATTTCTTTTATACCCTCTGTACCTAATCTACCCCTCTCATAAAAGCAGAAGATTGACCTTCTCTTATGTGAGTCTGACATCTTTATTTTTGTTACAGGAGCACTGATATTCTTTCAAGCAGCATATGTAGCTGACAGAGTCTGGTGGCACAATGGCAGAAGAAAACCAAGGAGTGTAACAAACCAATCACATATTTTTTTTTACTCTATCTCTTGGCTTACTCTCTATTCTGTGAACCACTGGTGCAAGATTTTCCACTGGAAATAAAATGGAAGTTAAGAGGCAAAACTTTTGGTCTAAAGAAGAGAAAGTAGAGCTACGCTCTACTAACTCCTACCTGACTCTGTAGTTCCTTACTGCTTACCAGAAGACAACCAGAAATATGATGCAAAACAACCCCTGGCTAGGACCCACTGCCATCCCTTCTTCAAACCATTCTATGGTTTCACAGACTCAGGTAAATTGCAAGGCAAGTCGCACTGTTCCCTTGTCTTTAAATCAGGAATAGAAGAGATACCAAAAATCATAGACAGAGAAGACATCTCCAGCTGTTTTCTGGGCTCAGCTACCCTGATGAAGCAACCAAATTGCAAAAAAAACCCTGGTTTTTTCACGTCTTTGTGAGTGAACACTAAAGAAGGAACTGGTTTCCACTTTCTTCTTTTTTAAATGAAATGTACCATAGAGTTTTGGAATTTTGCTACTTTTTTTTTTTTTGAGGTCTGTAAGGCTCCAGAAAGACCTTTCAAAAAGCAAACTATGGTCTCTTCAGAACATCTCTTCTTTGGACTGATGCTTAAAAATGCTAAATCTCTTTGCCTTTTAAAGTCCACTCATCATCTGTCAAGGGAAGTACTGAGAAAAATTTGTAGGATGTATCTGGTAGTTTGGGCAAACATGAAAAGATTTAGCAGAAGCAAAAGGAACCATGGAGTTTACTTTTATCATCCTCCTAAGGATCATGAAAAAATACTTCACAAGAATCAAATAGCTGGAATAGGTGCGGCTAATCTGAAAAAGCATAAAAAGACTGGAAAATTCATCTGTGCTATGATTTTACACTGCTGCTTAATGAATATTTTGTATGCTCATGCAACACTTTGCTGAAGCTGAGAGAAGGTGTTATAAGCAGTAGCTATGAAATGATGATGTACAAAATTTCTGCCCCCATCACTGTTTGTAGTGCAGCAGAAGACCCAGGTGTGAAAGCATTCACGCCTAAGGGAAGAAGTGGAGACCAGTCTCTTCAAGGGATCTAGTAGTTGAATAATATTCAAAACGGATCCTGAACTAATGAAAAGAAGACACCATCATGGACTAATTGCATTTCAAAGTTGTGTCCTGAAAAACAAGCAATCTAGAAAATTACATAAGACACTGTTATGAAGTTGCCAACTGAAGCACTCAGTAGTTAATTTAAATAAAATTTTCTATATAAAATCCCCTCCCTTTTCTCTATATAGCAATAAGGATTTTAGCAAAGTAATTTAGTTCCTTCCCAAGACCTGATGACTTGCTAAGTATACATGAAGGTGAAGAATCAGCTTTATTGAAGACATTCAGGTCTGCCAAGATGCTGCTATAAGAGTTGGGTTGAAACTTAGAGGCATGATGATGCCAGGGCCTATTTTGGGCTTCCAGTTTCCACTGAGCTGCAGGAAGTATCCAGGCTTTACACTACAGAGGCACTACACTTTTGAGGATCAAACAAAAAATCAAGGAAAAAAGATTAATTTTGTTTTGTCTAGAGTTTAAAATGTCTGCAGTAGAAAGGACTGTGATTATATGATGAACACACAGAGAAAACAAATTCTTAATTATCTGCTGATTGGGGAAGCCCCATCTGTGCTAAGTACTGGACAAGGCAAGAGTGATCTGGGACCCATAGTGCATTTACACTGAACTGCTGATTCACAAGACCATAGACTTAATACAGCTCTTAAGTCTAGCATTTCCTAACTTCTAAGCTATGTGACTTTTAATACTTTTTTTTCAAGATAGACTCTGTGGGTATAGTTTTAACATGTGGCAACCACAAAATTCAAATGAGAAGAGGCAGCCTTTCAAAAACCTGCTGAGAATTTTTATCTTCTTTTAAACTTCCTGCCAGAGGTTAGATTTTTGTTTCAGTGTGGATTTCTAACTAGACCAAGTGACTGTAAATCAAGAGATTTTTACTCTTTTACTAGTCCTGACTTCCTGTATCAACTTAAAGAAACTTCTGATTTTCCTTTTCCATGATGGTAATATGAAGGTGATAAAATATTTTGACATTTCCAGAATCTCTCTGTCTTGTGAATATAGTTTATTATAATCAACTAGAAAAAATGCTTAAATCTTTCAGTTACTGAACAGAAAGTTGACTGTTAATTTCCATCTGCAATTATAGATAAGTGATGGAAAATGATAACCTAGCTTGAGCAGTAGAGCAGGCATCCAGAAACATCTGAAATATTTCTTCAGAAATTTCTCACATTTTCTAATACTTTGATGTACATCATAGACATTCTGAGTTAGAAGTGATGGGTTTGTATTTCATGGCATCTTTAAACCCATATAAATGCCCTGTCATGAGGAAATCCACAGATTTACCAGACGAATGCAGAGGCTTCTGTCTGTTGGAACCCGTCATCTGCTAAATTTATGATGGTACCTTACAGGTAAGTAGAATGCAATTCTACTTACTTCCTCCTGCCTCTTACAAGTTTAGATCTCAATCCATACTGCAGAGGTTCAGTGCCCTCTTACACTAAAGTAATTTTTTGCATGTTAATGTAGGGTTTTAGTAGCACCAGTATGCAAGGTACTTTTTGTCTGGTTGGCACCAAATAGTTGTTTTCTTCAGGCAAGGAGGTTCATTTTTCAGGCAGTCCCACACACTACAATTCTAAGGATCCAGTTCAGAAGCAACAGGGAAAATATGACAGTTTGGCATGAGGGGAACTTTTAGACCTGAGCTGTAGCTGACAAAAAGCAGCCAAGTTTCATGGATTTCCTTTTCCTTTTCTTCTAAATCCTCCAATAATATTTATGTTAGCATGAAAATTAAACTTCTGTTTTGACCAACGACAAACTAGTGAAATTTAGAGAGATTGATTGAACTTAACTTTCTGTCCACCCAAGGTGCAACTTAGTGCTTAGAATCTTCCTGAGCTAAATTCTTGCATGTGATGTGGTGATGTCCAAATCCGGATGTGATGAGACATGTAAGTTTGTTCCTCTTGAATAAGCTCCAGTGTGTTTCAGAAACATGTTAGTATTTCTCCCATTTTGGCTGTTTTTTGGACTCCTATGATGTTGTCTGAGATAAAGCTCAGGTTTTCTTCTGTCTTCTCAGCATTGTCAGCAGTCAGTTCTGAGAGCGCTGAGGCAGGATGGGGAAATCCACATTCAGATCTCTCCTCCATTTGATTTGTGTATAAGATTTAAATGCAGATCCTCTAACTTCTTTAAGGCTAGAGGCTGTTTAATGCTGACATTCCCTTAGTCTCTGTAATCCCGCAGTGTAAAATATACTTAAATATTAATTGAACTTGAACAAAGTGTGAAAATGACTATATTTAGACTCCAGTCTTTGTTCATAAAACTACTAATACATATAAAGTGAGTGAACTTCAACAAACAGACTGAATTCTTATTACTCAGCTTATTCAGCAGTCCAAGTGGAGGGGAGGCAGGAATGCAACTTTATTTCAAAGCCTTGTTCTAAATCAGTTGGCAGGAGGACTTGAATGTAAGGATGAGATGTTTTTATTTCAGCTATGGTGACAGCTTTCTTTTCTTGGCCTTTTTTTAATGACACTTATGCATCCTACAATTGAAGATGTCTCATGGCTGCAAAGTCGATGTTAAAGGAGACCTATGTCATTATCTTTAAAAATGTGCTAACGGCTCACTTTTCAGGAAAGACAAAAGTCCTGGTTTAGCCTGGGAATTCCTGTTGACCAGGTTAGGTTGCCTCATGTGCATTTTTATGCCCTCTTTTTCAAGCCTCCTGGGCTTCAGATATTCATAGGTAAAATTCCCAGCGTCCCTGCGGCATCTCTACTGGCAGGAAAGGAGGGATCGTGAGCACTGCACAGCCCACCCGGCCCTAGGCAGCACCACAGCATGGGAAGCTCATGAGCAGAAGCCATAGCATATGAAAAGAATCAAAAAATGGAAAGAAGAAAAGAAGGCATATGGAAAAAATCGAACTGGAGAACCTAATAAAAGGACTGTGCTTCCAAAGATGAAACATGGGGAGAGCAAGAGGAGCGGCTTAGCCCAAAGCAAAAGCTTTGGGTACTGCCAGTTGTCATCTTTGCAAATAGACACCCTTGGCAAGTGTGAAAGTTTGAGATATGAGGCGTTTGCCAGCAACATTACAGCCAACCAATATCAGATCGGCACACTTGCAATATTTTCATTTTTGAAGGTCTAATGTTAAGAAATGGGTGAAGTTCTTCTTGTACTTAAAAAGTATTAGTAAAAACAGGGTTTCGTTCTCAAGTCATTATCCACTTTTTTTTTTCTCCTTTCTCTAGCTCTTCATGTTTACATTAAAAAGAAAAAAAAAAGATATCCTGGGCTATCTACCAGTGAGAAGCTCCAGCACACCGCTGGCAAACTCAGTGAGGGCATTCCATGCCTCTCTAATTTTCTTTTGCTCATTCTCCTTATTTAAAAAAAGCCAGAGGACTGGTGGTTGTTGGCTGCTGGACCAGTGCATCTAAGCTATTCTCAAACACTCTGCTAACCCAGCAGGTATGTCAGCGTGCCTCACATCCTTCTCTGGCTCCACCTGCGAGACAGGGGCTGTCAGAGGTGCCCTGCACAATGTTCACAGCATGGCACAACCAGTTACTTCCTAACTGTTCTGGTTTGGGAGTATACTATAAGGAAATGTGTTCGAAGAAGTATCTTCTTTTTATGCATACAACTTTCAGTCATTCTTGAAAACATAAAACTGCTGGTGATCCACACTATGAATGAGTCATTCTCTTCAAATGAGTTATTTTTCTCCTCCATAAAAAAATTAAGAATTTTGCTTATATAATCAGAAGAAAAGAGGAATTATTTACAAGAAAAAGATTAGTGCTTGATAAAGTACCACACACATTTTAAACAAATGAACTGATAAAAGAACATACGTTAACAAAAAAGAACAGATAAAGAAACAAATCTATTAAAATCAAAATACTCTGCTTAAGCCAAAAGAGATTTCAACCCTGTTCTGTAACAGTCCTGAAAAGGTCTGCTTCTCGTCAACATTAAGCTTTCAGCCAGCGCACCTGAAGCGCAGTAACTATGTTTTGCTATTATCCGTACCTGTCCCAACGTGCTGCGTTACTGCAGGGCTGCTCTCGGCACTAGTCTGCCTTACGTCTTTGCTTTGAAAAAAACACCCTGTATTGTGGGAAATAAACAGGCCCGTGGCACACCTACTTAATTTTTGTGTTGCGCCTATGTTATCAGAGAAGGAATGTACACACTGCAACCTCTCCTGTTTTCTGTTAATGCTGAACGACTATAGAATTCTTTCTGGATTACTCGGTAATGTGCAAGAACAAGCAATTACAGTACGTACAAGGTATTACCTATCCAACCCAGTGTACTTATCATGTACGCAGTGAGTGCTTACATGATAGCCGTGCTCTGTAACTTAGTTATCTAAAACCCTGCTAAATGTTTTAAAGACTCTTTCACAGGGTTTCCCATCAGGATCAAAAAAAAAAAAAAAAGAAAAAAAAAGTCAAGACCAGCAAATGATATTTGACAGCTGTTCTTAGCAGGTTGGGGCACTGAAAAGCACCAAAGATGATAGTTTATGAGTCTCATTGTACTTCTCCACTTGAGCACTGTGGACTAAATGGAACTAAAACAAAAAACTTTTCTTCAATAATATGAGTGGAAACCTCAGAAAAATAAACATACTGGTCATTCAAAATGAATACAAAACATCTTGAATCCTCAGCTTGACAGTTCCACGAACACATTTTGTTCTGACATAAATTAGGTTGGGACATCTATTTCTTGAATTTCATTGATCTTTTTTTTCAGATCATTAAGATATATACCTAAATAATTACTTCCTGTACCAACCCTTTCTTCTTGCTTCATAGACAAATTCTTAGCCATGACAGAACTTTACCATTTATACTGTTGCACTTCTTCTCAATTAGTATTTCCTTATTAGCTTAATAACAAGCATATTTCTTAAAGGGCATTTTACTCTTTGTATGCAATTCAATACTTTCTGCTGATCACTTCTTCAGCAATCACTGAACAGTTGTTTGCAGCAACACTGAGATAATTCTGATAAATTGGACTTAATTTTCTGTATGTGGAAGATGCAAAGTCTAGGTTGAAAATAATGGATAGACAGCAGGTTTGCATGACAGTTCGCACTATTAGGAAATTACTTTTCAGATTTTTCTAAGAATCGCCTTTTCCATTCATACTTATCACCTTTTAGAGCCAGAACTGACTTCCTTCATTTATACTTGGTTTTTCCCCTGAGATGAGCCTGTGAGTTGCGCCTTGCAGTTGGGTTGAGCAAGCTCCACCTCAGCTGATGCTCTATTGATGGAGTGCCCTGAAACCTTGTTATTCCTCAATCCACATTTGCAAATCTACAGACCTGCTGCCCAGACCCCTTAATCCTATAGATGTTCCCTGAAACAGGATCAGAACTGGGCACAAGGAGCTGAAAAATGTTCAGATGGGGGAAATAGAGAGAAAGAAAACAAAATTTTGCTACTGTGGAAAATGGAGAAGGAAGAGTTTATCACATTACTACCATCTGAAGCAGAGCTTGTTCTTGCTCAATAAGTTTTATTACTGAAAATATATGTGTATCACCGCAATGGGATGTGTAAAACACCTATTTTTTGAGTCTTCATTACAAAACAAAAAACTAAATAAAACCTTAAGCTCAGCATCTTCCTTAAGATAACATCTGTCCTTCATTATCGTCACCTTCAAGCTTCTTTCTGATGTGTTTTTGAATAGTTCTTTTCTTCATGATAGCCCTGACATTACAGGACTCTCACTTACATTAGAAAACAAGGATTCCTTTTGTTGAATTACTAGTACTGAGTCTGTCAGAGTTATGTTTTTAATGAAAGCTTCCATAGATGGTAAATTTTATTTGGATGGCATTATTCTTCCATAAGAAAGTGTGTCTTTATTGTTTCCATATATACTTATTACAGTTGTTTTTTGATTTGGTCACAGGAAAAGCTGATGTCATGTAAAACTTTTCTATGAAGGGACCCTTCCAAAAATTTTTGGATCATTATCACAGAACTAGAATGAGAGAAGAAAAGCATCTATAAGGTCAGAGAAGTTTTTATTAATCCACCTTTCTCATATCGAGGTACAAAGCTTCGATTCACTTTCCATGAAAGTTGAGTCACAGAAAAAAATCAGTCAATGTGTTGACCTTTCTAGTAATAGTTAGTGTTAGATTTGAATTTCACTTATGTTATGTTGTCCGTGCAGATCTCCTTATATACAGTTTTTCCAGGTACCCTTGTACAATGGGAAAATAAATGGCACTAGAATATGAGGTAGAAGTCCTATTAACTTGATTTTCCCTTGATTAAACAGAGAATGACTTTTTATCTGTAGTTTCATTTAAGGTTGATAAATTTATAGGACCTCAACTCCAGGTATCTGGAGAAGATGTGAAAGCTTTTTTATTTTCCCCAGATTTTATGAAGGCACTGAAGTAGGGGCACAGAATAATTTTGATGGTATAGGACACGGGGAAGAATTTTCAGAAGTAACTTAGGGAGTGGGAGCTGGATTCATTTCATTTAACTTTAGGGTTGTGCACATTTGGCACTGAGTATTGGCTTCTCTAGGCTGCCCTCATGTAGGGGACTACAGTCAATAGAAATAGATGGGAACATCTATAGGTCCATAGAGCAAGGTAACTTTGATTTAGTAACCCTCAAAAGTCTAATATTATTCAGATTTATGTCATTGCTGAAGTTTAGATGTAAAAATATTACACCCTTAAAACTGTACCTAGAGAGACAAAATTTGCCAAAATGATTAGGGCCTAGAGTATCTTTCATATGAGGAAAGACTAAGTGAACTGGGCCTGCTTAGCCTGGAGAAGGGAAGATTGAGAGGGCATCTGATCAGTATGTATAAATAGCTGAATGGTGAATGTAGGGCAGAAGGGGCCAAACTCTTCCCAGTGATGGCCACTGGACAAGGGGCAATGGGTATAAGTTGAAATAAGCTTCATCTCCTGTGTTTCATCTTCTTCATCTCCACATGAGGAAGAACTTCTTCAGCGTGAGGGTGACAGCCCTGGCACAGGGCTTAAACATGCTTGTAAACCTGAAACCTTTACTTTTTGATGGCATGAATGGGGAGATCTCATTCACAATACAGTGGAATATATGACATTAAAGAGGCAAGAAATGAATGAAATTTTAAGTATATCCTCATCCTATCCTTGAAACTATAATTTATACCTACTTCAGCAGAAGTGTGCTTGGTACTTTGCAGGCATGTGAGAGCTCCCAGGGAACTTACCATCTAAGATCATTTGTCAATGCTTAGCATGGAGCTGCTAAACTTGGCAGGATCCCTTTTCCTTTCTGGTATAATGTGGGATAAAATAAGCAGCCCAGGATCCCACAGGCTGAGTAATGCTGAAAGAAGGTGTTTTATACTGTAAATCTGGCACCCTCCACTTCTGTATCTTGAAAGTCGAGACTCATCTGGTCTCAAGATGGCCTGGAGTGGAAGTGGACATCATAGTCATGTGTAAAATTCCTCTATTACGGCCTGAGAACTTGGCTGCTTCCAGGCCACAGGTGGGTCCTGCCAGGGACACTGCCTCCTGCCTGTGCTTTTTTTTTAACTAAGATGGGAGGAAGGAAAGCTCCAGAGTTTCCTGTTTTTTTGAACTGACGTGTCAATGACCATTATTTATGCACTGACAAAGAGGCCTTTTTCCCCTCCTCCCTTTTAATTAGGAACTACAAGAACTCACTTTTCAAAGCTGAAAATACTTGAAATGATCCCAAGGAACATTCCCAAACTGCTAGCCTAAAGCTGGCAGTGGGAAATCTAATGAAATCTGAGGAACGGAGCGAGCCTCCCTTTTCCCGCATGCACGTGCACTTGCGCACGGCCCTCACCCGGCACCGCAAGGAGCGGCCCTAGCCGTGGCGAGTACATCCCTGAGATTGGGCATCTGCATTTCCCTGGGATCAGGCCTCTGCATTTGCTGCACTGCTAGCGCAGGCACCCTGGGCTCTGTCCATGGGAGATTACCAGTGCTGCTTTAAGAGCCGAAAGCTTCGCGAAACCTCTTAGAGATGGCTAAAAAAAGCACATTCATTTCACAAGCTATTTTTAATTTCATTCTAGGCTCATCACAGGGCTCCATAATCCTCTTCTGTGTGGGATATCTTCATGGTTTGAACTCCTCTTTAGCAGGGTAGATTTAACATTTGCTGTGAGAGTGGAGGGGAAGCTAAATGAAGCCGAGCTGACTTGCAGCAGCTGCTCCATCCCCTGCTCTCTCCTTCCCCATTTAGGATGATTGCTCTTCTTGCACAGGCCCTGCAGCACATACGCACACCAGGTCACAAGATGTGATGGGTTGGGGGATGGTTCTGCTTATTTATTTATTTATTTATTTATTTATTTATTTATTCCTGTCAGAGGAGTTGGACAGACAGCTCGTTGCTGAGGTCCAGCCAGATAGAGCTGGTCAGAGCAAGATTGCCCACTTACATCTGCCTCCCATGTGCCAAACTCTGTCAGTTTTTATTTGTCATGGATGGAGTTAATTGTAAAACGCCCACTATTGAGAGAATATGGAAGATACAACATAAAACAAGCATCTGTTCTACGAAGAAAAATGAAATGCTGACACAAAGCTGGCCTGAAGCATTAAAGCCTGAGCAGTGTAAATGGCTGCATGAGGCCCCATGTGTTTGGGTGCTCCAGGATTATTTAGTCTGTCCCAGCTAGTCCTCCTCCGAGCAAGTTCCTCTGCCCCAGCCTGCCCATATGAGCAGCGTTTGGGGCTTCACAAAAAGTGCTTAGAGATTTTAGTAGGACGTAGCTAAGACTATCACAGAGGTATAAACAGTGAGAAGGCTGGAGAGGACGTGATGGACCTGTGGGGATGAGGGATGGGAGAAGCTGGTGAGGCTGCATAGCTCAGTTGATTTTTAAGCGACATTTCTGAAAATGTTTTGGTGCCCAGAAGTTTTTTTCAGAAAGCAAATTCTCCACGACTTTGAGAGCTCAGGGAAAAAAAGAATCTTCAACCTCTTCTCTACTGACTTTCAGAGAGACGGTCTCCCAAAAAAGAAAGGTTTGCAGACATATAAATGTGGCTTTTCCCATGCCATAAAAAGCCTGCTCCAAAAGCATGCCATTTATCAGAAAGCAGTTTTGTTTCAGTCAGAACTGATGAGTTTGATCATTTTTTGTACACTTATTTGTAAGTTCAGTGTTTCTGTAAAAACAAATCTCAAATTAGAAACTTTAAAATACACTCATGTACACCATACCTGGAATATGTGTTTTTCTTTTCTTGCTAGCTTTTCTATATGCAGAACGAAAAAAATTTGCAAAATATTTGCATCACACAGCAGAACTCCTGTGCCAAAGCAAACTCTTACATCCTATTGATCCAGGTGGGATTTAAGCATTGAAAGCTAAACATACACTTCAATGCTTTGCAAAACAGAGCCTCAAATACTTGCTTAAAATCTATTTCTTTCATATCAAAGGCCTATAGTAATTCAGAGTTAGTGATGCCACTTGTGAGAACTTAAGTGTGTGCACAAGAGTTCCTCAGTGCCTGTTACACATCTCCTGGTCTCCTTTCCCCAGTCGCACTCCACTCTAACCTGTGGCTCTCAATACTTTGTTTGCGCAGGGTGCAGAGGAGATGCAGCCCTGACCCTTTAGGAAGGCTACAAATCTCAACACTCCCAGTTGGGAACTGGAAACCTCACCAGATGGGAGGAGGAACAAACCTCAACACAGAAAACTCACTGATAGCAACTCACAGAGAAATGCGGAGCTCCAGCAGGAAAACTCACAAATTTCAGGAAAAGAAAAAATGTCTCTAGCCCATGTTGTTCCAGTTTTTCTCTAACTCTAAACTCTGCTCCTGCTAACAGCAAACTAGATACTCCTTTGTGTCTTTTAAAAGTATCATTTGTTGCTGCTTTTTTTTTACAATCCTCTTCCCAATGTCCTTATTATCTCTAAAAAATATATGAGTAAATAAATCAAAAGTGACTGTGACCTCTCTCTGACTTTGTTCTCCTTTTGGTAGAGATACAATACAGGATGATGCCTGAGCAAGATTCCTTATAATGTTAATCTTCTTGAAACAAATGTTTCCCTGCTTTTATTTTACCTGGAGCCTGAGGATAACTTAAGAATAACTTGTCTATACTTATTTGTGTTATTTCAAGATCTTTATGTTTGGTTGTTTTTATTTGAATATAGTATGTCATCCACTCCCAAAAATAGAATTATGGGTATATATGTGGAATCAACTTTAATTTTTCTGCGCTTCAGAAATCTGGACTATTCTTCCATGCAGTCCAGGGAGTCGACATCCCTCATCAGATCTGGATCATCATCTTCCTCATCAGAAAGGACACTATGAGACCATCTCTGATCATTGTTTTCTTCTTTGAAGTCCCTTCTTATGGCAGCACGTACAAACACAACAGATCTTTTTTTAACTCCCCCATCCTTTTGTCAGTGGTTCTCCATTCTTCTGCTCATATCACTTCTCTGACCTCAGCAGTTTCAGAATTTGAAAATCTACCCTGTATGCCAAAGATACATGAGACTGTCATGTCCAGAAAGATGCATCCTTTTCACACAAAGAAAGCACTTGACAACTAGGAGGTGGGCACTGTGATGTGATTTATAGTCACAGCACACTGAGACTGTGCGCCTGATCACAAGACTGCAACTGTTCATTTCCACATCATTCAAAGCTCTGCTCTAAATGGAACAGAGAACTAGCTTGGGTTATTTTGCCAGGTATTTTCCCAAGGAACCTAAGGATTTGCCTGGACAAAACTAACTGTGTTGTCAGAATATGTCAGCAAGTGCACTAAAATCTTAGATTCAGCACCACATTGTGAGCATGTGCTTACTGGTTCAATGGCAAGATAATGAAAAGCCAGGTCTCAGCTTGTCCAGCTGGCAAATGTCAATATTTATACTTCCTTGTCTACACTAGAAAATCAAAACACATTAATTTAGACCACATTAACGTAGGTGCTTGGTGCTGAGTGTGCATGAGTTTCTTTGGAGCCATGGATAAAATTTCTTGCTTTTATGAAATGAGAAGAAAGGATTATGTATAAGTAAGTACAAATAAATATATTTTGATTTTCCCAATGTTTTAGTAATTGAAGAAAGACCTTTAAATATTCAGTTATTTCTAGGACTTGCAAGATCAAGCAATTTAAAAGAACACACAATTTATTGGAACCATGTTTAGTTTGTTTTTAAAAATCATCATTTTGGCTTATAAACTCAGATAATTTTCATGGGAAATTAATGCTTGCTGCTAATACCTGGATTTAATTTCTAACAAATTACACTAACAAGAAAATATCTCCTGACAAACAGTTAAAGAAGATCAGTTGTGTATTTATCACATGGCCCAAATTCAAATTCGGTCAGGCTCCTTAGTGCCTTCATTTACATTCCTGAGAGCTAATTCAAGAATTGCAGGGATTAATTAGTTGCAAAATTTCTGAAGCAGAGAGATAATGTTGATTATTGTATGAGCAAAGACTAGGATTTTTGAAGAACTCAGGGGAATTGAAGACTCAGTTTGTGATAGAATATAGATACCTAAAGCTCCTAAAGTCTATTTTTGTTCTGACTAATGGATGCTTTGTTACAAAGAATTACCTCCTTCCAGAAATTTCTCACACTAAATATTATTAAATTTTGACCAGAAACCTCTGCTTCAGGCATGCAAATTGAGAAGTGCCTGACCCATATGCATCACCATCCCTTCAGGATCTTCAGCCATATCCCATTAACAAGAGTGCCAAGCCTGGCAGCATGATGCATGAATCTCTGACAGAGACATATTTGTTGTTTCACATCCTCCTGTCTTAACAGAATAGAGTATTGACCCAGGGACAGCTGAGAAGATCCAAAATCAGGTACAAATGTCATCCTCTGACACTCCAGTGATTGTAGTCTCATCTAGCTGGAAATGCTACAATTGATCTTTCTATCCATGAAGTACTTCCTCAACAAAACCTAAAGAAGGTAGGGGAAGGGGTAGGGATAGGATGGTAGGGGAAGGATGCAAGGAATAAGAAATAGTAGTTAAAGTATGAAGAGGTGTCCCATAGAAAGGTCTTCAATCTTCCCTTTTCATTTGACATTTGCCCTTATTAAATCTTCACATTCTTCCTTAAAAGGCTGCTTATACTTGACAATGTGGCATTAAGAAATCCTATATATTGGCCTTAGAAAAGAGTTTTGTTTCTTAACACAGATTTCAGCTAGTTTCAGCAAGTTAGTCTAGGCTGTTTCTGCCTTGCATCTCATGGTCCTGCACACCTGTTGGCAACAACACCCACAGCTCTGTAGTGCTAATGTCTGCAACACTGCTTGCAGAGAGCCAGTGCGAGTTGCAAAGTCACTAGGTGCATGTAAATGTTAACTGTGTGCATGGGTGAACAGGACAAAAAGTACTAAATGGTGCTTGCAGAGCTGCCAAGAATTCTAGCTAGCCACGAAGAGCAAATCTGCTCAGCGAGTTATCACAGATGACAGTCAGAAATTCTCAGACATATCAAGATCATTCTGTCCAAGATGGAAATGGAGTAGTGGGAATAAATGCCACTCATGTTTGCTCTGGTTACATGCATCAGCTCAGTCCCAGTTGTTATGCGAGATATCAGGATGCATTTTCTCGTCATTCAGACTGCTAGCAGTAATGACCTGCTCTGCTCTGCACTGCTGACTGAAAGACCTATTGGGGGACCAATATTTTAGACATGATTGGATCACATTTAAAAAAAAAAGTTAGCATAAACACTTCAGATTATGTTTCAGATTGAACTGACACGTCTCTCTTTGCATTTATTTTAAAAATGAGTAATAAATCATTGACATGCCACAAATGAACAGCCAGCTAGCTCGACTATTTTTCTTAAGATGAAACTTAAATAAAAACAACCCACAAAAGAAAACTTACTTAATAGTCAAAAGAGAACTAGCTCAGTTGCAACACAATAGCCAAAGTTTTTGACTGTAAATGCTTCTTCTCGTTTTTTATTGTGTGGGTAATTCTTCTACCCCACGGATAAAACAAAAATGAATTTCACTGTGTTAAACTATATACATTTTTTAAAAAGAAAAAGTTTATTCCTTTTGGATATGTTTGTGCTTATCTAAAACTATTTTGGCAACGTAACAGTACATTATACAGTTTATTGCTTTCTGTTTTGGAAAATGAAAGCTGCTAAGATATTGTGGTTTGGAAGTCATCTACAGAGTATGTGCAACATTTCTCACAGGCATACGCTTTCACTGGATTTTGGGGTTTTTTTTGTTTGTTTTTGTTTTTTTTTTCTTAATAGTGGATTACAGATACTTTATATAGTTAGACTTCTATGTAACTTTTCAAAACACCTTAACATTATTATGCAGAAACTCAAATGGTTTCATTTTGGTCACCACAATGAAATGGAAGTTTGTTATTGTACCATAATAAAATTAATAATTATCTAATATATACTCTAAAATCTATCTCTTTTTATACATTATTATTAGAGTTTAAATGTAAATATTATAGTTAAAATATAAATATAGTTAAAAACTCTAAGATCTTTTTTCGTCTTATCTTTACTTAAGGAAAGTTTCCTTTTCCTAAAAAGATATCTCCATCTGAAATTACTGAATAAAAAAAAGAGAATAGATTTCCACAATTTTTTTATTGAGTGTAATGTTTTGTGCCAAGTCACATACAGAAGCAGTGCATGGGGAAAGAAGTGAATAAATCAAAGAAATTTAAAGTGAAATGAGCTCAGAGTGTTGAGCGGAGGATGATTCTAATTCAGTCACTGGAAAAAAGTACAGATGTAGAGTCCAAGGGATGTTTGCTGTAGTGGTCCAAATACCGTCTGTTCAGCATGGACCTGATCTCCTCCTCCTTTCCCAGTATGGTCCCAGGGATAATGCCCAATTTGGGATACATTCAGTCTGAGGACCATTTCCTAGATTTCTGTGATTCCTCCTCTTCACAGAAAACAAATAAAAAAAGAAATTGCTAACTGCCATTTACACCATCTCACTACATTTATTATCCTAGGTTTTTTTTATATATATTTATCACCACCAGTGGAACAGTGGCTTAAGCAAGAAATAGCTGACAGCTTTTGAAAGGGATAAAAAGAAGAAAAAAGAGTTCTTTGTTTTGTTCTCTTTATCTCATGATGGAAAAGGTGGTGAAAGTACAACAAGGAAACGAATGACTAACTAATTAAAGTATGTGTCCAAGGGAAAGGGCTGCTGTTCTGTGCAGGGCAATGTGCAAGTCAAAAGGAAGTAGGAAAATGTTTTTCTTCACAAGTCCTGATTCTAGAGTAGCTCTGGAGGTGCCTGGCAGTGTCCTGGGCCATGCTGCCTACGATGTTCCTCTGCTCCCGGACCCAGGGCTCTGGTCATGCCTGTGGCCACGCTGGCAAAGGTGATGAGCCTTGAATGGATCCTGCTCTGAGTACAAACAGAGAAACTGGTTTTAAAGATGCTTTGGGAAAGCCAACTGTGGTCTTTCAGTGTGATTAAGTAGAGTGTATTTAATAATATAATGGGGCAGCTATTGTGATGACTGCACATGGTGGTTGTTATAACACCATTGCTTTGTTATTGCTTTCTACTGCTGTAGCTAAGCACTGACGTATGATAAGATGTGGGTGTAATAGGTATTAGGGTGTTCTCAGCCATAGAATGTCAGCAAAGAGACTGAAATCAATACAGAAGAGATAAAAAGGGAAATGAGCCTGAAAGTGTGAAGCTATAAATCAAAGGTATGTTAAGTGCCAGTCAGTTTTATTTGGTGCATTTACAGTAAAAATGAAAAGCCATAAGAATTGGCTAGGATGGGATATACTAGCAGGTAGGGCTCCTAACCACACCTTTACCTTCACTGGCAAGGTCTGTCCCTGCCAGCCCAAACACACTTTCCAAGGGTCTCTCTCCTCTCTCATGCTGCTGTAGCCATTTGTTGCAGGGACCTTAGCTGCCTCCTGGCTGAATCACACCAGAGCAGGAGTCAGCCTCCAGATCCTAGAGAAAGACACCAGGGAAACAAAGGCAGTCCTGTGCAGCTGGGGCCAGGGCTTTAGTGGTACAAATATTGCAAAGGGAATGTCATGAGTGCCTTTAGTGGAGAGCTCAGCCGTGTGAGTTCAGCATGCCTCTTGGCTCATGACCCATGGGGTTTAGGCGAGGCATTGCTTAGTGCCTGTGGCCCAAGGAGGCTGCCATGTGAGCTGAGTGCCCAGCTGCCAGGGCCTGTCAGAAACAGGCCAGTTTGGAGAATTTGTTCTGGCACTGGAGAAGATTTGCAGCTCAAGGGGAAAGCATTTCTGGTGTTTAGGTGCCTGCAGGGTTATGTGGCAGCTGTGGAGTGGTATTCAATATCTTAATTTTATATTTATCCCTCAAATTCTGTTTGTGTTCCTCTGGCTTGAATCCAAGAGCTAGTTTTAGGCAATTAGCAGGTCATTAACCAATGCACAAAACCAACCCTTCCCTTATTTAAATGCACCTTCTTGTCTCCACCTACTTATATTCCTTTATCTAACCTCTTCTTAACGCCATCCTTTTGTTTGGTCCCTAAATCTGTCCTCCTGATACTTAGGCCTGTTCGCACCCTCACAGGCCTTCCTGAAAGGACCTTCTCCAAATTTGGCCTTTCATCCTTGTCTCCCTTCCCACAGAAGTTCTTGACCCACTCTGTGCACCACACAGCACGGCTGCTGTATCTCAAGTTATTCCCCAAGGATTTCCCCATTTTCCTCTAAGATTTGAATTTGCATGTGCTTTTACACACATGGAAAAGGCTAGAGCTCTGGGAGAAGCACTAGTTTCCAGAGGAAAAGGCTGATCCTTATATTGAGCTGTAGATTTTTTAATTGATTTTATATTAGGTGTTTCCCATTTGACAATTTTTATTTGTCAAGGGATCCCAGGTAACGCTCTAAACTGTATTGCATACCTTTATGAGATTATATATTTGTTCTGATAAATAAACTCAGTGTAGCATGTCGCCAGTTCCCAGGCTTCGTACTTTATCCAAATATTTTCCCAGCAAAGTATTCATATTTCACTTCCTATGTTGTCGCAAAGGTTCAAAGCATTCATATTTGGCATATGGTTTATTTTATTTTGATTTTTATTCATTCTTCTTTTCTAAGAAGTCACCATAACTAAGCTGGAGTGTAATGCTAATACACATTTCAACTACACACTAGAACAACAAAAAACAAATTTAAACAAAAACCATAAATGAATTCACCACTAAACCACAGCGTATTTCCAAATGAAACCATTACTATACCACAAAATCATTACATTTCCTACATGCTAGGATAAAATGAGAACTTCATGAGCATTTTTCAGCAAATCATAATGGAGATGGGATAAATTTTATGTATCTATATCTGTCTCAAAACATTGGATAACATCACTTGGATTTTTTTACCCTTGCTTATATAACTCTTCCCTCTGATTTATTTCAGTACAAATGCAAGAAAGATCATGACCTATCACTTATAAGCCACAGTACAATCATATTCTCAAAAGTCGCCCTTGAAACCAGCATGTTTTCCATGACTTCTCTTTCTTTTCATATCAAGCTTTTTACTTTTGATTTATCTTTTTTATTTTAATTATACTTTTATGGCTGTAGAAAGCAGTAATTAAAATAATTGAATAGTTTCTAGAATTTCTAAAGGTAGAAAAAAAAATTGTTTTTTCTCACTATCCAGTTAGTAATGAGAAGGTGCTTACCCTGAAGAGATACTTTCATCAGACAGTGATATTTCTGCTACTTTTTACTTTTCTATTTAAAATAGCTTTTAGATATAAGATCATAAGATCATTGCTGTAGGCAGATGTCAGTCATTCAGTCCTTTTGTTTGTACCTCACTGAAGCAAAATACTCAATAGAGGTTAATAGGGTTAATCACAAAAAAAAGAGAAAACTTTTCCATTTGAAGGGAAAATGCTGACAAAAATATGGGAGAGTCATACTTAATCTCATGGAGAACAATGAGTTCTTCAATAAAAAATTGGGAGTTTCTGCAATGCTGTAATTTTATATCTCCCACTTAAAATGTAACAATGATCAAACAAGTCACTGTGCAGATGTATTCTCATTGCATTAATTGTAGCAGAGTGAACAAGTTCTAACAATACAGTGATTAAAAATGATCATATTTCAATCCAGAGTTAAAAAAGACTGGAAGGTTTCAGTAGATAAATGCTGCAAGACAGCATCTTTCATCTTTCTATAGCTGGTTTGGAGCAGCCCAGGTCAGTAGTAACCAAAATGTTTTATTGTCCTTGATAAAGATCTTCTGAAGTCTATTTTCTGACTGAATGAAGTGAACCAGCAGTTTCAGATCCACAGAGCAGTAAATCTCTCACTGTTGGCAGAGCCTTTGCCGACTGCCTCGGCATGCTCAGCCCTATACATTAATGTCTCACCTCTAGAAATACTGCACCAGAGGACAGATTTGGGGAAACTTGCTGTGGCAATGTCTAAATTTATTCAGCCTGAGATCTGGCAACATTGCATTCAACAATACTAAATTAATCTGTAAAACATACAGATTGTTTCAAATATATATATTTGCTTTAACCTGTTGAGATCTGTGAAAGACCTGCTACAGGCCTGCTGGGCATCTTCACCAATAGCAGAAAATGTGCTTTATATTACATGGAAATAAATGATCTTAATGTGAAACTGGAAAATGTAGGGTGGCTCTTTGTTTTGTCTTAACCTTCTGCAACATTTCTATTGGTTCTTATAACTGAGTTAAAGCTAGTGAGCAACTTAAACTGCTTGTTTCTGAATTTGTACCAGTCAGAAAAAAAAAGTCAGAATTACATTTGGGAGAAAGCTTTGCCTTCTTTCCTTATTAGTATAAATAATTGTGCTATGAGTCAATATAAACCTCAGAGCTACAAGACTTTTGGGAAATGACAGGCATCTGCTTTGCATGTAGGAGAAAAAGGAGGGAGGGAAAACCCAGCTGATTTATTTTTAAGAACTGTAGCATTTCTCTTTACCATGTTGTACTGTGCTGGAGTGGTCTTATTGAGCAGCTGATATTCTAGATCATGAAATCACATCCTTGGTGAATCTGAATAGATTTACAGAAGCAAGGGAAAAGGGAGGAATGGTCAATGGAAAGTCATGCACAGCCTGGAGCAGAGGCACAGGGCTCTTGCCTAAGTAAAATGTAGCCCTTAACATAGTCAACAGGCTATCTAGAACATTATTTCCCCTTTTGCCTGGAAATGCTCAAAATATTGTGTCTGCTACCAAGAATTTCTCTGTGGGACTACTTGGGTAAGAGCTAAGTTAGTGAGACAACCCTGTGAGCCCAGAGCACATGATTGATGTTCAGATTTCCTTTACCTCTCTGAGTCAAATCAGATAAATAAGAACAATTTTGAGTGAGAGCAAAACATCTCCTAATTATCCTGGAACTATTCAGTTACATTTTCATACAGCAGAATACACCTTCTTTCATCTCCTCTAGCTTCATATTTCTATAGTTACATTCCCATTCCAAAACAGACCATGTTCTCAAAGATCACAGACTGCTTTCAAAGGATCACTGGAAAGACAGCCGGTGGCAAGGACTGCTTGAGCAGAAAGGCTGGTTCTCCTACCCCAAGGACAGGCTGGATACAGGCCTGCAGGAATTTCACATGTGCTGCAGAAACTCAGCCTTGCCCTAGCAATGATATGTGGCCTAGCCCCTTGCTCCTATGTCCCTGTTGCAGTGTGTTCACAGTGAATGAAAAGAGGGAGCTTATGAAGGTGCTGCTGAGGTCTCAAGTCGGAAACAGGCAGATAGATTTCTCATTCCTTAAACATCATCAAAAAGAATTTCCTGGACCAGAGGAGCTGTTTTCAAGAGCTCCACAGCATATTTTTGGCAAATTGAGAAATGAATAATCAGAGTTCAAGATTCTGATTTTTTTTCCTGAATACAAGCAAAACTCTCAAAGTCTTTAAAAAACAAGAAGTTTAAGAAATTAAGCCAAATACATACATAACCTTTTTTTGAATGTTGCTGAATATGGTGCCAAAAATGGAGAAAAAGTCAGAGTCACGTTGTACACATGACAATGTCAAATCTTAGCTTGAAATTGCAATTGCATGATAACTTTCACTCTGAGGAGAGGAGCTTGAAGATGCTTTAATTTAGCCTTGGCCAAGATCAAATCTGGTTATAAGAAAGATGACTGGAAGGCAATCAGGGAAATGAAAAGGACACAGACAAGAAACATTCATTCTGCAAATGAACCCCATTTTGAATTTTAATGGATTCTGCCTTGGCCATAGTGTTGTGTGCAAGCTTGATTTGTAATGTTTCATATATATGTAATGGTAGGTTAAAGTTACATGTTTATTAAAAGAAAAGCTACAGAGCTTAGCCAATATATGATCCTCCTAGATAAAAGCTGATTCATTTTGGCCCAAGGGCTGAATCACAGAAATAAATCCTACTAAGCGCTAAAATCAGAGAGAATCAAAGCTACAAATCTGGCATGCAAGAGCTTTAATCTAGAAACACTATATACATTGTATTATAGTTTGGATTTTAATGTACTCATTGCTTGGGGAAAAACCATCTGCTTTACATTATGCCTGCAGTGCAGGGTACATTGATTTCATCACATTTCTACAGAATAACAATAAATGGACTGTGAACCATTCTTCAAATAACTTCTTTAGGAATATAACAACTGGTTTTATATTTCAAGGTATGAAAACAAAAGGAGAGTGAAACAGAACTGTAAAAAAAATGAGCTCATGTTTCTGAACTGCTTCAGTCATCTTCCATTTATTTTAATCTCCATTTTGATCACTGGTTATCTACATGGTTAACTCAAAAAAATTGCTCGGAACCTTTCACTTTGTTCATATGTTAGAGAGACTGTATTATGCTGGGGAGAGGTTGATCCACATCATCAGTACTGTGGGATATAACCTGTGCTTTTTTTCTTGTAAGTTGATTATTTAAAACATTAATGAAAAAGTTAACAGAAATTCATATTTTTAAAAATAGATGAAAAAACATATGCTAGGTTTTAGAAATAATTGAGTTTAAAAATGAGGACATCAGATTCCTTCAAAATGAATCTTCCAGAGACAAAATAACAAAAAGCCTAAAGTACAGAATTTGCAAATGTTTTTAAGAAAAATTAGTATTGCGTTTTGACACACACAGCAACCTTTTATCTTATTTGCTGGAACTTCCAGAAAAGACAGCCCTGATGGTAAGAATGAAGTTACACAATTTATATCACTGTGCAAGCGCTATCTACAGCACACAGTGACACACACGGTTATTGTGGTCACTAGCCAGCATAAAGAGAGGTCAAAGTATGAAGCAGTGAAAGTAAATACAGCCAATATCACAGCTTTCCATGGCGTGGATGGGGAATGCCTGGTGGTTCTGTGCAGGACAAGGCAGTGCTGTTACAATACTCTACTCTGAGGGTCAAAGGGCCATTGAAAGATCACAATTGGACTAGAAGTTAGAGAATGTTCCCTAGCTTTAAGAAAAATTTGGTGTTGCTTGATAACTTTATGCAAAGGATGATATGACCAGGTTCTTTTATGAGCTAAGCTCAGAGCTAAGAAGGAACATACTCAATTTTAATAATTTATTATTAAAAATGAATATGTTCCGTGACCCAGAAGGCCTCCTCAAGTGACCCTGAAGAGCTGTCCTCTTTGCACTGACGTCTGAATCACTGCAGACTGCTTTGATCATAGATCTAGTCCTTTGCTGCTAAAATAGGAATACAGACACCAAGCTCTCATGCAGGCATCTAAAATCGGGACTTACCCAGGTGCTGGCCCCTACTTCTGCTGTCTGCTCCTGTTTCTCTTGTACTTTTTTCACCAGTGTGAGTCAGGGCAACTAAGGTATGACCATGCAGAACACTCTGATTCATCTATGAATCTGTGAATTAAAAGCATTTTCAAATGCTCAGTAAAATAGACTCAGATGCTGAGATCTGCATGCCGGGAATATCGAAACAATCTTCTAACTTAACCTTAATTAAAAGAAAGGGCCTAGTGCTTAGGTGGGGAGCTAAAGGAGCTGCATTTTTATCATCCTGTGCTTTGGGTCAACTCATTAGGTGACTCAGGGCTTTGCAAGAAAGCAGCCAGGACTGCAGGTTCCTGATGTTCGTAGAGATGAGTCATGAGCACAGAGGGTGGTGGTGTGTGTGTGTTTGTGTGGAGGCTGCTTTGCAGCCACAGATTTAACTCCAGAGCCAGCGCAAGGAGAACAGCATTGTCCCCAAGTGCTGACCCGCTCTCTTCCCCGCTCATGTTGGGCTGCCTGGTGCCATCCCAGGCCTTCCATTGACCTCCTCAGGCCCCATTTCCTGCCTGTTTTCATTATGTAGCGTTAAAAATGGATTATTGCAGAAATGATCTAGTGCTACAGATTTCAGTGGAAGGATATTCCATAGCTCCCAGCACGGTCCTTCAAAAGAGTAAGTTCAGTAATAAGCTGAATGTAGCAGGTCTATGCTGACTTTCCCCAAGAGGAAAAGGATGAGTAGGGTGGGCAGTGTTGGAGGATACCTGCACACCTGAGCACAGGCAGGCAGAAACAGAAGGATGGGAAGACGCTGCCTCGCCAGCCCAGAGCTCTTTCCCTTGCAGCCTGCATCCCATCTGCAGTCTCACCATCCTTCCAGCACTCCCTTGCTGCAACTGCTAGAAATTCTCTCTTGTGCAAACACTTCAGCACCCCTGACCCCAGTCTTGCTGCTCAAAACCTTCACAACTGCTCAGCAACTCCATTTCTATGTGTTTTTGGAAGTCCTGCTGCCCCATGTGTCCCAGAGTCATGCACGCTGGACTGGGTTTGTCTGTCACTGCTGCCTGGTGGCTCCTTTGTCCAGGCTAGCCTGGTTCTGCCAAGACAGAAGGATCCAGAGTCTTTCTGTCTTAAAAATACTTTAGAGCACTTCAAAATGAGCTGTATTTTCCTGAATCTATTTTGACATATTTATGAGGAGATTAAAAAATAGGAAATGTCTAGTGAAATAGAAATATATGAGGACCCATAACTTGTCCTACTTTGTGTTTGATTTGTTCTGGAACTGAAAATGTATTTGATGAGGGAGTTGTTAATGCTCTCGTCCTTGCCTGTTCCATCCCGAGGACAGTGCACACCATCTCCATTGCGGTAAGCAGGGGATGTTGGCTGTGCATTTCTTGTTGCCCTGTTGGTACATACAAGAAGGGTTTTCAGCAGCTCTGCTAACCTTTTGTCATATGTGACATCCTACTTATTTATTTCATCCTCAGCCTAAGTCAGAAGCCCTTAGCAGCTAGAAGAATCCAAATAGATGTGACAAACACTGACAAACCTAGATTTGAGTAGAAGTGGGGGCTTTAACAGATAAACACTACTCAGATGTGTAGGGGACGAAAGCAAATTGCTATGTGCAATGAACATGTGTATATCATTGCTATTTTAAATAAAGGATCTGCAGGCTCTATCCTACCTAGCATTTGTCAAGATCCAGATGTCAGAAAAGATCTGCTGTGCTGAAAGTCTGACCCACATGATCAGTGGTTACAGTAAGATTCAAAGGTCTATGTGTATGACCTCAAAAATGAGAGTACAAAAAAGACTAAATAAAGACAAAAAAGACTTTATTGTTATACGTTATGTTGTTTTTTTTTCAAGCAAATCAAACTGTTTTTAAACAGTGGTGAAGCCTCAATGAATGCCTGTATTTGGCACAAAGCCAAAGAAAAATGCTGTAGCACTGCTTTTCAGAGAAAGAGTGAAGTTATATGGGTGTGGGATAATTATTATGCACTGCTTTGAAGTAAAAGATTTTCATAGTCACTTTAAAGTTTCAGGTAAATTGCATATGTTTTAAAAATAAAATGCCTCATTTATTGACAATACATGTATTCGGCCAGGAGGAGATCTATAAAAGCAGCAGATTTGTTGGCAGAAGTGACAGGATGTTTTTCTGAAGATCAGGCAGTACTTTTGTTTGTAATTGTTACTCTATCTATTCTGACAGGCTGATTTCAGTGCAAATTTTGTTCCTTTGTACATGTATATTACACAGAAACACATATATATATGTGTGTTTTGTATATATATGTGTGTGTGTACATGCATATTGTATATATGTATATTATATATCTGCATTTCTATCTATCTATATAAAATCAGCTGATCCATCTCAGAGCCATATCTCAGTGACTGCTAGGACTGCCAAAGCTCTGTTCACTTCATGAGGGAGTTGCAGGTTCTTAGTACACTTCCTGAAACCTCTCTGCACTTATATATGTAGAGAAAGAAAGAGTGAATTCCTCCCTTGGATGAGATATCCTGCATGATTTAATCTCCCACAAGAGCTTATATAAGAGCTAACATTATACACATGCCTTAGGTGAGTCTTTTCACGCAGTTGTCTGAGTTTTGCAGGCGCAGGTGAGCTAGTGCATATAAAGGTGGAGAACTGTCCACAAGAGTTTTGGCCTGGTCATCAAATTCATCTTCAGCCCCTTGCCCCACTCAGATGAAAAGATCCTTTGAAACCCTAAACAAGCAGAATGCAACCCAACTGAACGCATGAGATAATTAACCAGAATGGTTTCATTTGGAAAGCTGAAGATCTGAGATCAGAATTCAAATATTATTGGCTGGTTGCATTTGGTCAGGAGTATTCTCTTTCCCAGTGAGATTCCCAGATTTTCTCGTGAGAAGAGCACCATGCTATTTACACTTGAATGGAAAAACGCAAATTGCTGCTTCTGCATTCCACTTACTTTGGTGATTCAATAACTTGGGCAAATTAAAATTTTAAAGTTTTGTCAGAAGAACTACAATGTTAACTGGATATGAGCAGAAAATGACTGTGACAGAAACAAATAATTAGAAAAATATCTTGGTACTATATTCACAGTTTCCAGGTCTCCTAATTTCTTAATGTCGAGGTCTGTGGGATAGCAGGTAATTCAAACTCTTTGTCTGTTACCATTCTAAGCAATTCCAGGACTTGATCATGCCAGAACAGGAACAGGTTATAGTTCTTGGCTGTTTTTACTTCCTCCTACATGTTCTTTGGCAATGCAAAGGTGCTAGGATGTGGCAGTGATTCATGTGCCTCTTGGAAGTATCCTGTGCCATTTGAGATGCCACAGATGGACTCTCTGTTCCATCCACATCTGCTGCCACAAAAGGATGTGAGAAAGGTTATGCAGATGTTGTGGATAGTCTAACACATTTAGAATAGCACCAGATACCATACTTATGTTCCTGAATATCTTCCAGTGTATTATTCATTGATGTGGGTAGGAGGATTGAATTTATGAGTTGTGAATTCAAGATTTATTTGTGTAACTCTAACTATGTATACCTCGAGTCATGAATTGGCTGATCTTGATCTTATACCATAGTTACGCTCTTTCTATTTTCTAAAACACAGACGAAAGCTACATCTAGCATTACATCTGGTAACAGATCCTTTCCCTTTGCAACAGAGAAGTATTTCAAATAGTCTCTCTTCATTCCTTGGACTTAAGAGTAAAATGGATGATGACATTATCGCTGAGCAAGAAGGAAAAGCTGCATACCAATAAGACTGTGTCAGTAAATTGCTAATACAGCAGAGGTTTCAATTTCTCAAGTGCAGCGATTACATTTTTTGAAGCCATACAGACACTGAAGGAAAGCTGAATAGCTGCATTATTAAAAAGGAGAGAGAAAAAAAGGAAAAAGGGCAAAAAAAAAAGTTAATTTCCTTACCTCTGGAAAAGATAATCTTTAAAAGGTTCTAGAAGAGAGAGTCCAAAATTCTTTCCATTGCCTCTACCACTTCAAACTGTATATCATCATTTATGAAATATGTATAGGCCTAATGTCTAACAGGCTGAGCAGGACTGAAATGTAGAAAAAAAGAGTCCCTACTTTAATTCTATTGTAATATTTTTCCATCTTCTCTACGTCAGTGCCAGAAATGATTTAGCACAGATCAGAAAGCTAAAGTTAAAAATAATAAAAAAAAATCTGTGTATTCCAAGCTTATTCCATATTCATTTTTAAAATGAGCATAAAAGCTTTTCTCTGTTTGATATGAATGACAAATGTCTCCAGCTTCAGAGGCTATAACCATTACCTCTGGAATGGGAGTGAACTCAGGAGACCCAGAGCCAGAGACTGCCAGGAATGTTTTAGGTATATGCAGAGAGTACAGTTATTTTTACAAACACGGTCTGTATTTTTCTACATGAATAGGCAGCAGTGATCTCTTTCCTGAGGCACATAGGCTTTAAGTAAGGTAGGCCACTTTTAAACTCACCTGTCACCTTTTGACAAGCTAATTTTCCTACTTTGCAGGCTGAACTAAATCCATTGTGACTGGGCCTCCAGGTACAGCAGAGCAGTCAGGGTGAGGACACAGTCAGGAGGGGAGCAGAGGGGAGGACGGGGCAGGAGTGAAGCGGGTAGATCGGCGCTGTGCAATTTTTTTCTTCTCCTAGACCAAAAGGACTCCACACAACACTGCCAGGAATATTTAGAAGCAGCAAGAATAAGATTTGCATGCGAGTTTTGTGAAGGATCTTACATTACTTATGCTGCAGTTTGTCAAGTTCTATGAGATAAAGCAGTATCATGCACAAAGGAAGATATATGTTCAGCTGCTCTGGGAGCAGCCGATGATAGCTGTAAACACCCACTGCTGGCTGAGACGACGCACAAAGGCTGTCAGCTAGGGAGTAAACACCTTCCCTTTCCAATTTTTCTGGATTGCTTTTCTAACCTTTTTGGGCGAGTCACTTCCAAAAGTTTTGCAGGACTTCAAAAAATGTATATAAAACCAAAAAGAAAAGAGATTTGGCAGGCAACTAGGCACTCTTTAAAAAACATACAGACAAGCATCCACCCATGGTCTGCGCCCACATGTTTTTCTCATAGATTGAAAGGCCCAAATCATGGGCTAAGCAGTCATGAATTAAAGATGGGAGAAACCCATTAGGTTGTATAGTTTGCTCCTATAGTACAGGCTCACTGGGCTTGGACTGAGTGCACTGCACAGTGGTATAACTACCTAATCCCAAAGGGTACATCACTGGGTCTGCTAATGTTCCCCCAGCCTCCCTTAACATTTTCATCTGTGCTTCTTTCACGATTTTATATAAATTTTCCCCATTGCACCCCCTTCTCATTTTAAGTAAATGAAACAATTCTTTTACTTTTTATTTGGATTATTTGGCAAATGCAGACCACAACCCTTCTAGCTAGCACTTAGCTAGGTTTTTCTGAGCATGCTTTGTTGTTGACGAAGTGGGAAGAAAACAAAAATTTCTTAGATGGTGATTGAGAAAGAGACACTGCATGAGAAATGTGATATGAATTTGCAACACAATTTTCAGCACAACCAAACCAATGCAAATCTGGCATGCATGGGAAATTTCCTCATATGGAGAAAGAGGCAAGAGATTTCCCCATATGTGTATGGCTCTAATACTATGAGCAATTGATTCAAATAATGTCTCTTTGTTGAACACTGAAGGTTTGGACTGTGTTCAGTTCCAGCAGCAAAGCTTGCTAAAACGAAAGGATTTTGGAAGCAACAATAAAAAATGGATTTGTGCTGTAAGGGCTGAGATATTTTGTGAACAACCCATCTTCTTTCTGAGAGAAAACCTTACCTGGCTACGTGCTCTCTCTCTCCTAGGTTGATTTATTTATTTTAGTTCATTTTTTTAAACTTGTTTCTTCATAGTAATGATTTTGCTGACAAATTGCATAGAAGTGCCAGCCACAGAATACCCAGTATTTAGCTACAAAATGACTAAGGAGAAAAGTCAGTGAATATCTTCTTGTGCAGCTTTGCAGGAGACAATGTCACTAGACAGCTAAATAAAGAGGCTAGCAGGAAGAAAAGAAGAGGAGGAAACGCCAGAGTGAATTAAGAAGTCATTTTTCCGGGGAGGCCTTGTACATCCTGACCGCTGTCTCGGGTATTTGAGGATTTACCACCACTGCCAGACAGATAAAGCTTTGTACGGCAGCGAGGAATCCTGTAGTGTCAAGGAGCAGAGAGAGATGATGCAAGAGGTTTTTGCTGTGTTCATCTATTCCCTAGTATTATTTCTGTTTACTGATACAGTAGATTAAAATTAATCAGGTGATGTGCCTCTACTAAAGGCTTTATGTGAAATAGTAATTGCAAAGGTTCCTGACTGATAAACTGAGATTAAACAGTCTGATGACAAGCTATGGGAAGCCATAGGTCAGAGCTTGTTTATGCAGTTCACTAGGAAACACTTAGAAGGACAGTGACAAGACTTTACATGATCTGAGTAATGAGCACAATGTATTTGCAATTCACAGTGTTTGACTTCTTTAGCTTTTAGTGTGTCTAAGAAATAGGCTTTAGGACCTAAAAACAGACAAGGATGCAATTTATCCTACAAGGCTAAAAAAGCTGGCCTAAAGATTTCTTTAGCATGATTTCAATGGCACTGTGCTGACATTCATCTGATATGAATGATTTTACTTAGGCAGAAACGAATAATTCTAAAAATCCTACAAGCCACAGAGACGGCTGTGTGGTTACAAATGAGCATGATCCCAGAAGTTGATAACAAGCTGATTTGCTCCCAAATGTACAGGAACTCAAAATACATTAACAGTGGGTGAGACATTTTTAACCTCCAGCCAAGAGTTACTGTTTTTCCTCCTTCTGCTACTAGGCAAAATGGGCCTGGACATTTTACAGTGTGTCATAAATTAAAGAACACCAAAGGGACCTCTCCTCTTTATTATAACAATCTACACCAAAACCACAATCTGATTTTATATTGTAAATAAAACAACATATCTGGTTTCTAATTTCAGCAAGCTGAGTAGCTGGTTGTTAATGTGACTGAAAAAGCATTTCATGCATGATTTAAGAACCTGAGTGTAGGTAATTGTAGCTGAAAGTATAGGACTCAAGATATAGCATGGTGATGAATGGAAGGTCAGCTGCTAGCTCATGAGGGAGGAAAGGAGGCCCTTGGTTATTTGTTGCAGGTTATTTTGAAGGTAGTGTTTCTCAAATTCTGGGTTACGATGAGGAAGTTATAAAAGGTTTCAAAGAGGTGGTGGGTGGAAGCAGCATGTGGAAGCTGTAGTCTTGTGAAGTGGAGAGAGGGGAGGGAACATGAGTGGGCTGTAATACCCGCCTGGGTCTGTTTATCTTAGCAAGGGAATTGCTACCACTCACTGCTGGTAGTGGCTGGGTCTCTCCAGGGCAGGAGAATTTACTCAAGGTTGCATGAAATAAATGAATAAAGAACTATTATATAAAAATTCCCTGTACGCTGCAAAGTAGGAAAAGCTGTTTAAGCAAACATGTATGAGCCTGGATGTTAGATGTCTCTGCTCATCCCCAGTGCTGCCTGCACTCTTGCTTTGAATTGCAGTGGCAGCAAGCACTCAGCAAAGCACTGCGGCAAAGAGAGCGGCTGCGGAGCCAGACATGAGCAGCAGCAAGAAGCAGTGAGCAACAACACACAGCAAGGCTAAGAAGAGGACGTCACGCACACGGCGTAGCAACCGCTCACACTGAGTCGTGTTGCCCAGCAGGTTTTACCAATTCAAGGCCGCTAATTAAGTGATATTGCAAAGGGGACAAGGGCTGACCCAGCAGTTGTCTTGTCAGAGGAAAACAACCTCCAAAATAGTTCTGTGTTTGGATTAGGCATTAGGTCTTATAAATCATCCTATTTACTTACTTTGGTGGAATTTTTTTCTTACCCTTAAAAAAAAAAAAAAAAAGGTTAAGCCAACATGATACATGTTTGCAAATGGGGACATCAGCTCCTCCCAAGCACTAAGCGCTTCAGATGAGTTATTCTGAGTTTCTGGGTGGGAGTGTTTGTGGCTGGTGTGTTTGTGGTGATGCTTTACGTTTGAATGCAGTTCTTCTTGCTGCCAGCCAAATCCTGGCAGACAGGTTGTACTGCAGTCGCCAGGCTGTTGTGTAAAGAGGAGTCACCAGTTTTTTCCTGGTTGTCTCAGATGGGCCAAGTCTAGGACCTTCCAGGCAGCTCCAGCTTCTATAGTGGGAGAGGTCTATTGCATGATAACGATCCCCTGCAATGTCTCTGAAGGCTAAAAGCCTTGGCAGCACTTCTGAGACATGTTAGGCCTTAGCATTTACTGTCAGCAACTTCATTGGTGGGAGAGGCCACGGCAGGAGCCAGGCTACCTTGTTCCCTGGGGAAACAAACTATTGCTCCTACCATGAAGCAACTATTCTTGCTCCACAGCCTCCCCAGGCTATTGAAACTCCCTGCTCACTTCTGCCATGTGGAAGCTACCTGCCAAGGGCATCTGAACAGATGAAATCTGCTTTGTACTGTAATTTGGCCTTTTCTGCAGAAGCTCTTCAGCTGTCTTCGTCAGAAAGCAACAAAGGCTACAAGCAGCGTTTATAGCATCTAGGCTGAAATTGTCCTTATTCTGGTAGCATCTGTTGGAGCAAGTCCTATACAAGGCTTGGATGCCTCTCTTGGTAGTCAGAAAAATGTGTCTATTAAGGTACAAATATCCTACTCTGAAAAATAAATAAAAGCATTGAAAAATGTTCCAGAAGGGCATCAATTCAGATCTGGATCTTTGGCTGCATGCTTCACTTCTATCACTAGAGAGGATCTGACATGCTGACTTCAAACCTCTTTGAACTCCTACAGATTTTGAAGTCACAGCTGAATCAGAAGATCTGTTTCTTTCTTATCTCTAGCAAGATACATTCTAAATGCTATTTTTAGAGGTTGCAAAACTCAGAGGGAATGGAATCAACTTGCTGAATGGACTCTCCATTCCCTATACTTGAGGGGAAAACATGACTTTAGAAGCATGTTGATAAGCTTTATCTACATTCTTTTAACTGATCATTTCCATATTTTGTGCTGCTTAACTATAATTCCCTTGTTCTGTAGTTTCTGCCACTGTTATTTTATCTAGTGATATTAAAAATTGTTAGCAAAGTTTTTTTTTTTTGCCTATTTCCTTTTGTTTATTTTTAAGGATTGAAAGGCTGCAAGTAGGCTTGATCCATAAAGCTATGTACATAGGTATTTATGGCTGACCTTTAAGTCTGGATCTGAAATTTAAGGTGGATAATGCTTGTATATTCAATGGAGTGCCACAGGCTCTTATTAGCTTTTCAATGTCTAGATGGCAGTACGATTAAAGCATTCTGGTGTTGCTGTGGTGTCCAAAGCAGCTCTTAGGACAGCATTTGAAACTCTGCTAATCGTTCTCCTACAGTTCCTTTTATAGCTTGAAACAGTAATTTGCAGATTTTGTAGAAACAGGTCTCGGGCACACTGGTGATTATAATGTTGATAAGAACCTGGAAACTATGTGCTGTAAAAACATACGGATAGTATGGATAGTTAAAACCAAATGGAATAACCTCTATGATAGGATCAACCTAAAGCATATCTTAGCTACCAACATCCTTCATCTACTATAGACATAAAACTAAGGATGAAGGTCAGGTCCTGTTTTAACATTAAAGCCTCCATCCAGAACTGATGACCTCTCACCTAAGAGAATGAAAAGGACACTAAGAGCTGAAGGAGCCCCTAATTGCTGGGCCACAGATTGCCCTGAGCAGCTGGCATCTCCTCCCGAGCGAATGTGCTAGCTACCGGACTACAGGGTACAACTCTTTCTCTGTCGCTCTTTGTTATTCATGAACTATTTGTTCAAAGTGGAGCAATTTCAGCAGGAGAGGCTCTTTCATTTCACAATGTCCTATAAACCAATCTGGATATCCTGATTCCACATGCTAACTCCAACCAAGATGGAGGAGGGAGCTGAACTTGTGTCTTTTGCTTGAGAACTAGTTCATTTTGAGAGAAGATTGTATTACTGGGCTGTTTTCTGTTGGATAAATCTGTTCAGTATGCTCTAAAATAACTCACTGATTTGGGCTCCACAGAGATGCTGTTATGTAACTTCTCAAGGACCTAGAAAACAAGTAGCTCCATGCTGCCGGGAGCTAGGTGGTTGTAAAATAATTAAGGTAGTTGACGAGTAGAGAGTTTGAAAAAATAAAAATAGAAGAAAATTTTTTTAAAAAAGGATTTCACCACATGAGTAATAAGTAGGAAAAAAATACTGGTACCCTGAGGCATCTTTCAAGTACATTGTGAGTGAGACTACTTTTTCTGCATTTTCCTGTTTAATTAAATTTCACTGAATAGTTCACAAAGTAAATTCAATGCAGTCATTCCTGATTTTGATTCTTATTAGCAAGCAGCCAAATTTCCCTAGCTCATTTTATTTACCAGGGAAGATACCCACTATTCTATGTTAACGGGAGCATTCACACTCAGTCAGTGAGCACAGGAAAATTTTAACAGACTTCTGTCTTCCTTTTCTTGCTGGATAGGTGGAGTTCTTATATACAGTGTGAACAATTCTAGCTACAGTTAGTATTTCTCAGGCCTTGTCTTCTTATCCTTACAACAAAATTCATCTCACACACTTATTTGTATGGGCCTCAGATACTCAGATAGCCATGTGTGCACAGTCCCTACATTTGTGTGAAAACCTGAGTGAAGCTGGTTATTTAGGAATACTGCTTGTGCTTCTATTTTTGTTCAAAAGAAGATGAGGTTCTGTTGGTCTTATCTACATTTAGGATAAATACAGTGACTTTAATTGTTTTCCTCTCCTATTTTTAAACGAGCATTGAGCATATATTTTCACATACTCTGGAGAAATACTAATTCCTATGTTCCTCCAAGAACAAATATTTTATGAAATTACGTCTATTTTCTCTTAGGAAGAGTATCATGATTCAAAGAAATTCATTACCCAAAACAAATTTCAGGCTCACTAAACTCAAGTTTCTTGGGAGCAAGTTGTTTACTGAACCCAACTGCTACTTGTGGATTACTATTTACAATTTTTATTAATAACTCAGTTTCATGCAAGTATAAAAGGAAAATACTCAGTCCATGAACGAATACACATTCACACTCTAAATTATATACATTGTATCGGCATCTAGAATTAAGAGAAGTGCAAAGTCTACAGCAATGTAAGTAACAGCAGTTTTGTAAACTATCAGATGAGCTCCGGAAAGATATTAGCAACTGTATGATAATGTATCTCTGTACATTGCTGAAATCAAACATTTATGCAGTAAGAGAACATACATTTCAGCTACATTCAAGTGATTATTTTATTACCATATATTACGTCTTACAAACTTTACTGAAGATCAGCAAGAGCACTACAAAACCATACCTTAACACAACAGATGTATTGCATGGTATATGCAGGCATAGCAAATTAAACAACTGAAAAGAAAAAACAAGCTATGAAAACTTGTACAAAAATGGACAGTAATACTGATTAACACTGGGTTATATCTTACTTATATGAGACCTGAAGGGCTAATAGAGATCCAATTTAGAAACATCTGTGCACTTTAGGTACAATTTGGTGCAGATCAAGAGTGCACTAATACAGTCAATGTTGTACAGATAAGATAATGCACAAAATAAGCTGATATTATGCATATAAACAACTAACTTGTTTACAGTAAGCGGAGCAGCACCTTTACAGTACTGCATCCTTGGCACTTAGTGATAGAACAACACGTATTTGGTTTAACTAAACTCAGAAAAAGGGTATATACTGGTTTGTGAGATGTAAAACATACATTATCCCTTTGAACCTTTCAGTCTTACAGCATTTTTCTAAATTTCAAGTTAAAATTCATACATGGTACACTAACTAGATATGGAAGATATTTCAGAGAGTGCTTAAAAACAAGATCTTAACTAGAATGTGCTAGGATGACCAATCAATTCAAATGATATTAATTCAATCTTTCAGCAATGTTTTGTACCAAAAAAAAAAAAAAAAAGAAAGAAACTTTGAGGAAGGTAAGCTTGTATTATAACCCACTTTTTTTTTTTTAAAAAAAAAAGGTTTTCCTGAATAGTAATTGCTTCCTTAATGTCCCTTTCACATATGGTAATTTCACTTAAAAGAACTGCTGAAATCATTCATCTGAAAGTTTTAATAGAATTAGAAATTTGGCCTAGCATATTAGAACACTAAATGGAAGAAGATGCATTCTCTCTCACAGAAAGCATTTTATAAATAAGAATCCAATTTTAAGTGATTGTCCATGTATCAAAAAAATATTAACAACAGTCTTGATGGGAGCAGATTTACTTTTTCCTCTGTTTTAAACAAACTGTCTACATTGCCATTTTATATTATATATAAACAAATGCAATAAAATTGTTCTTAACATACAATGATGTAACACTTCAGAATTAACTGGTTTAAAATATTTTACAAAGACATTTTATATGTACTATACAGCACACGAGTATGAAATATTTTGAACATATACACATTTCTATATTTTTCATGTAGACTATTATTTTGCACCAAACATTGGTGTCTACAGTTCTAACAATCCTCTCAGATAAAACAAACAAAACAGAATGATGCTTTGCAGATGGGATTTTCCTGAAAAAAAATTTAAAAAATCCTCTTAACACAAAGAGAATTTTTCTAATGAACTATGTTTTTTAATTTCATATTTTGCACAAAGCCTTTAAAGTGGATCCACGTACATAAAAAGAATAGCTTCTCTGTCCTTCGCAGTGCAATTTGCTAGGGATAATATTTAACAAGAACGGACTCTTTCCCTACCATGACCATGAAAAACTGCAGTCAATCAAGATGCGACTCAGTGTCATTTTTTTGTACAAAAGTAAACCTCAATACTACTTGCCATTGAGACTCCTTTTCCCCTTATTTAAAATGCAATCCTTTTCAATATCCGTTTTAATGAAAGTATTTGCATAGAGCAGCCTCGTATTACTTCTAGAGAACATTGAGTGTTTTAACACAAGATAAGGCACATGTTTTTTAGCATTAACAACCTAAAACTAATCCTGAGGAACTGTTCCTCCTCAGCAAAATCTGCTTCTTTTTCTTTTTTTTTTTAATATACCCTGTATTACCTGAAGAAAGCAGAAAAGCAGTACAGAATAAACCAAATCTCCTCAGCTGAACTAAATTCAGAACATTAAAAACTCCAGATAATAGTGTAACAAATCCACAGGTAAAGATGAACTCTAACAAATTATCTTCAGGAAAAGAAAAGATACCACCAGTAGCACTGTAGATGTTAGATAAAAGTTCACGTAATACGGATGACATTAATGGTGAGTTTTCTAAAATAAGCTCCCTTCAGAATGAAGGTGGCTAAACTGTGAGGCACTTACGGTTGACAATATAAGGAGGAATGCAAGGGATCTGTTTCATAGAAAACCTGAAGTTGCATATCATATCCTTGTGTTAAGCCTTCTATTAAAGTGCTAGAAATGGAGACTTGAAACAAAAGGATTTAAATATAAGTGATTAAAGAGCTTAGTACACAGCAAAATTAAGTGCTTTTGATTTTCATTATTTCAGAACTTTTTAATATTTATTTTAAAATAAAGCCTGGAAATAATTAATCCAAGTGTGAAATCATCTTCCTTGTGCCATTTATGCTATTTGTAAAGTGCCCAATTATTTTTCTAAACAACAAAACCATTTGCCTTATCTTATGTTGTGTAGCATGACATAGTATGTAATACATATGCAATCCATACTGCAATGACACAGTCTGATGGAGAACAGCACATGCATACTTTTAGTCAAAAAGGTTTCATTCCCACCTGTCACCCTAAAAAACTAGGTCTGGATTACATATCCTACCAGTATATATAGTGCAACCAACCTCAACTTCTCAATAGGTAATTTAGCCATTAAAGCCCAATGTCCAAAGGTGGACTTGTCAAGCTTTTCCTCAGAGCAGCCCGATGCCCAGACAAAATCACAGATGCAAATCCGGATCTGAATTACATAAATCCACTAGATGTCAAATCTGAGAAGGATCTGGGTTCTGTCGGATGATGAAGAGGCTGAAGATGTGTGGCAGTCTGTGTATTACTGATCACATCTAACTGAGAGGGATATGCTTCATTTACATTTCCTCCATTAAAACCGTTCTGGAACTGCAGAAGAAAAGACAATATAAAAGGTTAGCATGGGCAACTGATTAACTTAAAAGTTTTCAAAAATCCTCTTAAATGCACAGATTGGATGAGATCACCTTCAAACATAATGAACAGCTTTAAAGCTTCTTTAAAGCTGTTTTTTTGATGATGAATGTTACAAAGTTAATTGATTTAAAGTGATGTCTGAGTCACCACTGAAACCCACCCTTGTTTAAGTCGGTGGTAATTCTACTTACAGCTAACGAAAGAAACATGTAGTCAGAATCCAAAACATAGTACAGTTTTCATTTGTAGAAAGCACAGTCTGAGTACTTCTAATTTCCTCTTCCAGCTGCTATATTTTGAAAGCCACCTACTTGCATACTTCAATGTCTGCAATGGGATGCAGACTTCACAGTTTGTCCCCAATGGCACGTTCAGCCCTCTTTGTACGCTGAAGTGACTGAACAATATCAGAGCGGTCTTAGGGTGGGCTTTTTTGACAAATGGTCTTCATATTGACAAAGCCAAGTAAGAGCAACAAATGGTTTTCATCAGTCTTGACATAATTGTTCGTAAGATTATTTTAATCAACCGGTGTTAATGTTGTCTGTCATGCTATGGAAAGTTTCCATTATCTACAAAATACTTTGCTCAGTCATGCAAAGAAAAAAAAAGAAATATTTTAAACATCTCCATCATCTCTTTGGGAGTAGCTCTTATCAGCAGTATTCCCTCATTCATTCATGATTCTTCCTTAAAACATATATCCCATATCATTCATCTGTCTATATGCCAAACTATGTTGGCTGTTGGAAACTCTCTTTTCCACTGCTAGCCAGGTCTTTGAAAGCTGATTGTAACTGATTACAGTTATTTTTCTTCCAAATTTTTAATAACTAGACTATAGCTCTGTGAATTACATGCTTTTAATCTAAAAATATCCTGTGTTTTTAAAGACAGATAGGATAACACAAGCTAGGTAACTTATGGCAACTCTTCCTCAGAATCAGATTAATTTAGTATTCGTTAATAAGAAAAGCATATTCATTAACATTTATAACAAACTCCTCTGCATAGAGTCTAGTAACTGGCAAGTGTTTTCTCCTGTTTATCAAAGGAATACTGATCCTAAAAAAGCAACAGATTTACCAAAGGTCCTTCCACCTCTGAAAACATATTTAGCCAGTGTTGGCTGTTGTCCTAACACAGATGCCCAAGTTCAACAGGAAGGGGTTTAGGTGAGGGAGAGGAGTTACAAGTTAGGCAGAAGGTCAGGACAGATAATCACAATGGGCCCTTGTGGCTTTCCAATTCCCGAGTCTTTTCAAATGGAAACCAACTGCAGTTGGAAGGACGATGAAAGGACAGGAATTATGACTCACATTACAGATGTGAGACTCTAACCAGACTCTAACCTCTAACCCATTGGGATGTTAGGGTGCTAAGGAATGCTCTGCTTTGGTCTAGCTGGGTGAATGCAGGCTCAGAGTAGTGATATTGGGTTTACTTAGCCACATCTTTAATATCAAGATTTGCTATCTAATTTTATTGCCATAAAAATGATAAATTCTCTCAATTAACCATAAACAAATGTATTTCTCTTTACCGCTTTGGCATAGAAGGTACTTTACAAGATAACAATTTTAAGTGCAGTCACTATACTTTTGACTTACTAATTCCATAGGATTCATGTATTTTAAATTTCTCTTACTCCTCTGATACAAGATTAAATACAAACTTGCTACTAAAAGCATATAGAAACATAGGGTTATCTTTCCTTGGAGCATTGCCATTTCTGACTAAAATGAAGTGTCAAGATTAAAAGATTTTTATATATGGGTATATGGGTCTAAACTGGGTATAGTCTGATACAAGTAAATTCTTTTAAAATCATGTAGCAGCAGGGGAGGCAAAAGGCAGATCCAAAATCCAAACAAGTAGCCTCTTCTTGGGTGTAAGAGTAGAGTAGCCTTTATGGGTGTAAGTTGAAACACAGAAGTTTCATCTCCATGTGAGGAAGAAATGCTTTCCTGTGAGGCTGACAGAGCCCTGGAACAGGCTGCCCAGAGAGCTTTTGGAGTCTCCTTTTCTGGAGATCTTCCAAACCTGTCTGGATGCCACTCTGCGCTCTAGGTGTCCCTGCTTGAACATGGAGGTTGGACTAGATGAACCTCAACCCTACTGTGATTCTATGATTCTTCCCATTACTCCCATTTTGCACAAATAGGTTTTGGAGTGATGAGGGCATGAAGACAGCAACCAACTATCCATGATTACTCCCATAGAGAAAGGGCAGGTGGAAGAATCTTCCTTAACTCATGAAGAAAAGAGCTGTTTGTTTAAGGGCCTTTGGACAAGCATTCTGCAGGTCTCTTCAGAGGCAAACGAGAGCCAGGATGGGTTCTGCACCAGGTTTCTCCTCACGCAGCACTCTGCAGATGCATTTGGCATGGGCACACCACAGCAGAAGGGGCTGAATGTGCCTCCAAGTGGTTCAAGAAAGGATTATTTTCTGACAATGAAGTTAAAGGCAACATTGGTACTGCAGCACAACATTCTAGCAAGAACAAAGTCAATTTATTAATTTATTGCAACTGTATGTAGAGATTCTGTTTCGGTTAGTAAGGTTTTTATGGATAGATGAGAAGAAAAAGAAGTCAAGTAAAGGAAATAAAGTGAGCACAACAGAAGTCATTAACAAAATAATCTTAAATCATTCACCTAAAAAGTAGAAAATACAGTAACTTGGGTGCTTGTAGTTCAAAACTGATGAGCTGCACCCGTACAGGTCTTCTGCAAAGAACAACTCTGTGTTACAGGGATGAACGTTGCTAACCCCAGAAAGGCTTTTCAGCCCTATTATTGAGGGCTATGAAGGATTAATAGCACTGACCACAGCCAGGCACAGCGCAGCCAAGTGTGTGCACGCCTCCTCACCATACTTTGCCAAAGTAACTTCATGCTATTTCAGGCCTTGGACACTCGGGCAGCAGCAAGTCATCTTGCTAAACTGCACTAGGTTGAACTTTTGTAATTGTGCAATCTTATTTTTTCCACTAGTAGAACAGTTTTAAAAAAGGATTTGGTTTGTATTTGCAATCACACATACCCAAAAAAGTGCATGTTCTGCCTGCATTCCTCACCTCTGTCTTGTGTAGGTTAAATGCCAATTAATACCTTAATTCTGTAAATGCTTATGCATGTGCATAAGCATTTGTAGGATCAGTACTCTGGAATATAAACTCTTGGTGGGGGGGAAAGAATTGCATCTCTGTACTCAAACATCATTAACAGTAACAATAAATGGTAGGATTTGGTATGGTATTTCAACACACCTTATTCTAAATCAGGAGTTCCCTTTGTAACTGAAATTTTTATTTCTAAGTTAACTCTACCTACAAAGAACTGCAGTAAAACTACTATTTGTGATAAAGTCATGCTTCTCTATTTTCTACTGCTTTTGTTGTGCATTTTTCTTAGCACAATGTGAAAAATGCTCAGCTTCTCTACTGCAGATAAGCTCGTTCCTTTTCTTAATTTCAGCAGACATAATTTAAGCAGAAGCTTGAGGAATAAACTGACTTTTGTTTACAGCATCTTATAAAAGTAGTTCTGTAGTACTGTCATGTGTATAAATATAACAATTCATAATATTCATGCAAATTATGCAATGTTACAATCTGATACTTAATCTTAAAATCTTCTAAGAATCTGAGTAGCTACAGACCACTGTAAAATTTTTGAAACTAGAGATTTTCCTGGAAACTTAAAACATACCTCATGAAAATATATCATACATGACAGTACTGATATCATTTCATTCCTCCACAAAATTCACGTAATCAAATTCTAATATTCTGAACAGCACCCTTTCCCTTTGCTCATCTTGTACTGGGAGAAGTTCTACTTTAATCAGGAAAATAGATGTCCCGCTATGTTGTTTGAGTATAATGCTGTCAAAGAGGTGACAGGATGTGGCTAAATGGACAGAAAGACGTGACCAAATGCAACTTTGTTCAATCTAGCAAACTGCTAACAATTTTTAAATCAGTCATTCAGTTTTAACAAACACAGCATGCCACAACTCAGTCAAAAAATGGACTCAAAATGAAAGTAATTTAACAACATGTGACCATACCTTGTTCAACAATACTTGTTGACCTGTCACCCCTGGATCATACTGCATTTGATCTACACAGCTGGGCTGTCCTTCTTGTGTGCACTGGTACATAGACACAGCACCTGCATAGCACGTTTGAGGAGTTACCATAACCGGTTCAGAGTTTATCCCACACTCTTGATTTTCAGGGACTTGCTGCAAACAACTGAGAAAATCCTCAAAGTTGGAAGAAGCAGAATAGTTTGATCTGTCAAAACCCGCTACAGGAAAATCCATTTGGGTAAAGTTAGAAAGCTGGGGCATCATATGTGTGGGCTGCTTGTAAGGAAGGAACTCTTGCCTACATGCATAAGGTGCAGTGTTCACTTCTGACTTGTAGGAGAACTCTGGAGCCGCGGCGTGCATGCCAGGGAACGCATATTGCTCGGGCTGCTGCTGGGAGCAGCCGAGGGGCACGCTGCTCCCGGAGCTCCAGTTTGTGAACATCCCGTTGACTTGCATATGCTTCATCTTTTGACAGAGTTGCTGTTGCTGCTGCTGTTGTTGCTCCACAAACTGTTTCTGGTGGTGGTGGAGTTGATGCTGATTGAACTCTTGCTGTACCAAGCAACCAGCATTCTGGACCAGAGGCTGTTGCTGTTCACAACCTGAATACAGGAAGTCAGACTTACTATTTAAGGAATCCTGAACATAAGTCAGAATTTCATCAGTTATATCTATGTCTCCGATATCATCCACACCAGAGAATTCAGTTTTAAAAAACTCCTCATCCTGTTGAATACATTTTAGATCTTCAAAGTCAATACCCAGATTTTTCATGATGCTGTACAATTCACTGGTTTTATTATCTTGAAATAGGGCTGCACTGTCTTCAGGAAGCAGCATATTAGCGTCTTGGGAACACTCCATTAGCTCCTGTTTCAGGATGTTGTGGTTTCCAGAAGGTGGTAGATTATCTGGCCAGTCACTGCTAATAATATTGCCCAATTCATCCTTGCTGTCTGTAAAGAAGCTCCGCTCAAAAGAAAGTTTATTTGATGCTGGAGGGCAGAGATAGACAGACTCATCTTGCCTTAACATGGCACCTAGAAGGGAGTTGGGATCCACAGAATCTTTGTGTAGCGTAGCTTTAGCAGCAGCTCCTTTTCCCATGGTACTTTTGTTCTTCGTCTGGGAAGGATCCATAAGGCTCGACATAGGAAAAGTTACCTCATACAACACAGCCTCACCAGTGGCGAACATGAAGGGCAACTTCATGTTACGCTTCCGTAGATGTTCTGCTCCCTCTTCCTCTCTGAAAATAAATAAAAAGTATGGCATAATACTGCAGGACTATACAACTTTTTTTGTCCCTTGGAATTAATATAAAAAAAATCAAAATACCCAAAACCTCATGCTATCTGTAGGCATTTTTCAAATTCCTAGCTACTTCAGCTCAACTTGGCTGAGTAAAACTAAGATGCAGCTTATGATATAAGGAGCTTATGGCTGTAACACCACCCTTACGTATTACATTTGTAATTAAACCCGGATAGCATATACCATTTTTCATGTATTATGAGCTCAAATGAACAAAAATGGCCTTTGTTCCATTCACTAGACTGTTGTTGACATGGCAGATAAATGAATACTTCATTTTCTACCTTTTACAAACTCAGCACTACTTTTCTACCTTTTACAAACTCAGCATCAAAAATGTGTCATTTGTATAATAACACAATTCTGTATTATTTGGAATAAGTTCAGGATCATAAAAATCTTAATTTCTGCATATTATACTTTTTTCCCCCTACACATCTGCAGTTAGATTTTCTTAATTTTTGCTAACTAGGGTATTGAATTAAAAATATGTTGTCTGAAATAACTTAGCCTTTGTAGCACTTCTCTTACTCTTTATAAAAATTAAAATGTCAAAGTTTTGATAAAAATATCAAAGGGAGGACTATGACACATACATAAATACCAAAAAGGCAAAATCTCTTTTCAGTAGTTGTTAGTAAACGAACATCTCTTCAGATATCGATATTTAAAGATGCTTTATTTAAAAATAAATCATTTCTGAACGTCAACAATATCAAAGACTGAAATCTGTTGGTTGAGGTAGAGTTCCTTAGGCAATGGTGACTTACGTAAGAGGTCTCTGCGTGGCAATGATGTAATCTGGTCTCCCATTTTTGTAGACAAGCCGCGCGTTCGCTTGAACCCAGGCCCATCGATTTTCTTTGGTTAGAAGCCTAAACACAGTCATTCCACTCTCTCCAGTCTTCATCACTAGTTAATAACAGGCAAACATACTGTTTAGCATCCAGTGAACAAAAATAGGAGAACCTGGCATGTCATGAGAGTAATCCCATTTATAGAGCAATTTCACAATCTCCTCAGTTATTTCATTTTGGTGCAGCTCTGATTTATTCCTGGTAAACAGGATGATGGACTACTTTTAACTATGTCTCATTACTGTCAAATATAAAAGCCAAAAAGTACAACTAATTGTAAGATCCACTACAGAATGGCAATATAGCCTTATCTGTTATTTCTCTAGTATCAGGGATTGCTAAATATTAGAGTATGTAAATAAAAAAGTCAAAATCACTTTTACTGTTGAAAAGTGACTGCAGCTTAGACCATTCGAACATACATTAATTATGAATTAATCACAAACTATAGAAAAAGAGTTTTAAAACAGAGTGAATACTCAATAGATCCTGCTCTGCAAACCTTTTTTCTTTTTATTTAACTACCAAATCTGATTTTTTTAAAAATAAAATTTCACCTGCCACTTCAAGTCCTGGTCTATTATATGGGACAAAAGTGACCGAGTTGTCCTTGAAACAGAATAACTGCTTAATATAGGTTAAGATCTAAGCTGGTAGTAGGATTTATTTAACTATGCATAAAGGAATAGAAGAATAGAAACATTTTTTTCAAGACAATTCAATAATGAGAAGCACCACCAAAATATGGAAGGCAAAAAACAAAAGTAGTCTACCAAATGTTTAAATATTAAGTAACTGGTATTTATTTATTAGATTGAAAAAAGAATTTTCTTCTTAAATCGTTACTTAAACCAAATTAAGCAGCTAGGACTTAATAACAGGCATTTATATGACACTAGCATTCTAATTCAGTAGTTAACTTCTGTTAAAAAAAAGTTTATACTGAGATCAAAAGAAAATGCTTTATTTATTTCCCAATAGGAAATCTATATTAAAAATAGTTTCTCCTCCCAAAAGGAAGTTGTTAAAATAACAGAAGTTGGGTTGTGCAGAGAAGGAAGTGAGAAAAGCAAGATGTGAATGACAGACACTGGGATATTTAAACTAAAGGGATCTAGATAGGCATCCTAAATATTTCTTCACCCAGTGCAAACTCTTAAGGAGAGAAAGGTCACCTTTTTTTTTTTTTTTTTTTTTTTTTTTGATAAGTGCCATGAATTTTTCAAGTGCTTCATGATATTTCCATTAGGAATATAAGTCATGCTTTGTTTTTCAGCCTTTCTCAGAGAAAGGAACTTACTTCTGACATGATTTTCTGCACAATAAAGCATATCAGCTGCATGAACAAACTGGTATCCTGTTCCTCTCATACACAGCTCTGCTTCAGTGTATCCCAGAACAATTTTTCCTCTGAAAGGTTAAAGAAAAAACACATTCAAATCAATTACAGCTAAAACTTTGCAGATATAAATGCTAACAACATTTTATTGAAACATCAATTGAATGTAGAAGTATGAAAGGTCTAATAAAAAGGTAGTGAACAAATCATGAAACTTTAACTAGCTCCCCAAGCTCGCTTCAGTGACTCAAAACAGGTTTGCCAAAAAGCTTGTTTACAGTTAACGCAGGCTACTAATTCCATTTTTTAAAACTAATTATTGTATTATTGGCTACTTGCTCAGTTACAGGAGGCAGCCCCCACTTGGTGCAATGACAGATACTATTCTCTTGGCCCTATGTTATAGCACTTACCTGTAAGTGCTTATACAAAGAAATAGGCAGTAGCCTAACTTTAGTTATCTGCACCTTATTGGCTAGTTTGTTTATTGTGTAACTTAAAACTAGAGTTATATGCCTTTTACTAAGTACCTTTTGCACGATGGCCAAAGAAATCTCACCTTCCCTCAAAGTGCGAGACAAATTTAGTTGTGCCAATCAAGGCACAACAAGGCACAATTACTTCTTTCTGCTGCATAAAAGCTCACATTTGCTCCTCTAAATAAGTAATAGGTATTTTAGATGTCATTTTGCCGTTTATAACGTACGAGCCATCTCATCTACTTCGTGTCAGCCACTTCTCACCTTAGCTCCTCAAAGTTCCAAAAGAAATGAATTTCATTCATTCAAAGAGCATTACTTGTGATATCTATAAGAGTCAAATATGACTAGAAGAGTGCTTTAGTACAGGCCAGGCAGATGAATGATATGAGTTCTAAGAGTGTGAACTATGAGATATACAATGGAAAGAAAGAAACAGTAGAAGAGGATCTGAAATGGATTTGGAAGAAAGAAATGCAGATCCAAATACATAAAAAGAGTAGAAAGGAGAACAATACAGGGAAAACTTTAAAACAAGACAATAAATTGAAGGTTTCAGGTAAAGCAAAGGTATGGAAATCCACCATGAGATACTTGAGTGAAGAACAAAAACACACACACACACACACACAGACACACACACAGACACACACACAGACACACACACAGACACACACACAGACACACACACAGACA